>OZ038513.1:17666188-17676188 GCA_964036315.1 Acanthosepion esculentum
TTTTATATATAAAAATATATATATATATATATATTTTATATATAAAAATATATATATATATATATATTTTATATATAAAAATATATATATATATATATATTTTATATATAAAAATATATATATATATATATTTTATATATAAATATATATATATATTTTATATATAAATATATATATATATATTTTATATTCCCTTTCTCTACCATGCGCCGATAGCTTAGGGGTAGGATCTCTGACTGATGCCAAATTGATTGAGTTTCGTTCCCAGCTTAATGCAATCAGACATCTAGCCACATTGAAGAGATATGATACAGCGAAACAGTCTCTGTGGATGACTATATATATAATATATATATATATATTTGTGTATTTAGTCAGCAATCTTTCTTTCATGCACATTTCATGGAATACAACAGACAAGGTTCTTTGGTTTAGTTTTTTATACAATTTCTTATGCAATCTAATAATTTTTTTTCTTTTCAGATGATAAATTATATAAAAACTGTCAGAATGTTCTTTTTGTCCGAGCGCTTTCAGCTATACATTTAGCCATTTTCAAGGATGAAATATTGTAACTACTAAAGTTTAAAACTGTTAAGGTAGCTAATAGCAATGATGAGAATAGAAGCATAAACAATAACATTAATATTTCTTATGAAAATCAAATGAACGAAAGTAGAATTAAGAACATTATAAACAAATGAACAACACCAGTTAGCAATAGTGAAAAAATTAGATTAATTATTTATTTTTAAAAATTTACAATCTCTAATGTTTAGGCAAAAATAATAATTCACCTCTTAGAGCAAAATTAAATAGGACAAATATTATTTACAAATTGAAATGCCCATTAAGTAATTGTATTCCTGATCATTCAAAATACGTAAATAATTATATAGGCCATACTACATGTTTGACACAAAGACTCACTCTACACCTTTCTCAATTAGATCTCATTGAAATACTCATGGAGACCCTATTCATAACATACTTGTTGACAACACAAATATAATAGCTAAAATTAATGGAAGCCTTATTAATAAAAACAAAAAAAATGAACACTTGCTATTATCAACTATGAACATAGACACAATATCTTGACTGTGTTTTGAAAAATGAAAACATTATATAAATACATACATGCAACAAACTATTTCTTATTTAACAGTTAAAATATTTAGTCCTTGAAAATGGCTAAATGTACAGCCGAAAGTGCTCGGACAAAAAGAACATTCGGACAGTTTTTATATAATTTATCATCTGAAAAGAAAAAAATGATTAGATCGCATGAGAAATTGTATTAAAAAAAGCTAAATCAAAGCACCTTGTCTGTCTTATTCAATGGAATGAGCATGCATATATAAATTGTAAATAAAGTCCGATATATTATCTCTTCAATATTTGTCTATGCATTTAATTCACATTTATAAATTGATTATAAAATGTCATGTTGTCTTGAAATGTTTTATCCATGCAACTGTTTTAAAACAATATTGCAGGTGAATATTATGTGTCTTTTAAAGGAGTATAAGTAAAAAAGGAAAGGAAGGAAAAAATCTTTCATCTAGCTTTTCTTCAACATTCCCTACCAGTAGATGAAGAAAAGCGTACAATAATAACTATTTGTGATATAGTAATAATTAAATCAGATTTCTCACTTTGCTTATCATCGAAGCTGGTATTGGGTGTCATAAATGAAAGCTCATTTTCTACCTATTAACTGCTGGTACAGCAGCTGGACTTTGTTAGACTTTTGTACTGATTCAGGTGACTGGCAGGTGTATATGCCTATGTATTGAAGTGAAGGAGGACAACAGACAAGCTATGGTGCACCAGGAGCTTAATTCTCTGGATCTAGTAATTATTGAAACAATTGTTTACTAAATGGAAGGATGAAGTAAAAGCTGCCTCTCTTCAACTCTGGATTTATGCTATGAGTAACATGGCTTTTGTTCATCATCCTTGTATGATTTGACATAACTTTAAATGTTTTCTTTGTTTAAAAAAAAAGTTGCCATCACTAGATTGAGCAAGTAGAGATAATTGTAGTTTAAAAATACAAGCATGTCTTATATTACTTATGCTTGCATTTTAAGTTTGATAACTAGTCTTTTCTTGTGATAGCTGTGTCATCCAAAGGTAAATTTCTTTTTAAAATATGTTATAGATATAACATAAATGAATTTAAACATTTTAATAATGAAATTTGATAATTATTAGTCAACTGGTTCAAAAACAAACAACATGCTTTCATTTGAGCTAACATTGTTACAATTTACATTAGAAAAAAATAATTATTTACTTTACATTATATATATATATATATATATATATATATATATATAATATAAAATAAAACGTATTACATCCTTTACATGTTTTTTGTTTTACAACATATTTTGTTTTTGGTGCATGTTTCATATTTTTATATCTAAAAATAGTTAAACAAAAATTTGACTCTCACTCATTTTTTTTCCTTTATCATCCTGGAATAGCATTGTTAAAATTGCTTGCAGTAAATCAATCAGTTCACTGTTATTTTGGAACAGCAGTGTATTCATGTGTTTGAGTATTCAAATATTAGCTAGCAAGATGATTTAAAATCTTTTGTTCACAATTGCTTATGTCTTTATTCAAATTAATAAAATTATTATTTCTAGACAAGCTTTATGGAATGTAATAAAAACAAGACATAGTATTGCTACTTATTTAATAGTATCAGTGAAGTAGAAAAAGTATAATATAAATTTTATGTGAAGTGAAATCCACTAAATGATTAAAGACAGATTTTAATATCAATAGAGTTAAGTCTTTTACTTCAAGTACTCAACACTCAAAAATAATTATTACATTTTGTGAGAGTAGTCTTCAAAGTGCTCATTTTACTACAGATTACTTCATAGTTTTTTGACTAATCACTTTTCAGAAACATTGGTAATAAAAATAGAAAAATATGGATGAGATAAAAACATTTTTTCAAAGTAAGGAACATTTGAGAATATATTATCCAAAATATAGTGACCAAAACAACAAAAATCTGACTTATTCAGATAATGATGGTAGTAATTCAGATCATATATAATTAGTTTGTAATGTTTATCTTGTTTTATGTTTTTAAGAATGATTTTCTTATATCTATCATGGATGATTGGTTCTAAACGTCATGTCTTTATTTTGGTTAAGAATATGTCACTAGATACATAGCAAATTACATGCCATTGTAAAATCAATAACAGTGTAAATTATGTGATTAGCATACACAGTTTATCAGTTTGTAGTTTAGATAAAGCTTATTTGTTCAGAAAAGGAAAATTCTATCTGGGACCACAAACTAATTCAGTGTTCTTATTTTTAGTATAACAGGAAAGGATGCAAACTAGCTGATGTATCACTTGTTTCATTTATTTTAATAGGTAAATTATTGACAGTAGATTGCTAGTTTTCAATTGTGGGAGTTTCATTGCACAATTGCTTTTTCAACTGATCATCTCTGAACAAAAAAAATTTGAATACATCATGTATCTTGCTTGAAGCTCACGTGAGACCAGAAATTATTGTTTTAGTATTTAAGTATTTTTAAAAACTTCTTTTCATATTTAGAAACCATGTATTACAGAATAATAAATAAGCTACTGTCTGGGAATGAATTTCTGTATGTGATTTTTCCTTGATTAGTGATTAAATTTATTGTACTGTTTTTGTATTCACAAAGATCATTGAACTCATTAGATTTTTCTTGCATTGGCATAAAGTCAACTCAGTCATTCTGGTGGATTCTCTTTTAATTTATAGCAACAATTAGAATTTTGCTTAAAATTGAAACTATTCAACTTGGTAATTATTATTGCTTTTATTCTTTTGTTGATATAGAATATGTAAGTCAGATTTCAAAATATTTTTTCTTTTCACCATCTGAAGTCTACATTTAAAAATTAGGCTGTTTTAATTATAAAACTTATCTAGCAATAATTAATAGTTTTGTGACTTATGCTATGTCTTCATACGTTTGAAGAATTTTGAACTATTTTGTGTGTGAAGTTATTATTTAGCTAAACTGATTGAATGAACTATTAATAACATTTTTAAAAATATATTACAAACTGCAGTTTCAATTTCACTCCAAATACTAACCTGTAAATCTTTTAAGGGTCTTATTACAAGTACAATTGAATTTTACATTTATAAATATATAAATAGTTTTGTGGGGAACCAATACAAAAATGGTAGTTTTCTTTTATGTACCTCTATAAATGTAATTTGGTGATTGAATATAAGAATATCATTAATCTCATTCTAATAACATGAAAAGCTAATCTTTCAAGAATTTTTTTTTATTAAATTTCTATGTGTGTGTGTGTGTCTCTCTCTCTCTGTCTCTCATATGTATATTTTGCCCCTCAAAACACTTTGTCCAGATGGGCTTAACCACAAATTTAACATCACAGATAGAATTAATATATAACCTCATAAATCAAGCTCTACCTACATTTATCACTCTCACACCACACATCCCATTCCCAGCAACCAATAAATCTGTCAAAATGATCAAGGAGGGAATTCTGAGAGTCAGGAATCTCACATCCTTTGTCTTAAAAACAATTTGAAAGAGGCTGTTTAACCAAATCAAGGACTGATCAAAATTAACGATAAAAAAACATGAAAACTACAGATAAAGTTCACTTTCTTCTGAGACAGTTATTCATGATTTTTTTTCTCCTGATGATGGCCATGCTGGTCAAAACTACTCAAGGAACCTAATTGAAATAATAAAACAAAAAATATTAATATGCAACCCGGTGTGTCTGAAAATTTTAATTTTTTAAATATTTTTTATTGTTCAAAACCTAACACTACAATTCAAAAGTTTGAGGCCACCCCTGGTAATTTTTTTTAAATTGGCTCCCAAAATAGTTGTTTTGTACTTTAAATAAGAGAAACTCATTATACATGGTTAAGAAAAAAAGTTAGACATGATTTTTTTTTTTTTTTTTTTTTTTTTTTTGAAAAAAAAAAAGAAAAAAAAAGCATTTTATGATTAAATCTCGCTCTTATCAAAATATCCTCCTTTAGCCTTGATTACTGCAGCACAAATTTTTGGTATTTGTTGCAAAAGTTTCTCAAAGTATAAGTTTAATAATTGATTCCTTTTTTTTTTTTTTTTTTTTTTTTCCAAAATACTCTAAGAACTCTTTTTCATTTTTGGGATGGAAAGGTTTCATTCTTCTGTCAAGTTCGTCCCATGCTAATTCTTGGGGTGGCTTAAAACTTTTGAACTATTGTGTGTGTGTTTATCTATTCCTTATTTTGATATATGTGTGATCATTTAGAAAAAAGTTTTAGGGAACATTTTAATTTTAGAATATATGGAATTTAATTGAAAATAAACAAAGATGAAACTGATCTTTTTAACTTCTTAAAACATTAAAAATTGACAAACTAAACTAAATAGAACATATGAATAATTTCTGTCTGAATTCTTAGGATGATTCATCAGTATTTACACTTGGACTGTTGTCCTCATTGTTGTTATCACAATGTTTCTGCTGTTGTGCTCTATGGTCTTTATCAAGTTAATCAAACTAACATTCATGGAATTTTGAACTGAACCCTTTTTCCAATCTGTAATCTAAGTAGTATCCTAGTGGATTAAAATGTTGATTTGTGAATTTGGTGGCTTTGTAATTGTGAGTTCAATCCCTGACTAGGTGGTACAGATTCAGTGGAAACTGAATCAACAGACACCTGAAAAAGGTCAGACATCATATCATTGTGATAACAACAACAAAGATGAGAACATCAGTCTGAACGTAAATAATGTATAAATAATTTTTTGCAATGTGGAGTATTGGGACTTTTCAATTTTTTCCATTTAATTGACAGTACATTTGTAAAGAAGTTGTTTACTGTATCAAAATAATATTGCTCTTATCAAAATACATCAATAGATTAAAATTATTTACAAATAAGTTTAATATTTAACAACATATGGAAAAGTATTTAGTTTTGCTCTGTAAGATCAAAGTTTAATTTATAAACTTTGTAATAGTAAAATATTTAATAGGAACAAGTTCTATACTTTTTAATAATCTAGGTACATTAAATAAATCTGATATATATTTGATATAGGAGAGACTTGTTAATGTACAATTATGTAATTCAGATGTTTAGTTAAAACCACTGAACTGTGAGTGTTTCTTTTTATTTTTAATATATTTTCTCACAATGTATATTGAAAGAAAAGTACTTTTTCCCCTGTTAATTTGAATCTTTACAGCTGTAAGTTTTACTGTCTAATTAAATTAGATATTTATTTGTACAAGTTTAGATATAACAATGTAATTTGGTAAATCAAAATGACTGATTTAAAAATTTTTTTACATAGACATTAAAGTGAATATGATCTTTTATAAATAGAAGTTTCATTTATATGATGGAGATTTCATATTTAAATGCTTAATCATATTAATTTTATAACACAACTGAAAAGTCAAGCCACACAGCAGACATGCTTTAATTAGAATCTTATTGAAAGAGGTATAATTAAATTTCAGTAGGTAGTTATTGATAAGCCTAATTCCCCACCTCATCAAAGTTTGCCATTTCTAACACTGATGACCTCTATCTTGTTTACAGACATACACAACTTATAACTTGTACCAAGTATAAAATGATAAGGTAAAATATGTCTGGTCTTGATGAAGGCTACATTTCTCTGTTTTCTTTACTTGTCACAGTATTTAGAAATGCTTACTTAAAGCAAAGAAAAATTCAATAACTTTTTAACAAATTATATACACATACATCAATAAACTACAGGTTAACTGTGATTTATGGCAAAGATGTTAATGAAATAAATGATCAGGACAGATTAATGTCTATCACAAAGTTGCTTTTTCATGACAGAAAAAAATTGCTGTGATTAGTTTAAATATTTTTGTGAAAAATTCTTGTTTTTAAACAGCTAAAATGTGATATTGTTCTTTAACAACAGTGAGCTTCATTTTAACTAACTATTATTTTACTATGACCATTTTAGAAATCTATTACAAACATAAATATAAGTGTGGCAATTATAAAAAAATGTCTGCCAATTTATAAAACAAAACTATTTCTGTAGATTTAAATGTTAATATTATCAGTATATTTCATATGATCGATTTTAATACTTAAAAGATAAAATTTACTTTCAAGATCAATAGTGAATATAAACAATGAAAGTTAAATTCTACTAGAAAAATTATATTACTGCAAACATTCTGCTTTCAAATGATAAATCTGATATATATTTGATATAGGAGAGAATTCTTAATGTACAATTGTTATATAATTCAGATGTTTGGCTAAAACCACTGAACTCTGAGAATGCTTCTTGTTTTTGTTTTTTTTTTCCTTTTTTGTTTTTAATATATTTTCTCACAATGTAGAAATTCAGAATTCACAGTTTTTATTAGCTGCTGGTATATTGGAATTAATTTTATTAATTATTAGTTTTGTGTTTAAAGTTAAATTTTTAAATATTTTTTTTCAGCTGTAGAATAAAAAAATAAAAATAAAAAAAGAATGGTTAAACTGTATCTTCTTTAAAAAAAAAATAGTAATATTTAAATGGGTGTCCAACAGTCCTTGTTTTTGAGCTTACTTTCTTTAAATAGAACTAAGAAATGACAAAACTCCAGAGATTGGACCGCTGACCTTTATAACATTCAAGCAATTGTAAACTGTAAACCTGATTTTGACATCTGTGTACTTAGCACTGATATTCTCATTACATTAATGTAATCACCAATTAAAGATCTTTATTTATATAAAGAAATTTATACAATTTTATCTTGCTGAATAGAAAGTCCTAATAATATTTTTAAGTCTTGTCTGCAATTTGTTTGTGAGGTCAGAAGACAAGATGTAAACTGTTATTCGAAGAACATAGACTAAAATGAAAGCGTTTAATAAGTAAAAGTGTTCATTATATATAGAGGAGTGATGAAAAATTCTCCACCCAATCTCTTTGTAATATATTACCAAACAGAATTTTTTTATGGGATCCCTTGGTTACTTTAGAGAATGTGGAAATATTGAGGAATTTGATAGTTTGGAATGGGATTATAAAAGAATTACTTTTGTATTGTGTAAATAGTAGTTATTCTATGTATTATTAGTAACACCCATGGATAAATTGGCATGGAGTTGATTCTTCTTTTTTTTTCTTTTTTTTTTTTTTTGCACTATAATGTAATGTCTAATGACATTGTAAAATATAACCTTGCTGAAGAAAAGGATTTTCTTGTTCTTTTTCCTTTCTGTTTCTTTTATTTTTGGACATGATCCAAATTCTTTTATCATTCCTTGAATATAGATTTGAGCTCTCTTGAGTTTGCTTCCTGTAACTCAGATTACAGTTACCAGAATATTGAATTGATCAACAGAAAAGAAATGGTTGCAATATACTTATCAAACTTGCTTACATCAACACAGCCAATTCTATATTTAATATTCAGGGTTGTTCTGTAATTATCTATTTTGCAAATTTTTATTTTTCAAGCATGTACTGTATAATCTATCCATTTTATATATATATATATATATATATATATATATATATATATATATATATATATATATATAACGATTGCACTAGCATGAAACAGAATGTCGCCTCTAAGTGCTGACTTCCATGTCCACTTTTATATTTACACACGCTCTATCTCTGATATTGAGCACTTTACCCCATAAATATAGCACACTTTAAGACTATATTTCTGCATATATATATATATATATATATATATATATATATATATATATATATATATTATTATTATATAGTCAAAACCTAATGAGCCAGACACACCAACCAAGGTTTCACTTAGGCAGATCGTTAGGGTCAGCTAGCCCTGATGATCTGCCTAAGTGAAACCTTGGTAGGTTTGTCTGGCTCATTAGGTTTAGATTAGGTCTGCTTTACGTTTATATCGAGCTCTTTGTTTTTTAAAACCTTTTTTTCCCTTCGATTGATTTGTCTATTGTTAAATCAAGAATTCGAAGGTTTTTCGACACGAGTATAGTCACCTATATTTATATTATTATATTATATATATATATTATATCTATATTATTATATATATATATATATATATATTATATCTATATTATTATATTACTATTATATTTATATGTATTATATTTATATATGTATAAATATAATATTTATATATGTATTTTATTTATATATGTATTTTATTTATATATGTATAAATGTAATATATTTATATATGTATTTATATATGTATAAATGTAATATATTTATATATGTATTTATATATGTATAAATGTAATATATTTATATATGTATTTATATATGTATAAATGTAATATATTTATATATGTATTTATATATGTATAAATGTAATATATTTATATATGTATTTATATATGTATAAATGTAATATATTTATATATGTATTTATATATGTATAAATGTAATATATTTATATATGTATTTATATATGTATAAATGTAATATATTTATATATGTATTTATATATGTATAAATGTAATATATTTATATATGTATTTATATATGTATAAATGTAATATATTTATATATGTATTTATATATGTATAAATGTAATATATTTATATATGTATTTATATATGTATAAATGTAATATATTTATATATGTATTTATATATGTATAAATGTAATATATTTATATATGTATTTATATATGTATAAATGTAATATATTTATATATGTATTTATATATGTATAAATGTAATATATTTATATATGTATTTATATATGTATAAATGTAATATATTTATATATGTATTTATATATGTATAAATGTAATATATTTATATATGTATTTATATATGTATAAATGTAATATATTTATATATGTATTTATATATGTATAAATGTAATATATTTATATATGTATTTATATATGTATAAATGTAATATATTTATATATGTATTTATATATGTATAAATGTAATA
>OZ038513.1:17688688-18243688 GCA_964036315.1 Acanthosepion esculentum
TGTATAGAAGTGTTGAATCTTATTGGTTAATGAGACTCCTCTTTCTTTGAGAGTGCATCTAGAATTCATGGTGTTAATATTGTTTTCTGCAGTTTTCTGTTATGTAATTCTTGCTGCTTTAGTATACATTATTTAAATTACAGAATCCTACAGCAAATGAGGAAATTAACACCATAAAACTTGGTCAGATTGAGAATGTTTCAATTATATATTAGTTACATAAATAAATCTATCACTTGATAATGAAAAGACATTTATTTTTCTACTTTTTCAACAAAATTCAGTTCATTGTTAAATATTAATTATATAGATCAAAATTCAGCTAATGAGTGTGTTGAAGTATGGACTTATTGATCCAACCTTCTGTATATAATATTTAAAGGGTGTGCAGAAAAGTTCCTGCCCATTTCCCAAAATCTAAACAAATAACCAAACAACAGAAAGGGAAGGCTGTCTTTGTTAAGCCAAGAACCTTGCACCATAATGAGTTACACTTTTTATTTTATGTGATCAATTACAATATATTCTGGTAATTTATATAGAAACAATATATTTTATTTAAAGAAAATTTCTTTATTTTTTATTTAAAAACAAAACCCTTAATGGGGTGAGAGCATTTCAGATGATTCATAAATTTTTTTAGAGTTTCTGGGCTAAAACCATTTGTTAAAGCTCTTTGACACAAACAAGCCTGCAGATATTACTTTTTTTTTTTTTTTTTTTTTTTTTTTTTTTGTAAGTACCTTCAAACTTCACTAAAAAAGAGGATTGTCCAAAACAATAGAAAGAAAATTTAATTCTCAAAATCCTTGTTTTATTGCTAAAGAGAAAGATCAAAGGATTTTTTTATCCTTTTTAAAGACTATAATTTTTATTTTTATTTTTTTGCAACAACACTTAAATTTGTATAGGAAATATGGGCATTGTTTGTGTTTTTTTTGTTGTTTTTTTTAGTAGAAAACATTGATTTGGAAATTTTTGCAAAAAAAAAAGATAATTGCTAAATTTCTTTCTTTTGTAAAAATAATTTTTTTTTTTTTGACATTTGTTATCCCCTACACCAACTCAATTTGCAAAACAGAACCCCTAATTAGAGAAAATTGGCCCTGAATTGTAAAATAAAAAATGCAATAAAACTAAGACATTATTTAATTAGAAAAGCTTTTGATTGCTTTTATGAATAAAATATATTATGGACACTATTGTCTTAAAAAGGTTTTCAATGAATTTTTGCAAAAATTGTTTTCATTTTTTGACAATTTTAATTAGAATAATTTATGAATTTATAATTCTTAAAATTCTGTGTTAATTTATAGCAAATAAGTGATATTATCAAATTAAAACTGTATTTACAAATCCTAAATGGCAAAACTTACTACAATTCAATGACCTATGTATCTTTTAAAAAGAACTTTGAATTTTTTTTGTGTGTGATTTTTGTTAATACAGATGTCTATGCATGACATTATCAGAAATTAAGATACCTCTAATAAATTAAAGCTTTATTGGCAATTTTCTAACATTTTCTTAACAAGTGTCTTAGTAAGTAAGCCTATAAATATCTAAAGTACCTAAAATTCAATAAAATACTAGAGTGCTTAAAATATTTTCTTAAATTTTTAAGTTTACTAGGTAGTTAAAAAAAAAAAAAATTATATAAAAAAGGTGTTCACGTAGTCAAGTAATTTCTTTCAGCTCTGTCTCTCTTACTTAAATTACCCAAACTTCAGGCTGTCAATAAATCTCCCAACATGTTGGAAAAACACAAACTCTATTAAAAAAATGCTTTTCTGTAATATTTTAAACTAAAAGTAATATTTGTTTCAATTCAGATTAATTAAACATTTAATCATCAAATAATGTTTCAGATAAGTATATTTTATTTTTGAAAGATTTTTTTTTTTAATAAAGACAATTACGTTATTTTGACAGATCTGTCGACATTGATGAATTTATAGACTTTACTGCTAAGGATAAAAAAAAACATTCCAATCAACTGAAATTTGGTTTGAAATATACCAAATTATTTTGCTTCTTAGGGATATTAAATTTAATGTATTAGCTTGAAATTAAAATCAAAGCTTTAAGAAAGATTTTTAATCTTTTAAAATGTATTTTAAACTTGGGTATCCCACCTAGTTATTTGCAATTAAATAATTGTTAATCATATGGAAAAAAATCCCTCTTTCAGTTGCATAGAAGATAAAGATAAAATTGCAATGCCAATAATAAAAAGAATCTGGCTGTTTGATGTTTATTGCTATTGGCTACCGAGTGACTGTAAAGGTAAATTGGTGGCTGCTGTGACTATCAAATTGTTAGTGAGTATTGAATAAACTCCTTTCAAAGCAGCTGTTTATAGAAACATCTTTCCCTGCCCACACTATTTATTGTTTAGATAAGACAATAGCAAGCCATGTTTTGGGACACATTAAAAAATTCTTTTGTTTGTCTAAATTTAGTGATAAAATCTATTCAAATTTTTATTTTCAATGTAGACATTGACTTTTTACTGAAAATTTTATAAAACTATACTGACTATTTTTTAAAGTTGTAAAGTTCAAGATAAAAATAGTGAAAACCCAACTGAACTTTAAAATATAAACAATTTTAAAATTTCCTAACTCTTTTTAAAAAAATTTGTTTTGATTCCACTTTTGAGTTCAGTATTCTAAATATATTTGAGTGGGAGTTCATTTGTTACTGATTTTCTTTTTAAGTGTGTGTGTGTGGGAGAGAATTATAATTACTTTTGAGCAAGGATGTTTTTAGGATATTTATAGATGGAAAGAAAGAGTGTATCTTATAACTGGTAGAATGCAGTGTTTGTCAAGATATGAAAAATTTGTTTTTTATTTAACAATAACAATGATTTGCAAATTATTTTAAGAGTTTCTAGGATAAAACAATTTGTTAAAGCTCTAACACAAACAAAACCTCAGATATTTTCTAGTTTTTTTGTTTGCAATTGAAATTAGGTTTATGATTATAATGGCATGAAAGTACTAAATTAGGTACAGTCAATGACAAAATTATTCATACACCCATCAATTTTGCATATTTTTATTTATTTTTCAGAATCTAATACCCAAATGATGCCAGTTTTTTTTTATATGTTAATAAGCACAAAAAGGAATATAAAACTCAATTTTCAGAACAATAGGTTAAATACCACGAAGTTGACAGGTGAATTATGCAAAATAGTAAAAGACAAAATTATTGGTACAGTATGAAAAAAAATAGAAAAAATTTGAACAATTCTCACAATATTAAGTCAATAGCATGGCTTCTCATCTTTATAACTTGCTGTAATCATTTTCTAAAGTTTTTGATGAAATTTGAACAAATCTTTTCTGGGATTTTCTTCCATTCTTCAATGGTTACACATTCTAACTCCTGAAGATTTTTTGGTGACCAACAATTTATTCATACTTTGAATTCTTGCCATAGATTTTCAATAGGATTCAAGTCAAGTCAAGGCTCATTGAAGGCCATGGCAGAACTGTAATCTTCTTTTTCTGAAGCCACGCAGTCAGTGATTTAGATGTATGTTTGGGATCATTATTCTGCTCAAAAGTAAATCGCCAACCTAGATGATTTTGCAGTGATACTTGTACATTTTCATCCAGAATTTTGATATAGTCTGCAGATTTCATTATTCCTTTTATTCCAATTAATTGTCCAGTCCCCCTTGAGCTAAAATAACCCCCAAAACATCATTGAGCCACCTCCACGTTGCCACTGTGTTCTTTGGGAGGAAAGCTTCACTTTCCTTGTGCCAAATCTTCTGTACATCATTATCTCCAAAATGCTCAATTTTTGTTTCATCACTCCATAGTACTTGTTCCCCAAAACAATTTCCTTTGTCCAAGAATGTTTTGGCAAAACTAAATTGAGCAACAATGTAATATGGTTTGTGAATAGGGGTTCATTGTGGTCAGTTTCCATACAATCCATTTCTATTTAAACAATGTTGTATTGTGTGAGTACTTATTGTTATGGTGACCTATCTACATTAGAATGAACTAATGATACTAACCTGCGAGACTTCCTAAGGAGGCAGTTGGGACACGGTGTAACCTGATAGTTCGGATGGACACTTCTATCTGCTGATTAATAACACTCTTATTTTGTATATATGTTCTGTTATTTCATTACACTTGTTCAACCTACCTTCTTTCCGTGTTTTTCTTTCTGGCCCCTAACAGGCCACAACTTGGCGATGAGGATTTGCGAGGACCACTGGGATTAAAAAGGAACTCTCCTAAAACATGGGCAAACAAGTTTTCATAAAAGAACTGTGTAATTGCCAATTTGTTTTAACAGTGGATGTACAAGAAATTTTTATTTTTATTTTTATTTTTCATCACAATTTTTTCATTTGAAAAGCATTTGGAAAAAACCAGAAAAGTAAAAAAAGACACACTTATCATGGAGAATTTCAAAAGTATTTTATTAGATCTTGTAAAGTATCAGAATACACAGCAATTACAGCTCCAAGAAAGAATGGAAGAGAAGTGGCAAAAACAACTGCTCTCTCAACAGAAAAAAATGGAAAATTTATTTCTGCAAACCCAGAAGGAAAATCAAGAGACAGCTCGTATTTCAAAAGCAAGTTTTAGAACTGACAAGCTGTAGTAATCCCATCGAAAACGAATTTTCTTTTTTGCAAAACACCATTTGGAGAGTGATAGAGAATTTTTCATACACTCCCAAGGAAGACAACCTTTGCGTCCTACTTTAGGAGATATGAGGACTTATATACTACAGATTGTGCAAATTGGAGTGACTCGAAAAAAAAGTATGTCTTCTTTTGAGGAAACTTGGCACAACTGAGCACACTAAATTCATAAACTACATTCTGCCCCAGAGGGCTAGTGAGTTGACATTCACTGAATCAGTGGAATTACTCATGGAGTTTTTCAGTCCAAAGACATCTCTTTTCCATAAGAGATGGAAATGTCTTAATCTAACTAGGAAAGAATGGGAAGATTACACCATTTTTGCATCAGTAGTAAACAAGCCCTGTGATGATTTTAGATTGGCAGAGCTAAGTGTGAATAACTTCAAATGTTTTATATTCGTGCAAGGACTAGTTTCAACAAAAGATGCAGAAATTAGGCGAAGAATACAAAACAAATTGAGAATGAGCCGAATATAACTCTACATCATATCACTGAAGAATGCTACAAACAGAAACAAAGTCTCCTAAAATTAATGAAACAGAAAAAGCAAAATAATTTACAGATGTGGGGCCCTACACTGGTACAAAGATTGTATTTTTCGGAACACAAAAGCTCGCATTGCCAATCAAATAATAAAATCTAGCAAGATTGCAGGATCAGTAACAGGGGAAAAAATTAAATTCGATGGAGAATTGATTGCTAATACAACGTTCAACGGGAAGACTCTTAAATTAAAATTGTTCATCCTGAAAAATACTAACAACCTATTTGGCACTGATTGGATGACACAATTCCAGCTTTGGGACTTACCTGTAAATTCATACTACCAAAAAATTGAATATTGGAATGCCGAAGCTGAAAAAAAAAACTGAAAGAAGCCTATCCTGGAACTTTTTCTGGTTGGTTAGGCAAGATGATGGCAAAAGTTGAACTACAAGACGATGTCCATTCAGTGTTCAAAAAGAAGCGAAATGTGCCTTTTTCATCGTTGGAACAAATTAACGAGGAACTCAACAGATTAGTAAAAACTGGTGTTCTATCTATCAAAGGTAGAGTACAGCGAATGGGCCGCACCAGTTGGTCTATGTAAAAAAGAAATCGAAAGACATACGTGTTTGTGCTGATTTTTCCACATTGTTTTGTTGCAGAGCTTCCTTGGACTTGCAAATTATTACCAGGCATTAATACCAAATATGCATGATTTGCGTGCCCCTCCTTAATGAACTATTAAAGAAAGACAAGCCCTAGGTTTGGACAGCAGAAACTTATTTCTTACACATTACGACCCAGACTTGGAAATCATTGCCAACGACGCTAGTTCATATGGTGTAGGGGCATGCATTCTTCACAAAATGACTGATGGAACAGTAAAACCAATAGCTCATGCGTTGAGAGCTTTGCTTCCTGTTGAAAAAATTATTCACTGATTGAAAAAGAGGCACTTGGGATTATATTTGCAGTTGTGAAGTTCCACCACTATATTTATGGTCGACATTTCACTCTACAGACAGACGACAGACCACAAGCCACTAGTCACTATTTTTGGCTCAAAGAAAGCTCTGCCTACTCACACAGCCAACAGACTGCAGAGAAGGAGTACAAACCTGCTAAATTACAACTTTAAAATGAAGTGTCTCATAAAAAAAAATTAGGCCATGAGGACGGATTGTCAAGACTAATTCCCCAGTACAAAGAACCACTGGAAGATACAGTACTTGCCTCCCTTCAATCTGAAGGAGAATTAAAACTACCCTTTGTAATACAGTAAGGGAATTTCCAGTGACGCTTGAACAAATAAGAGAAGAGGCTCTCCACGATGAGTATATCAAGCAAACAAAAACAAAAATTTTTTAAAAGGACCAGCAAACTATGGACGTTTTCTCTTTATGCAATGAGGTGTTACTATACAGGGAACATGTCGTGATTCCATCAACATTCCAGAAGCATATTTTGAAAGATTTTCATGCTGGCCATCCAGGGAGTACTAAAATGAAAAGTTTGATGCGTAGCTATGTCTATTGGCAAGATATGGACAGATATAGAAAACGCTGTCAAATCCTGTAAAGGCTGTGCCTTGGCAGCAAAGGCACCTCCTATTAAATTCAATCCCTGGCTAAAAACGGATCTACCTTTGTCTAGACTTCACATTGACTTCGCGGGCCCTCTAGAAGGATATTACTACCTCACTGTAGTCGACAGTTTCTTGAAGTGGCCCGAAGTACACAGATGCAAAAACCCAACTACAGAAATTACTATAAAATTTCTACATGAACTGTTCACCAGATTCGGAATATTGGATACCTTAGTGTCCGATAATGGAAGTTTAAAGACTTCTGTAAAACATATCAGATCGAACACATCACTACCGCTCCATACCATCCGAGGTCTAACAGACAGGCTGAGAGATTTGTGGATACTTTGAAGAGAGCTTTGAAAAAAGCTAGGGCTACACCAACTGAAAAAGCCCTTCAACAATTTCTTCAAGTATACAGAATTACACCTAATAACAAAACACCAGCTTCACAATCTCCAGCTGAGGTGATGTTCGCACGTCGGATATGGTCTGTTTATGATAAATTACTCCCAAAACAGACGAAGCCAGGAAGAACAAGCATCGTACCTCCAAGACTATATAACCCCGGAGAAAAAGTTCTTTTCAGAATTTTCAAAGACAACAAATCTTTTTGGGAGATGGGTACGATCGAAAAAAAGAGTTGGGAACATAGTATATATTATAAAGGGTCCACAATTTACGCATAAAAGACATCTATACCAACTTAGGAGATGCCTAACTGACGAGGTTGATAGTGGGCTTCCTGAGGAAACAGTTATGTATGTCATATACGACACTTTCGATATTCTGATCTCTCTAGCGGCCCCCGAAATGTGTTTTTCTAAGGGAAAAGAGAAGTCCTCTGAGATTCTGGCTCGTCGACCAAAATCCCCCTGCAACCGAGTCTGTTACATCTGTCTCGTCTGTAATGGGCATGCCAGTGACTGGGACTCGGTTGGGTCTGTTTCTCAGTCCCCATTCCCCGAAAAGCCTTTGCCCACTGCTAGTGCGGTTGTGGAGAAGGAAGAGGGGGAATGGCAGGTCGTTGGCAAGGTCAAAGGGAAGCTCCGGGCAGCAGGACCTCATTCCACACAGCCCCACTCCCTCTACCAGTACTAAGGGCGACTCTTCGATCACCTATTCCGACAAAATATGTCAACAGTGGCTAAAGTACAAGCACTCTTTCGAGATGGAAAAATCATAAGACAATCCAAATTAGCTCTGTCGTCTCCATCCTCTAAACTGCTCCCTATGGCCTCACCCCTAGTTTTGCAAACAATAACCCCGACTCCTTCCAAAATTGACTCCACTGAAAAAAAATCCCCCTTCTAAATCCCTACTCCGTCTAAAACTCCAAATCCATCCCCTGTTAAAAAAAACCCCAGCAATTCACCACCAAAAACTGAAGCACAAAAGAGGCAATGCAGCCCATCAATAGACACTGCAGAACTAATCAAAGAAAAAAAAAATTAAAACGTAAATTTCTTTTTAATAGGGGGAAGATGTGTGTCATGTGGAAAAACACCAATCTGACAGAGCTTTTTCCCAATCCCACAAAGCAAAAGACCTAAAAATACTTCTAAATTTAAAAAAAATAAATAATTTGGACATGTAAGCGCAGGACGTAGCTCAGAAAGCATTTGGTCTATGTTACAAGAAGCTAATAGCGCCTTCGATGTCTACCCGCCATTAGCTTATTTTGACAATGAAAATGAGAAGAAACTGAATCTGACTCCATAGGAGAGGTCGTCGGTGTCCTATCTCTGGCTATGTTCAATCCAGGAGAGCAACCCTAATCAGTTTTCACTATGGCTCTCTGGTGAGCAAGTATAAATATCTGAGGTCGGAGTCTTGCAGGGAGAGGCTTTCTCGTGACCTTCATTGCCTCGGGGTGAATGTTTGTTGCATACAGGAGACCCAGATTCCTACTCATGATTGTGAGGACATACTGTCTAAGAGGTTCTCCCTTTATTCAGCTTGTTTTGATGGTTGTTCAAGAGGTGTCTCTTGGCTAGTGAGTAAGTCTTTGAAGGCTCAGGTACTCTTGTCTTCACAGATCCGGCGGGCAGGCTTTGCATGCTGGAATTACCATAAAGCATAAGGCTCTTAGACTCATTGGGGTTTATGTGCCCAATAACCACTCTGAGCGGCCTGCTTTGTTTCAGCAGATTGAGTCATTCTTGACGACATCTTGTTGGGTAGTTTTAGTGGGGGATTGGAATGCCGTCCTTGACCCTGATATAGATTGTATAGGGCCAAATTCGGGTACTAACAATCATTTCGGGACTTTATCGACAGGTTTGATCTTGTCAATAAGCACCGGAATGAGCACCCTCACAAAGTAGTTTGGACTTGGACAAATAGTGGCAGCTCGGCTCCTGGGGTGCTTTCTAGCTACCTCGACTGAGTCTTAGTTAGGAGAGTCAATGTAGGGCTCTTACGGTGTCCAAGTTTCCATTACATAGTTTATTCGGATCATAGGCTTGTCTGTGTCCGTGTAAACTTAGATAAGCCTAAGGTAAGGTTGGCTGGCTACTGGAAATTAAACTGCTCATTATTTGGTGAGCAGGATTTCTGGTACCAGCTGTTACTAATGTTACAGAGGGAATTGATAGGGGCAGTTGTAGGGAATGCCCGGTGGGATAAACTAAAATAAAAAATTAGAACGTTTGCTGCTGATCTTAGTCGTCGACTCTATCTAGATAGATTAATGGCACAAACTGCTTAAGAACAAAATTCGATTAGGCAGTTAAATCCCGTGATAGTGGGGAAAATAGCTTTAGCTAAGGCAGAGTTGTCCTCCTTGCTTATCAAAAAGGATCAACCTCTGGTAGTTAGGGCTAGTTTAAAAAGAATGTCCTCTGAGGCGACGAATATGGCTGCTGAAATGTGTGCAGAGGAGAATTGGAGCGCATCTCGGCGACATATTGTGTGTGTAACATTGCCGGATAAGCGGACCGTGACTATAAATGTGGGCATATGCAAGGTCTTTCGGGATTACTTTCAGGAACTTTTCACCAGGGAGACCGGTGTGAGCCCTGCTCAGTTTGATGCCTATTTAGCCGACTTTCCCTGCCTTGAAGCAGCTGGGTGCGAGGGTCCTATCACAGAGTTGGAAATCTGGGAAGTACTGAAACCGGTTGGCCTGGATAAATCTCTGGGACTAGATGGTCTTCTCTGAAAAGTTTACTTGAGGCAGTCACCTGTTTTTGTTCCTTTGCTGGAACTGATTTTCAACACTTGGATGAAGCAGGGGTCTATACCTCAATGCTTCACCAGGGGCGTGATCATGTTGCTGCGTAAGGACAAGAACGGTGGGGATGGGTTAGATAACTTTCGCTCTTTTAACCATGTTAAAGATTTTGGCGAAAATCTTAACCAACCGTTTGCTGCTTGTCCTGTCTAGTCTGATTGGCTCCGAACAGACTTGTGCTGTGAAGGGCAGGACTATTCAGGACAACCTTCATATGGTACGCTTGATCTTAGAACAAGTCAACAGTGAAGCTGCGCTGATCAATTTAGATCAGTCCAAGGCCTTCGATAGGGTTGACCATTGTTTTCTGGAGGCTGTCCTTTTGCCGGCCAGTTTCGGGCCTGACTTTCGCTCCTGGATCCGACTTTTGTATGTGACTCCCGGTGTGCTGGTGGAAGTGAATGGGGTAAGATCAGAGCCTTTCGTATTGTCTTGCTCCATTCGTAAAAGGTTGTCCACTTTCGCCTTTGCTTAACATTCTTGCGTTGGAACCTTTCTTTCACAAGCTAAAGGCAAATCCGGTCCTGCACGGAATTTCCCTGCCTGGGGCTACCACCTTGGCCAAGTATTCTGCCTATGCTGATGACAAAGTTAACAAAGAGATCAGTGGTTATGAGATGGTGACAGGGACCAAGATCGACCGCAATAAGTCTATTAGCTTGCGGTTGGGTGCGTGGAAGGGAGTTTCTCTCCCCGGACCTTTCCTCTGGATGAATGGGCCGGTCAAGATACTCGGTGTTTGGTTCAGTCCTGATCTCCAGTTGGATATGAATTGGTTGGAGGTACAAGGGAAGGCCGAGATTGTGGTTAATCTGTGGTCTCGGAGGAATCTTACCTTGAAGGGGAGGGTGGAAGTATGTGTTTCACACATCTACCCGATTCTCCTTTACCGACTCTCTGTACTTCCACTTCCATATGTCACACTAATACCATCATAACATTTAATTTTTTAAAATTTTTTTATTCAAGAAAATAATGATAAAAAGATAAAGGTAGAAATGAAAGGATTGATTTGATTAATAAATCTCTTGTTTCATCCATCAATTAATGATGAATAAAAATTAGTTTTGATCTAGTATATCAGTAGATATGCGTTATCATTTAATGTGTGGAAAATTCTATTCTCAACTGATATTTAGTGTAGCCTTTCAAGTTTATATATTTACATGTAAAGGAAAATTTAAAAAAATAACCAGTTCTCCAATATTGTTCTATATTTTTGTATTTTTAATTTTTTTTATAGCAAAATACTTGTAGATGTTTAAAATTTAATTTTTAGTAATATTCTTTTTTTTTTATTAACTTTCATCTAATTCTATTTGTTAGTAAGAATTACAGTTACAAAAAGAAATCCTTTTTCTTTTAATGTGAAAACAAGCTTTTCAAAGGTAAACATGAAAACAATAAATATATGAATAAATTGCAAATTGATGTTATCAAAATTTTTACACATTTAGCATGCATATTTTTTTAAGATTTCAAAAAAAAACTTTCAGATATTATTGTTAAGTATGAACAATCTTTAAATATCCATATAAAAATGAACCTAAGCATGTATGTTTTTTTTTCTATTTAAATTTTCTTTTGTTAGATTAAACTTATGATATTGGGTCACTAATTCTCTTCAGCCATTTACTTTAAAATGTATGGCATAGATATTATTCAGGGCGAAAAGAAATATTAATGTAATATTAAGCTACTTGTGTTTCGCATTTCTAATTTGAGCAATTGAAAAATATTGATTATAATAATTTTTTTTGTTTTTTTTGTTTTAGTATTTCTCGGTCTTTATCAAGGTTTTCTTTAATTAATCATGACTGCCTTATCAAGATTTTAAAAAAGTATTAACTTTGAAAAGTAAAATTGTTTATAGTATAAGACTTGTATTTTTTATTTTTCTTTCAATTCATTAAAAGATTTTGAGAATTTGCTATTGTATAATATTGAGTAAAATAATAAGTGCAGTCTTAATCTGTATTTTTGCAGAAATACTGGTATTAAAAAAAATGCTATCTAAAAATTGCACCATCTTCAGTGTAAAATTTGCCCTTTGAAATAGAGAATCTTTCCTAAAGTTTTGCTTTCATTTTACTTAAAGGTTTATGCAATATATATATATATATATATATATATATATATATATATATATATATGTATGTATGTATACATGCAAATATGTTTCAGAGTTTAGCACTTAGTGATTGTCTTCAGATTTAAATGCTCTTCTTATGAATAAGATTTTAGTTTAATAAGAACAAATAGTAAATATTAAGGTTACATAAATTGTTTTGCATTGTAAAACATATCAAATGGAAACTTATTTAATAAATGTTAATAAAATGTCAATTATATTTCATTATTAAGTCACTTATAAATGACTGCAACTTAGATAAATTAGTGAAACCCCAAATATTCTTGATTGAATGTTATGTGATTTGATGGCTAACCAATTTTCTTTTTCTTGTTTCAGGTGAGCATTCACTGTGAAGGGATACTGTGTATTTAGTGAAGCCCTGTAAAGTGATAGGCACATTATGTCTGACCTGGAGGGTAGTTGTAACTCTCCAGCTTATTCTGACCCTGAAGAAAATTGTGATACTAACCTGGAAGGTGCTTGCGGTGGTGGTGGTGATGACACTTCTTTGCGGGGCTCAACTCTCAGCTTTGAGCAGTTGCCTGAGCATGGTACTGATGACACTGATAACTTGAGTATGGAGGTAAATCTGGGGGAGAGTGGATCTCGCCAGGCTAGTGAGATCAGTTCACTCTCTTACCAGAACCTCATTGATGATGGTGAAGGTCTTGAAGGTATCAGTCAGCAGCGTGAGAGTGATGAAAGTGGAGAGTCTTGTATGAATGATTATCCTGATGTGGAGATTGACTTCCCCACTGATGATATGGACCATTCTGCTGACATGCTGGCTGATAGCCTTACAGAGAAATTATGCAAATGTACTGGTAAAGATCTTGGCTCTCGTCAGAACTTGGCCCCTGATATTCTTGCACAGAACAGTATCCACTCTAAAAGTGGGTCTGACACATTGTCAGATGGCAGTGAGAGTGTCGGTGGCAACCATCATTATAATAAACATTCACCTGGTAAGAGTGACATTTGTTCTGATTTTCTGGATGGTAAGGATTCTAAGCTTCTTGAACGGAATGGAATCATTAACACTGCTGCTGATATTGGTTTAGAAAAGCCCTGGGAGGTAGCAGTCACACTCCGAGCAAAGTCAAAGGACTCCAAATACAATCATGATGAAAATATCAAAAAGAGGAACAGTTTAGAAATCCGAAACAATATTCCTACAATTGGAGAAGTGAAGAATTATGATGACAGGAACGGCTCATCTTCAATGAAATACAATTCTCAAGGGGCAAAACCAAAGATGAAGCGTCAATCACCAGGCTTTGCTCGGCGTGTAACAAGTAGCAACAGTTCTGGTAGCTGCAGTGATCGTGATGGCTCCAGTTCTGAACGAGAGAGTCTGTCCTACAGTAACCAGGATATAAAACCACTTCCAGATTCTGGTTCCAACTTGCCAACCAATCCTGATGCCCCTTCTCACAATGAAGTAACTTCTGAAACCAATTTGGCTAGAAAGAATATCAACATTGAAAATGAATATGATTATGTTAAGTATGCACGCATTCAACAGGGTAATTCTTATGTAGGGATGCGGCTTGCTTATTCCAGTTCAAGTGATTCGCTAAATTTTAAACGGAATAGTATTGGTATTAATAGCATAAGTAGCAACTCCCCTGAAAGTTCACGAGAATGTTCTCCAGAAAAAATAATCCACCAAAAGAATGGAGCAGATATGTCAACTCAGAATCATCAGCAGGTAAAGGTCAACGAGGATTGTTTGACAGAGATTCCTTTGAACAATACTGATCCTTCACCTGTTGAGGAAAAACGTGCATTCACATTGTCTCCTGAGAACACTGAGTGTGACAGTGCTGAAGTGGAGAGTGTACTGTCTGAAGAAGAGAAGTCCAATGCTGGAGGAATGCCTATTGTTGAAGATGGTTTGTCTGGTAGCCAGGCCAGTGATGTGGATGAAGCATTTGCTCATGATTGTGATTCTCCTGCCAAAATGCTACAACTGAAACAAAAGTCAGAACTTGATCAGGATCTCAATGGGGAGGAACTGCAATTTAATGGTAAAGACATGGATAATAATAATGATGATGATGACTGTAGTAAGGATAATCAGGATGCCAAAGAGGCACTGAATCACACGATGGCTGATATCAAGACAGCTATCCAGAAAAGTAAGAATGTATCCTTAAAGTCATCTTTTCCTGAAGAATCAAGTACAGAAGAGCCAGTTTGGATAAAAAGGTAAGTTTTTTTTTTTTTTTTTTTTTTTTTTTTTAATATATATAAAAATGCTTTATAAGTTTATTATTTATTAATTCCTACCAATCTATTTTTTATAAGTGGGTGATGAAAAATTCTTGGTCTAATCTATTTAACAAAATCTGACCAAATACAATTTTGTCGGGAATCCTCTCCTTAATTGTACCCAAAAATATTCAGCAGCCTTTCATATATCTTTGGCATTTATTTATATTATTTATCTATTATCAGTTTTTGCTTTAAATACTTTTCCTTTCTATGTTTTGTGTTGTATTTAGTTTTAAGCCTGGAAATAATTTTTAATTTTTTTTCACTAATTTTTCACTGCTAATGGGCTGATTTCCTTCTTTAAGTATGACAAAGCAGCAAACTTACCAACTACTGATGCACTTTCATCCCTACTTCTATTATAGCTGACTTATAGAATCTACGATATTCTTGTTCTCTTAGCACTTTCATCCATTTTCAGTTTCAAAGTGTGAATTTGATTTATAGGAATTACTACAAGAGATGAAATACAGCTGATAAAGAAGTTATCCATAACTTACCATTTCTAAAACAAAAACATAATCTAAAGATTATTTATCAACAAAATATCAAGTTCATAGTCCCAATTCATTTTCTTGTTTTTACAAATTAATGCCTGGCTTTATATTATGCCTCTTAGTTTATTGTATACATTAATTATCACTTACATACTTTCTGTAAAGTAGAATTTATTTGTTTTTAAAGCCTGCTTTTGTTTAGCCTTTAAAATTTAGCATGATTATGTACAAAAAATAATTTAATCTATGTAGCCATCATTTTTTACAGGATTAGAGAAATTTAAAAAATGTTTTTCTAATGTAGGACATTAATTGAAAAAATGACTCAAATAGAAAGAGTTTTTGAATCTGGTTAAATATGCTGAACTGTTCATAATTCACAGCTGAACACTTGTTTTAAAAATCAATAATATATTCTATAATTAATATATTTTTTAAAGTTTTATTTATTTTACTGAAAAAAACTACTTTTCAAGAGATTAGAAATATTTTTATATTGTTCTCAAATCTTCTAACTGTTATGGCAAGACTGTTACTGTTAACAAAAATACATCTTGCAATATTTGATGTGCAAGAATCTTTTTGTGAGGAGTAGATTTCTTTTCTCAATATCTCCTTTCAATACACAATCAAAAAATGACAAATGAACTCTGAATAGAATTTGCAAGTTTCAGGAATTGATCATATAAATCAGCTGCTTTTTTATTTATTAAGCCAATTTGATCCAGTTGTAAATTTTTGAAGATTTATTTTTATTTTTTAATCATTTCATCACAAGCAAGGCAATAAAACTACTAAGTAGAGTTGGTTGGTTTGGCAATTTATGTTTCGGTATCGGTTTCCATTTTTTTCCTTGGTGCCATGGTTTTTGATTCGGTTTTTCAGTTTTTAATTGAGTATTTTTGCTTTCTAAGGAAGCCACTCATTTTCTTGTGTAATGATAGCATTTCCAGTTGATATCTGATTTTATTTGTGATTGGTAAATTTGCAACTCGTAAATTCTAATGTATTTCTGATCCAATCTTAAAAATATTCATATGGCTGGAAAGAAAGTAAAATAATTTTTCTAAATATGTAATTTGTATGTGCTTTTATTCATTGAATTATTTTTTTTATAGCAGGTTAAAACAGTATTTTGCTTCAAACAGCTGAAAATGCGAAACATAATTTTTTCTTTTTTTTTTCCAAGACTAATTTTTACATTAGTTTGTTTTGCAAAAATCAACGTGACCAATCTTTATCAATATTCTTGAAATTGTACACTCAATTAGAAGACACCTTAAACTACAACCAGGAAGATGTTCATTTCTGCTCTGACCCATGGAAGCAAATTCTTTCAAAAATTATAAAGGAAGCAAAAAAAAAAAAGCAACTGATAGTTAAATAAATGTGGTAAAAGAGCTTTCAAATTAATGAAACTACTGTCTGACACTGACTAGTGGGTAAAAAAGAATAATTTTTACTTTGGGTTTTAAAAAATATTCGCTACATAGAAATATAATTTTATTTGTAGAAAACAAACAATTTTTTACACTAGAGACTTGCATATCTGGAAATATACACATTTTAAAAGTGAAATTAAGAACTATTTTAATTATTCTTAATATCTAATTTAGGTGCATTCCCTAGATAAAAAACAAATTTATTTATAAAAAAAAACCCCAAAAAACTTAATTCATTTTTCTTGTTTATAACAGCTTTATTTCGTGATTGGCTTACTAAAAAACCATCACATATAACCCTTACAAAAAATCCGACTTCATAAATTTTAACATTAAGATGAAACTGGCAACTATTTTTTTTATTTTTTTTTTTACTTTCTATTTTGTTAACTTAATTTTACCACAAAAAGTTTTTTGTTTTTTTTTAAACTGAAGCAAATAGATTTCAGACATCTTGTATTTTCCTTTTTTCTGTTTGAAAACATGATTTCCAAGTGTCATATCTGTCATATTTCCTTTTTCTTCTTCTTCATTTCTTTTGTAAACAGATTTCACAATTATTTCCTAAAACTAGTCAATTAAGTATTTTTGTTCAATCTTTTACTCTTACAATGATATAAATGTTGATAAAATTTAATTTTATTAACATCTGAAAGTTTTTTTTCAATAGTGTTTGTTTGGATATATACTAAATTAAAAACCGAATTGAAAACCATGGTACTAAGGAAAAAACGGAAACCGATACCAAAACAAATTGCCAAACCGACCAACTCTACTTGGTAGTTTTGTTGCCTTGCTTGGGATGAAATGATTAAAAAATAAAAACAAAAACAAATCTTCAAAAATTTACAACTGGATCAAATTGGCTCAATAAATAAAAAAGCAGCTGATTTACTGCATTTAACTTCGTAACATCTAGGTACCAAAGAGGAAAGCTCATCAGAACAGTTATGAAAATATTTCTAGAAAAGACACAGGGGATCTACGTTATAGCAGTGGAAAAGAGACAGAAGCTGAGATGCCATTGCAGATTCTTCTTTCTTTTTGTATGAAAAAGTGACATAATGAAAATAATTATTTAAAAAAAATGTTATGAAGTAATATTAAGATAACATAAAATAATATGAAAATATGCAACAAATGATGTTAATGGCTAACAAATTTTTGTTGACATTTGACATGGTACATAACAATTAAATTTTAAATTTTTTATATTTATATATATATATATATATATATATATATATATATATATATATATAGTGTAACCCGGATATAAGAGAGTTGTCGGGACTGGAGAAGAAGTATCTTATATCCGGCTTTGGTCTATTTTGTTTAGGTAAGTATGGGAACACTTCATATAACGCTTTTTACGTACAGAACACTAGTTTATTTAACAGTTATAGACATAAAAAACACAGACAAAAATACATTTTCAATCAGTTTTCACAAATAATTCAATCAAAAATTACTTTTTCTTAAAAAAAGTCAGTCATTTTTGATTGTACAGAAATCTCTTTGTTAACATCATGAACACTTTCATACAGTCCGTAAATCATTTTCAATGCGCCATCAGGATTACTGCTTTTTGCTTCAAAGTAGGCTGTCAGAGTTTCAAGCGCATTCAATGCAGCCAGAGAATTTGGCACTGGTTTGTCACTTTCAGAAACTTCAGAACTTACGCTTTCAGCATCATCATCTTCGTCAAAATCTTGATCATCCGATTTTATACCACGTGTCATGTCCGTGTCAGTCAGTTCTCCATAACATTGTGTATGGTCGTCGAAGCTGATAAATTTGTCAAAATCTGTTTGCTCCATGCCCGATGGTGGAGAAACTTGATCATTTTCATCGAGTATTTCTTCTACTTCAGCCTGTGATTCAATGACGAAGCTGGCCTTTTTAAAACAATTTTGAATTGTTGACTGTTTGACCATGAAAAGTGCTCGTTTCATCATGTGTATGGCCTTCAAAACGGTTATCTGCTTGGCCACTTCGGACAGCGGCACTGGCGGTGTAGCATCGATCGCTGCGAACAAGTTCCCGACGATAATACGCTTTGAATGATGCCTTGATCCAAAGGTTGAATGAGACTGGTGGTGTTTGGTGGCATGAACGACAATTTGATGTTTGACAGATTTGTACCCAGCAGTAAGTTATGACAAGTTGCATTGTCCAAAAACAGAATAATCTTTCGATTTTGAGCAATCATTTTTCGATCAAGCGTTTTCATAACGTCAGTAAACAGCTGACTAGTCATCCAGGCTTTATGATTAGCGAAGTAAGAAAACGGCAGAGTTTTGACATTTTTAAAGCAGCGTGGTTTTGCCGACTTACCAACAACTACAGCTTGCTTTTCACTGCCGTCCATGTTTGTGAACTGAAGCATTGTGAGTCTGTCTTTGGGAACTTTTGTCCCATTTGACTGTTCAGCACCGGCAAATCGCAAAGATCCAGACGGCATGGTTTTGTAGAAAATTCCTGTTTCATCACAGTTCCAAACATCTTTTGGATCATATCCACGAAAAAGTTGCGGCAAAACGTTTGTCACCCATTCGTTGGCAGAACTGTGATCTGCTGACATTGATTCGCCGTGAAATTTTTTGAACGAAATGTTATTGGCCTGCTTCCAGTGCATGAGCCAGCCATTGCTTGGTTCAAAATCAATTTCAAGATTTACGGCCAGTTGTGATGCTTTCTGCCTGATGACATGATCGGTGACGGTAGCTCCATGAGCACATGCTTGCGTAAACCATTGTGTAAGCGCTTCGTTAACGTCCTTGTGCACGGATTGGCGCTTTCGTTTGCGATGAGTGTTTCCGTTCATTTGCATGCAAGATCTGAGATCGTCCTCTTTCTTGAGAATTTTTGCTGCTGTTGAATAACCGATTCCGTACTTTTTGGCTGCAGCGGCCAGTTTGAGTTTCTTCACTTTGACATCGTCGATGAGCTCCAACTGTTCAGAAATGCTCAGAGTTTTTCGTTGAGACGCCGACATCACTAATCGCAATGATTGCAAAAAAACGGTTTTCAGTGGCAAAATTAACAAACAGACAAACTTCTGACTCAACAGAACAGTGGGTAAAGTGAAAGTGCTGTCCAGTAAATGCAACGACAATCAAAGTCGGCAAAAAAGTGGGCGGCGATACCCTTAGACACACAAAGCAAAATCATAAGGTAGAGGGTGTCTCCTACAGACACAGATATGACACACCGTGTCTCTAGACTAGTCAAGATTAAGTCATTGAACATCACTCTCTCTCTCTCTAACTGACCACTGTTTGACCGATTTACGACATCACACTGTCACTCAAAACGAACTCTCTTATATCGGGGAGAACGGGACCAGAGAAAATCTCTTATATCAGGGTTTCTCTTATCTACTTTAACACAGGCTCTAATTTTGGACCAGAGAAAATCTCTTATATCCGGGCTACATTATATATATATATATATATATATATATATATATATATATATATATATATGTGTATATAAAATTAAATTTTGATAAATTGAAATGAATATTTAAAAAAAAGATTCTTAATGTTTTACAAAGATTAACAATCAAACCTGTTGTTGAATAAAATTAACATTACCTGAGTTTTCTGAAAGTAATTCAACATCGGCTGAAGACCAGATGCAGCCTTCTAGCATTGTTGTAGATACTGAAAATAAATTCCAACTTCTTAATGAGTCACTGTCCATGATTGGTGAATCACCAATCAAGCATCAAAAACTATTTGTTGTCTAATAAAAATGTAAACAAAGCCAAAAATAAGGTTATTTTCCACCACATTGGTCAACATTTAACCACACATAACAATAACATAATCTTGTATGAATATTAATCAGCATTCAAAGTTTAAGACCAAGGTCAAATTATCTTATTTGACCTTTAAACAAAATAAATAGATCACCTTTTAGATCCATCCAAGTGCTTTAAAATGTTATATAATTTAGCTTTGTAGGTGAAAAAAACAACTAAGATCTTGATATTTAAACTTTGTGACTATTTTCCAAAATTCACCTTTTTGGCAAGGGTCAAAAGGTCATATCTTGGGAATCCATTGTCCTAGAGATGTAAAATAGGTACCATTCAATTTCTATCCTGAAGCTAAGTAAGTGTACCAAATTAGAAAAAAATCTGTCTCAGGTGATGGTCAGACCCTTATTGATTTGACACGGAATGACTCATATACTTTGTGTTGTAAAAACAACAGTAATGCGTTAGGGTTTGGCATTGTTTTAAGCCTTCAACCTCATTACCATTAACTCAGGGGTCCCCCAATAATACCTTATCTTACCACCAGGCTTTGTTGGTTCTTTATCATGTTGTAAGAATTCCATATTCATCTCAATGTAGTTTGTTTGATCTTTGTACATTTTTATTTTATTTTATTTTTTTTCAAAATTTTATGAGCAGTTTTGAAATAATTTTTTTTTTGTTACCTTCACAAAGATTTCCAAATCTGAAAAATATTTTTTAGCTTTTTTAAAGAAAACACTCATAATATTCTCAAGTCTTCTTGCATCCCTTGAATTGATCAGATATTTGCTTACAATATATCTCTTCAACAAGTGATGTCGGTGTAGTTTCAGCTTTCATACTGAATATCAAAGTATAATGCCACATTTATAAAGATATAGATACTTTCCAACTGTTTTTTCCCTTTGACCTAGAGATGTAAAATAAGTACCATTCAATTTCTATCATGAATCTATAAGTGTACCATATTTTAAAAATCTGTGTCAGTGATGATCAGACTTGTTGATTTGACATGAAATGACTCATCAGCTGTGTTGATGGAATGCAAAAAGGGTCCCCCTCTTAGATGATTAAAAGAGAGCAGTTTTGTTTTGGAGGCATTCAAATTAAAAAAGCCATTTCTCGCCCCAGTTAACAACAGATTGTAGGTCGTTTTTTAGATCACTTGCCATTTGACCTTATTGAATTGATCAAATTTACCATTAAGACAGAAGTAAATAGTTGTGTCATCAGCCTAGATACCAAGTTGAGAACTGATGCCATCGGGAAGGTCATTGAAAAAAACTAGGAACAACTTCAGTCCAAGGATAGGGCTTCAGCACCTAGTGAAGATACTTAGAAGTACATGAATTTTTGCAAAAGAAATACTTACTATAAGAAGACTTAGTCACAAATTGGAAAATTCCATGTATTGTGTAAATTAAATCAAAATATTACTGTCCTCAGTATAAAAAATAATTTTGAAACTTGATTTATAGCTCTTAAGCTAATACCCAACTAGAGTTTCCTGCATAAAATTTAATCTCAATTTCTTGAATATGTACAGTTAAAAAAAAATTTATTACAGATCAAATATTAACAATATCTTGGACATTATTCTTATAGAAATACCAGTTTGTAATTTTATTTTTCTTGTCCTAAACAAAAAGTTACAAAATTTATTTCAAATATTTAAAATCTGTTCTTTTTTCATTAAATTAGAATTTTACATATTGTTTATAATTTTGAGAAGTTATTCAAAAAGATTTTTAGACAATTTTTTGTCCCCGTCCCATTTTTTAATTTTTTTTTAATAGTATAAGCGATGTTTGTACTCTTATTACTGTTGCTCCCTAATAAGAAATAAGTTTGATGAAAACCTGCATTTACAATGTTCCATTTAGAGATGAAAAGTCTGTAAGAGAGAGACTGTCAGACTTGAAGAATGTCTAAAGGACAATTGGAAAAATATTGTTTGGCAGATCATATTTGAGAGGAGTTCTAATAATGGACAGTGGATACTAATAGTGAAAAAAAAAAATGAAAGAATCAGCATGTGGAAATGATCTTGACCTGATCTACTTTCTATAATAGGACCAAATGATTAAATATCAGAATTTAAAAATCACCAATCCTTTCTTTGGCTGAAAACCTTTCATTAACTTGTCAGCTATATGTCAGTTTTTCAATATGGTGTGGTTCCCACTGCTTAACAGGGTCATGGTTTAATAAAGATAGGAATTGAGAACACCTTTTGGCCCTCTTGGGTGGGTGAGTGGGAGATTATAAAACCCTTTAATCCCCCATGAATAGATTCTACTAGATCATCTATCAGCAGAATTTGAAAAAAATGATGAAAATTTGTTGCTATGCTCTTGATTTCAGGAAGGAACCTTTTTTTTATAACAGCTAATCACAAATATTTTACAAATATTTAATGTGAAATATATATTTACTGGCTTGAATGTCTGAGAAATTTCATAGAAAATATGTGTCCTCCAACAGAAATCAAATCTGTATCCTACACTGAACTGTCATATAGCCTGACATAAGTGTCTGGATAGCAGGGTCAAATTACTGGTTTTTTCCCATGATTTCTGTTGAACGCTTGTATTTGCCAGTGAATGTTTATACTGTTTATAGCATTTACTTATATATATGAATTGGTTGGTTTGGCAATTTATGTTTTGGTATCGGTTTCCGGTTGTGTTGTCCTTGATATTGCGGTTTTCGATTCGGTCTTTAATTTAGTATTTTTGCTCTCTAAGGAAGCCATTCATTTTCTTGTATAATGATAGCATTTTCAGTTGATATCTGATTTCGTTTGAGATTGATAATACTTAATCCGTTCAACACACATTTATTTCTGGTCCAATCTTAAAAGTATTCATCTGGCTGGAAAGAAAATAATATAACCTTTCTAAATATGTAATTTGTATGTACGTTTATTCATTGAATTATTTTTTTTTTTTACAGTGAGTTAAAACGGTATTGCTTCAACCAGCTGAAAAAGTGAAATTTTTTTTTTCCGAGACTAAATTTTACACGTTACTTTGTTTTTCGCAAAATCAAAGTGACCAATCCTTATCAATATTCTTTAAATTGTACACTCAATTAGAAGACACCTTAAACTACAACCAGGAAGATGTTCATTTCTTCTCTGACCTGAGGAAGCAATTTCCTTCAAAAATTATAAAATAAGCAAAAAAAAAAAACCTCAAAAACTGCAATTCTTTTTTGGTATGCCAGCCAACTATTATTGGGTTTTAGCAAATAAATATATTCTAAACAAGGAAAATCAATGAGTTATTTTCCCCCTAAATAAATTTGTTTTTATCTAGTGAATACACCTAAAATTAAATATTAAAAATAAAAGCTTTTAATTTCATTTTTAGAATGTGTAGATTTCCAAATTTGCGAGTATCACCTGTTCTTTTTTAGATACACATTTTAAAACACTAATTAAAAACTATATTAAAATGATTAAAATAATCTTACTTCAGTGTGTTATTAGCCAGATATAGAAAGATATTTGTAAAAATAAAATGAATTTTCCTTGTTTAGAAGAATTTTATAGGCAGAACAGTAACAAACACGCACCGAACACTAGTGGCTAAAAAAGAATAATTTTTACTTTGGGTTTAAAAAAAATGACTTGCAGTTTTGAAAATATACACATTTTAAAACTGAGATTAAAGCTTCATTTTTTAATATCTAATTTTACGTGTATTCGCTAGATAGAAACATAATTTTATTTGTAGCAAACAGAGACTCACATATCTGGAAATATACACATCTAAAAGTGAAATTAAGAACTATTTTAATTATTCTTAATATCTAATTTAGGAGCATTCCCTAGATAAAAAACAAATTTATTTATAAAAAAAAAAAATCTTCATTCATTTTTCTTGTTTACAACAACTTTATTTTAGGTATGTTCATGAGATCCATAAGAAAATAGCATACCATGAATAAAAAAGGCCTTAAACTTGATGAAAATAATTTTTTATCGTCTAAATATTAATGTTATTAACAAGAGGAAAGATCAAAGTATTTTTTGAATATTTTTTTACATTTTTAATAATTTCTAGCATGTCCAAAATTTTTGTTAAAAATCTTGAATTTTTTTTTAATCAGAAAAATTGACAGCAAATCAATTGTCAGTCACTTTTTAAACTTTTGTTTACAAAAGTGAAAGTCTCCATTAAAAATTCATTTAATAAGTCAATTATGATTTTTTTTTTTTTTTTTTTTTAAATTAATTTAAGAAAATTAGAAATGATAAAGTTTATTTAATATATTTCGAAACAAAGATTACTTATTTTCTGCACTGAAAAAAATGTTCTTTCAAATGAGAGAAAGTCAGTCTTCTTAACAGCGGTGTTGATTGACGAGTGACATCTTACATGAGGAAAGTCATGGTACAGAAGGTCATAAGTGACAGTTTATCTTTACGTGAACAACTTATTTACCTCGTTATTTTTAAGTAGGCATAGCATGATAAAAATGGCCTTATACTTGACGAAAGCAGAATTTTATCGCCAAAATGTTTGTTACTATTAAGGGGAAAGAACAAACTAATTTTTAATTATTTTAAAAAATTTTTCTGTCTTTAAACTATTCAGGAATGATAGAAATTATTATAAATGTGTGTTTTTTTTTTTTTGTGTTTTTTTTTAGTCATTTTTTTATATATATATTCCCCCTCCACCGATAAATAATTTAATGAAAACTCTAGAAATTCAATGTTGAAGCACGCAAGTCATTATATACAAAATCAAGTTACGTGATGTTTTTATTGGATCATGTTTCTTCTGGGCTTCCGTACATTTGAATTATAACTTTTTATTGATACAAAAAGCAAGGAACAGTTAGATTTTTGTAACTGTTGGTTCATTGATTGCAAAAAGCTTGTGCAATTTATAATCTGTACAGATACATGTACTTAAAAAAAACCATTAAATACAGGATTGAGCATTTCCACTAATTTTACAATATTTAACAACTTTAATGTAAAAATAATAAAATAATTTATGAAATAACAATTCTTTTAAAAATTAATTTTTCATCAAAAAATGTTTTTTGCCTTCAGACAGTATTATGCATATTCATAAAAACAAATAAAATCAACTAAAATTAAATAATAATATATAAAAAAAAACCTGATTTACTTTCCTCAAAGCCTTGTGTTTTTGACTAATATAATGACTTTCGTGCTTCGACATTGAATTTTTAGAGTTTACATTAAATTATTTATGGGGGGGGTAATATATATACATATATATATATATATATATATATATATAAAATACTTTTATAATGACTTTAAAAAAAAATAACATATTTATAATAATTTCCATCATTCCTGAATAGTTTCTGAAAGTTTCATTATTATTTCTATTTTTGCAAGATTTTCAAAATTAATGTCTGTCATACAAAAAAAAAAAAATGTACAAAAATTTGCCATGTTATTTACTAGAGTTCCGGTGATGACGAGAAACAAGGTTTTTCAATCGAAAGTTAGAATGTTCTAATAAACAGAAAATTTTTTTAAAATAATTAAAAACTACTTTGTTCTTTCCTCTTAATAGTAACATAAACAATTAGACGATAAAATTTTTTCGTCAAGTTTGGCGTCTTTTTCATTGCTGTAAATGGCTCACTAGAAAACCCTTACAAAAAAATCCGACTTCATATATTGAACATTAAGACGAAACTGGCAACTATTTTTTTATTTTTATTCGCTATTTTGTCTTAATTTTATCGGAAAAAGTTTTTTAAAATTTTCTTGATACCTGAAACAAATAGATTTCACTTTCAGATATGTCGCATTTCCTTTTTTTTTCTTCTTCATTTCTTTTGTAAACAAATAGATTTCACATTTATTTCCTAAAACTAGTCAATTAAATGTTTTTTAACATATTTTTGTTCAATCTTTTTCTCTTACAATGGTATAAATGTTGATAAAATTTAATTTTATTAATATCTGAAAGTTTTTTTTCAATAGTGTTTCTTTGGATATGGTCACTCAGTGATATAAAAACAAAACCAAAATCGTTCGGTTTCATAAATTTCGATGTCGCTTCACAGTGTGAAGATGAAACCGCACATCTCATATATATATATATATATATATATATATATATATATATATATATATATATATTGAAGAATTGTAACATAAATATGTTATAAAATCACTACAAAAATACCCATTTTGTTTCAACACTTCTGGTGTTGAAACAAAATGGGTATTCAAAATGAATACAAAAAACTTGAGAATTCAAAAAACTTGACAACAAACTAAGGTTATAATAATTATTTAATACTTTAATACTTTTTTTATTCTTTTTCTCAAGTTTTTATTCTTTTTTGCTTTTGTTAAAATGTAAGCTGACTTAATCCTTAATATTACTATCTACTGGTAGAGATGACCCTACTTATTATTTAGTGTTAGCTTATTTTATCAAGTGATGATGTTGAATGCAGAATAAAGGGTTTTAAAAGGTTCAACTCAATCAAACACCCCTTGCTAATGGAAATGCTGTTACATAAGTTGGAATGACCAAACAAAATACAAGTATACGAGAATTCAAAAAACTTGACAACAAACTAAGGTTATAATAATTATTTAATACTTTAATGTTGGGGTTAGACTAAAATAGAATTTATTCTAACTAATAAATATTAGATTATATGATAAAATTAGAAATTACAAATTATAAATTTTTCAAAGGCTTATTTCTAGTTTCCAAATTGAGCCAGCTCATTACAAAAAATGAAAATAAAAAAATTAGTAAATGTAATATTTTTTCTATAAAACCATGACTATATTATTCGTAGTGTTACTTTTATTTTCTTGTACCAACGAGAGAATGATTTTTGGTTTGAATCCATTTTAACCTTTTATTTATAAACTGTCTGGCTGCCAGTATGTTCTGCTGTCAGTATCGAATGTAAGATTGTGCTATTATTATATTACCCCAGTGTTGCTATTGATGTTTTATCAATTGACCCTGCAACTGTGGCCATTGATCATGTATATACATTCTATTTAGTTTCTTTCCTTAATTCTATGAGTCACTATTTTGTCTCATCCTACCTTTATTTCCACATTACTTTGTGAGTATGAGGTCAGTGCAATTTAGAGCCAAGAGAGCTTTGCAGCTTACTTGGATTGGTTTTATTTATTGCACAAAAAGTAGGGTCATTTCTACCAGTGGATAGTAATATTAAGGATTAAGCCAGCTTACATTTTATATTTTTATTTTCACCCCCCCCCCCCGCAAAAAATATCATAGACGTGTAAATATGATAGCTATATGTATTATATCAGTTATGAAACCTGATGATTAATAAGGACTTTAGTGTTAGCTTATTTTATTTTGTCAATGTCTTTATACTCAGATCACTTTGAGATTATTGCTAATCACATTTGGATTTTATTTATTAAAAATCTAAATGTCTGTTATGACATTAATTATTAAAAAATTATACTAATGTATAAAGCCCAATGGAAAATTAGTATGGATTATAAGATTTGTTTACAGATTGAATTAACTATTCCTATGTTAAACATTGGTGTTTTAGAAAATATTTCTTTAAAAGCTGTAAAAATGATCTAAACGATGCACTAATATTGCAACATTTATTACTGGCTCTTCTGGATATTTTTAATTGTTATTACAAATAAGGATGATTGTTTTGCTTAATTTAAATAATCTGTGAGGCCTTTTACACTTAAATTTTACACTAGCTGGGAAAAATTAGGTTTACTGATTTATTTTGAATGATCTTCTTGACATGGAGGAATTACTGAAAAGTTATGGTCCTGATCAAGGATTATTTAGTCAAGCAATGTACATATTCACCCAAACTGACTTGGCACATCATTTCTCAAGTTTCTTCAACTCTTCAAAAAAATTTGTTTGATCATTGGCAAAGTGACTTTGGGCATAATTCATAGATAGTTCAATAATTTGTAAATATTAAATATCACTGGGTGCAATTGTTAATTTGGTACATGCACAGACATTTACAACCAAAAGAAAGTCTTTTTGTTTTTATTCAACTGTGAAAATACAGATATCAGATTTTTTTAAAAAAGACATTTTAAAATTCTCCTCAGAAAATCTTTACAAAACAGTATTTCCACTGAGCAGTGTTTTTTTTTATTATTATTAAAACCATCGACAATGCAGAACATTTAATATGACTTTTCATTAATTCAGATTTCTAAATGTCAAATTAAATGCATTGAAAGTTGGTAGTGTATCTTGTAGAAATTTGCATTGTATTCAAGTGTACCGCTTTTCCAGAAAGGATGAAACCAACTTTGTTTTGTCATTGATATGATCTCAAAATTTGAATGGTTCTAATGAAAAATTTATTTTTATGACAGTTTTAGGTATATCTTAGGGGCACATCTCCATAATTTGAACTGTAACACTATGCTGCTGATGGACTTGTTCTGGTCACTAAAATAGTTGTGTCTTTCTGTGTTAACTTCAGAGTTGTGTTGTTTTTGTTTTTTGTTTTATTTTTGTTTTTTGTTTTATTTTTGTTTTTTGTTTTATTTTTGTTTTTTGTTTTATTTTTGTTTTTTGTTTTATTTTTGTTTTTTGTTTTATTTTTGTTTTTTGTTTTATTTTTGTTTTTTGTTTTATTTTTGTTTTTTGTTTTATTTTTGTTTTTTGTTTTATTTTTGTTTTTTGTTTTATTTTTGTTTTTTGTTTTATTTTTGTTTTTTGTTTTATTTTTGTTTTTTGTTTTATTTTTGTTTTTTGTTTTATTTTTGTTTTTTGTTTTATTTTTGTTTTTTGTTTTTTTATTCTTTTTTTGCTTTTTTTCTGTTTTGGTTTTTTTTTTTTTCTGTTTTTTTTTTTGTTTTTTGTTTTCTGTTTTCTCTTAGCTTTTCATAGTGCAGAACTTATGACTGGGACAATCTGGACAAGAGACACCGCTACCCACATTGTGTTTAGATAAAATCTGAAATTACAAGTACACAGTTAAAATATTGCCAACCTGAGCCAGCCACATGTTACACAAAATTAAAATTAATGGATTCCTGATATTGATGGAAGTCTTAAAATAATAACGAAAAAGATCAGAATAATTAGCCTGATTTTCACAAACCATTTATTTTCAATATAAGTTACTAGTGTCATCCAATTTTAACACTTGACAAAAATACACAGTGGTCTGAACTTTGATTATAGCACAACAGTTGTATGTGTGTGTCTGCTCATTCTCTTATTCAAAGATTGAAGTGATAATTTTTAATATTCATCCCAAGTAAAAAATAAAAGCCACTAAGATGCAAGGGCTTACTAATATAACACTGCGGGACATCTTGGTCCTGCACTATATAGTGTCTGTGATTGAATCTTGTGGCTAACCATGAAGTTGGTCACTTTGATCCAAGCCTCTCCCTGTCCCACGTTGTGTTTGTTTTGATTACAAGGTAGGCAAGGATCAAATTGTCACTAGATATCGCTGGATTGGTGTCGTTCAGGCTGGACAATGTTATAAGACAAAAAAAAATAAAGTTGTGTAGATCAACAAGGTTTATATAACTGAGGTTTATACAGGAACACTTTTTTGTATAAGAATCTACATGCATGCAGGCTAATGACCTTTCTCTCATAGTTTAATTCTGTGACTCTTTGTTTCGTTGAAGTCGGAGTTGAGGTTTCAAACTTTAAGTCAGAGACTTCGTCAGGCAGCAAATTATGGGATGTCGATGAAGCACTGGTCTCTCTCTCACTCTCTCTCTCTCTGTTGTCACATACAGACTTTCAATTGTTCCACTTTGCAATTTCATCAGGGCACTCTGCTCAATTTATCTAATAGTCTGGAACAAGCCATGAGTCAGAAGTTCTTTGTGGCAGCAAATCACATGGGGATCAGTGAAGCGATCATCTCCTCTTGGTGTAATGAAAGCGTGTCTGCCTCAACTGCTAATCTCTCTGTAATTCCCCTCTAATGCTCTTATGGACCCTCATCCAACATCGGTGTGGGGGTTTAACACTGTCTGGGGCTCCAGGATTTTCCAAATATCCAATCACAACTCTCTGCTGACAGTGTCCTATGAAGTAATTTGCATGTCCAAATATGGGTAGCAACACGTTGATCCACTATCTTGTTCTCCTCCATTCTCTTGCTCACACCAGTACCTTTCTGTGGGTGTATTCATTTTCCTCCCACCTCCTCATGCTGCCACTATCCAGGGAATAGGTGTTCCACCCAACCTGTGGATACATGACACAAAGCAGGTGTTACTTTTAATGTCATCGTAAAATTTTTATTTGACTTTTTTAAAATTCCTAATTATCCTGTTTAGTCCATAATTCTTCCTCTTTTTACCCACTTGACCAAAATTTTCTGGCCTAAAAAAATCTTGTTCCTTTAGTGACACATGCATCTTCTACCCCTATAAACAAGTGACGTAGAATCATTTCTTTACCCTCTTCTTCATCTACTTGTAGCCATAAAATTATTATCTGTGACTAGATTAATAATCTCTGTCCAAAACTTTGCCAGTCCCAGCCGACTTCTGGATGTTATTGCACGCCCCTCACATCATCCCTTGGGCTTCACTTTAATCAGATGCCTAAGTGGATTTCAGTGCTATCTTTTAGTGAGATCCTCATTCACAAAATGAGAAACAAAAATAAAGGTATATTTTCTTTTGTTTTCAGTATGTCCTTCAATCTATCTACTACTTTCTTCATTTTTTTTCTTTGTTTTTGTGTTCATTTTCGATTTAATTTAAGCTTTTTTTTCTTTTTTCAAATTATTAGCTTTCTTACAGCGTCACACCAAACAGAACAACAAAAAGAACAAGATTCAAAGAGACAGAAGATAATGCCATTGCATTGAAAATTTTGAAGGTCATAGTTGACAAGGAAGCCAGAAGAGAGTTCCACAAATGAGAAGTGTGGGAGAAAAAACTATTAGCATAGAACTTACAGTCACAACTTGCTATTTCAACAGTGAAAGGGGCTAAAGCTGAGATATCAGTATGAGATCTGGCTACCAATCTAGCATGGCACTTAAATTAATGAAGTCTCGATACCAAAGGGGAAAGCTCAACAGAACAATTATCATGAAAATATTTATAGAAAAGATACAGGGAGGCTAAATTACTGTGGTGAAAAAGGGGCTGAAGCTGAGATGTCGGGTATGATAGCGTTGATGATTCTTTTTTGGGATTTTGTCATGAATCTTTAGTTATATAGTAGAAGCACATGGTGTTCTTTACTTAAGGCCAAGTCACAATGAAACTCATAACCAGAACTGGAGGCCTATCTCAAATCTTGTTGTTCTACTGGGAGTGAAGACATTTAGTTTTAGTTTGATATCCGAGCTTCGGATACATATCACTTCCAACCCTATTAACAAGGGTATACAAAATGTTACATGCATTTTAATCTTTGAAATATTCACATTAAAACAGTTTTAATGACACAAAACCATGTCAGAATTATGAATTATGGAACAAAAATATGACATGGAACAAAATAAACATGAAAGTTACTTTTTTATTTTATTGTTCAGAAATAATATAACTATTCTCATGCTGACTTATTTTGTAATAAATATACTTTTTATGAGTATAGAAGTACCTAGAAAAGAACGACTTAAAAAGACATGGTTTAGCAGTAGGGTGAAGGTTAACATTTTTTACACTTTGTTTACAATATTAAAAAATATCAGATTAAATTTATTGAATTTAATTATAACCTTAATTTTACATAACATTCTTAATAAATGATTTTTCATTAATTTTGTAGTATAAAATATCATGTTTGCTCATATATTAGGTATATTCAACATACTTGTTTTTTTTAATACCCTTTAAAAAAACAGAAATTACTCATGATAAAATTTAAATTTTATCATCATTATTGTATAAACAAAATCAAAGAGTTTTTAGAAGAAAAGGCTATTAAAAATTAAACATAAAGCACTATTAAAATTAACTTTATTGGGAGAGACTTTGTCAGATTTGTAATAAGAAAGACTACAAAAATCAGATGAATAAATTATTTCTTTAAAGCAAGTAAAATTAAAATGTTACATTTTGGTATAGAAGTGTGGTAAAAATTCAACATATTTTTCATTAGTTAGAAACAGAAATACAGCTTATGCAAAAATAAAATTTATCATTAGTGTGTTTGCTTTTATGAACAGTCTCAATTTGGAATCCTTAAAATTAACAAGCCATTTTTGCCTCAGTTAATAATAGATTCAAGGTCATTTCAAGATTAACTGTCAATTTGATTTTATTGAATCTATCTTAATTACTATTAAGACAAGAGTAAATAATTTTCATTAGCATAAATACAGAGTTGTGTACTGATGATATTAAGGTCTTTGATGAAAATAAGGAACAAAGTAGGTAAGGAGGCACTTGCATTAATGCAAAAAGATCTAGAAGAGTGGACATTCAAGACAACTTTCATCAGATTCAATCAAATAAAAAGAAAATGGCCAGAAACACCTTTCAACTTGGGGAGATCAGGATGCCAAACCCTGTCAAATGCCTTAGAGATATCTAAAGTAACAGCCTGAACTTTGCCATTCTTACTTAAAGCTTGATAGACTCTTTCAGCAATAACTGTCAACATATTGGCAGTTGACTTAGATAAGTGAAAGCCATATTGTTTGTCTAAAGAATAATCTTGTGGTCTGTTCTTATGGCTACTGTTATAATCTGCTTTTCTTGTGTCTCCCCTATGCTTCTTTCTGGTAGCCTCAGCGGAACTTTTTAAAGTGTGTCTCATATGTGTGTGTCTTTGTGAGGGGGTGGGGGATGTCATTCAGTCTACTGGCTTGTCATCAATGATTTAACCATTGATTTACATTTTCTAAGAGTCTCCCGTGTTCTGGAAAGCACATGGCCAGCTTGACAGTTTGAGAGTTTACTTTCTGAAAACTACAAAAACACCACAGCAAATATACCTTTTATATAAACAAATCAATGGCTCATTGGTGGGCTATGGTTGAGTATTTCACAAAAACCTTCCTCCAAAATTATTCTGCTTAAGAAAATATATTAATCCAATGTAAAAGAATTTAATCTCAAGTGTTTTAGAGATAAGTAATTTATTATTAGTTATTATTTTTATCCAACTTGGTGAGTATAATAGATGGGTATATAGCCATATACAGTTGCACTAATCTGTTTCCAAGTTAACATTTAGGTTAAATTCCTTAAGAATACTGTAACATGTTTAATTTCTTGAAACTAATTAACTTTCTTAATTAGTTATTTTTCCACATTTAAATCCAGTCATCATTAAATGCAATCAAGCATTTTCATATATTTTCCCCCTTGATTCTGTACCATAAAATTAGGCCTTTTTACATTTAAATCTGTTTGTTGACTACTGCCAAGCCTCTTACATAAATGGATCACTATTCATATGTCATCTTTCTTTTTGTAAAAAACACAGTGCTATATTAGTTCCTTTTCTCTTATGATTCAAATTGCAAAAGTATCTTTTATATGCCTGTAATTTCAAACCAGTCTCTTTCAGTGAGGTTAAAGTGCTTTCATTCCACATACAATATAATTGTCCCTTCAAGATTTTGCTCAGTTCACATATCTCACAATCCATAGATATATATATTTTCATAAACATGGTTATTATTTTGTTTTTACACAGAATCAATTTAATTTCTTTTATTTTTACTTTCTTTTCTGATTCCGAACATGTAAAAAGTTCTGTTATCTTTATTTTTCTCCATTTCAACTAGAAATGTTGGTCTGTGCCTAGGGCTCCACCTACCCTCTATCATGTATGTTTCAGCAACAACTCTCAGACTAATTCACTTTTAGGGCTGTCAGTTACTTCACTTTGTTTAGAGTGGCCATTTGGAGTGTAGCATCTACATCTTTCACCAAGAATGTCTCCATTACATTGATGTGTTCATTCTTCATGCCACCACATGTTAGTTGATTTCCTTAATCACTTTCTTTTCTCATTCAAAGTCTTAGAAATATCACTAATACAGCTAACATGCATATAATACTCATAAGAATAGTCTGTGATAACCATGCCACTACATCTTTTGCTTGATCACTTTGAACATCTGTTACTGTTTTTACCTAAAAAATGCTGAAGAAACATTCATTTCAATGGAATGAACATTTTAGATACCTTCATGCTAGGGAATTCTTTCAATAAGAATTCTCATTACTTTGTTCAGTTATTTGCAAGAATATGTGCAAGAGCCAAAAAGGAATCTTTTTGTTTCAAATTTCTCCTCTACTTGATAAGAGTGTAATTGATTTACCAAATGCAACATATTGTATAGGTAACTCCAAATGGTCAATGAAAGTTTTATTTTTTATTGATTCAGTTGTTTTTCCCTCATATGCTTTAGATAGGTCTGCTTGCTTTTTTGAAGCTTATTGCCTACACTCATCTGATAAACTCAGTCTCTTAATTGCTTGGTTATATCCTTCAAATAATTCAGTAAACACAATCAAATCCTATACTATTGTATATTGACTTCTCAACAAGCAAACCTTCATTCTGTACTCAATAATTTCATCAGGGGTTAGTATCCTCTAAACCTTGCTTTTTCCAGCACCACTCTTATCACTAGGAAGCTTGCATTAACCTATACATTGATTACAGATTTGTTTACACACCAGTCACTCCAGACAGGCTTTCCTGCCACACACTGTCAGTCATTTCCTTCACCATCTGCTTGGTCATCCCATCTGTTTGTGACTACATTTGCCCACTGCTTGATGAACCTGGTTGCCACACACAGCCATCCACTCACAGAGATATGTTCCACCAGCTTCTTGTACACTGAGAAGACATTCCACTGAGTCATAACATCAGGGTCATTTAGGATTGTGCTTCCTCACATCCATTGCAGAGTGTTACCCTCCCCCAGACTTCCGCACATGCAAGCCCTATCTTCAAACATTCTGGGTCTTTGCACATCAGCCCATACTTGGTTAATTTTGCCCTGACATGTTCTGCGGACATGATGCTCTCATTGACATACACATTGTTAGTGTATGCCGGCATTGCTCTCCCAACTGACTCCTCCTGTGACTGCATGGCATCAGTAATGGACTTCATGACTAGAGGTGCCACATTGAGGTCGAATCCCAACTGTGTTATGCAAAACTGCTTCCTTTTGATCATCATGGTTTAATATGGCCACAGTGACTAATGCACTTGACGATACACTCTTCACAAGTCAAGTATGGGCACATTTGCCCCCTGTTGGTGCCACTCTTACAGTTTGATCAAACAAACGTCCACATTTATAGTGAACACATGATAACCTATCACTGGGTGTACCTTTCCTTTGTTTTACTTGATGTCCAGTGTATGGTATTAGCCAACCATTGGTGATCCATGTCTGGAGTTCTTGTTCATAGGCATCCCTAACATCCTTTGAAATGTGATACTTCGAAACCCTGTTGCATAACTGAGCCAACACACACCTGCTGTCCATTTCCATTTTACAGTCCAGATCCTTTGCTGGTGATTGAATTTCACAGAAAAGTTAGTTTGGTCAATATGGATTGCTGCACATGTTTCTTTGCTGCAGAGCCATACGGCTCCAGTTTGTGTGACTTGGATGCTACCTAATGCAGTTATTGCATCTATTCTAGCAAGTAAGTCAAAGCCTAGTGGTTTGTCATGCACCACGAGGATTTCAAGCTGAGGTGCCACTGTCTGTGCAGATATTAATGGTTCCAACACCACAGCATGCCCACATTCTGACATTGATCGTCTCCACATCTACATGCTTTCCAGTCCAATCAGCATCAAACTGTACTAAGGATCGACTGAGAGCAGCCAGTCAATGAAAGCTGAAGACCATTCCCATTGATCAATGTTGACTCCAGGCAGTGCCACATTTATATCTAGGTGGGAAATGAGACTAGTACTGATGTCTGTTCCCCTGATACATTTCCTGGACATTTCTGCAATATATGACCCAGTTGTCACAGTGATAGCACCGTATGTCTTTGTCTCCTCACTGAGTTCCACTTTGCTCATCAACTCAAACAATGTCTAGCTATGTGATTAGCATCACCACATCTATGGCTGACAATATCACTCTGCAGATCATTGGTAGAAGACAAGTCTGTATCCTGTTGCTCAGTCTTTGCGGCTACCACAATCAATTCTGCTGCTGGTGTATCATCCTTCAATATGGCTCCAGCCAGGTCTAATAGCTGGTTGACATCCAGTGAATCCATTTGAGAGGAAGTGTGAAGCAACCTCCTGATGTGCTCAGGCAACCCTTCTACACATGTGCATACAAGTCCATGGCCAGACACCCTACCATGGAAAGTTGACAGCCTGCCAGATTCGTTTGAATTCAAGTGCCTAGCTGTGAATTGGTCATATGCTACAAATGAGTCTGGCAAAGGCAACATACAACGCATCCCTGATACGGTATACATTTTTTTTCTTCCTTACTGAGTTTTTTGAACACAGCAAACATGCCCCCCCATCCACTAGCAATGTTCTTCATGCTGCACAGACCAGTTCAGCCTTTTCAAACCATTCAACTATAGTGAAACCCTGGTCAGAACGACCAAATTTGGGTATTAGTCTCAGGTCAAATTTCTATCAGCCATAAGTGCTGAAATAGCTTGTTGTAATGTATGAAAAGAGTATGTTGAGGTTGGGGAAAACATATACGTGATTGTTCTCCCAACAACTGTAGAGGTAATTGGCAGAGAGGAAAGAGACAGGATGTAACAAAAATAACATGTGTCAGAAATCACAGCAACTTGGGGAACAAAAATGCTCATGGGACTGACTTCACAAGAGACTGTCTTGCCAACTGATGGTTTTCTCCATACTTTTATTGGCATGTGGTATCTTACAAAAACCTGGATCTTGACCAGTCACAGAGAGGCCTGTATCTAGACATGCCAAACTGTTTCACTGCTAAATGGAGGAAACTTGGATATAACTGGTGCTGACAAATATGTCTGTACCATAGCCTCTTTTGCATCTGACCTACTAAGTCTGATTAGGAGGAATTTTTTTTTTTTTTTACTAATTTTTCTTCTCTGGCTTCCTGAACACTCAGTACATCCATTTTTATATCTCCAATCACTGGCTGTCTAGCTTTCTTTTTATCTTTAATCCTCTTAATTCTCATGTTACTCCAGGTCTTTCTATTTTCTATTCTGCTTCAGAAAGTACCTGACTTTTGCTATGCTCTATCTCTAGAGTCAGATCAAACCAAAAATCAGGTATTGCTGCCACATCTGGGTTGGAGCTGTCTAATCCTCGCTTTTCAGTCTCTACTGTATTCAAAACTGTTTGTGGAGTCTGTGGGTGATGAATTGTTTTCCACCCTTCAACCCTTTCCCACAGAGAGAACTTTGCTAGCTTCTTGCTACTCTACTGCGGAGACATCAGAAATACCTCTCCTGTTCATATTTACAAGAGCTTATTAGTTAGGCATTGGTGAAAGGTGATCAGACCTACTCACCTTTTCTGGTCCCTGTTCGTATTCAGCAGAAGTTGTTTCATCTTGTTTTTCTCATGGCACTTCTCAACCAAGCTTTTCAATTGTATCTTGACTTTTTTTTTTTTTTTTTTTTTTTGCATCATCCTGGTCATTTTCTCTAAACTCTGAGTGAAGAGAGAGACCAGTCTCCCTAGGATCATTATTCCTCCTTATTTTCCACCTTTGCCAGAACAATTCTAATTGGGCATAAGCCTTTTTTGCTTGCAATTCAACTAATGTTGCCTTTTAAAACCAGTTTTTTTTGCAAAATTCAAGATTAGGACTTCCCTAATCTCTTTGCTAATTTCAAATCCATGACATCCACTTATTTAACCTTCACTCTAATTTGGTCCCAACTTTCAATGGTGAAGTTACTTGTCTGCTCTTGGATCATGTAGAAGGGTCACTATCTCTGGTTCAGTTTTCTTTGCATTTAATGTTACTATTCAATTATAATCTTATGTTACTTCCCAATATATTTTTCTTCTCAGTTTCAACAAATTATCCACTGGCAGAGCCACATACCTCCCAAACAGCATATAAAATGAGAAATTATTTATTGAAAACCTTGCCACAGTTAATTTTTATTGTTCTCCTCAGCCTATGTAGCCAATATATCTCCCCAAAACTGGAAACTTTCCACCTTTGCATTACACTCGGGATAGTAATGGGAGGGTGATTACATGCAATATGTGCATTACTTCATTCATATTCTCTCAAACATTGATGGTAACCAGTTGTAAAGCAGCTCCATCTAGCGACTGCTCAGAATTTTATTTTTTTATCTGGCACAGATATCTATATATATATATATATATATATATATATATATATATTTCCTTGGGTTGTTTTGTCATGAAAGCCTGATATTGAAATATCTAGACTGATCTTTTTTAACAGCTGAGTCGCCATCAAACTAACTGTATCACTATTCCAACTCTTTGCTTGGCAAATTGCTCATCTATTCATATGTGCTGTCACATCTCTTTTTTTTCTTTTTAAATTTGGACAGAAGTATTTAGAACTTATCAATTTGTAATTTCTATGTTTCATTTCCTCATAGTACTGCCTTAACATTCTTACCTGCAATCCTCTTGGTATGTATAATCACATCCTAGGTTCCTCATTCGTATAGGTGAGATAAGAAAGCTGGCCATCTTAAGTTGATATTTTCTAGAACAAAATTTTGACATCTGTCTTGCTTCTATGGCTTCTTTCAGATCTGTAGCTTCACCTTCTGTTCAGTTTTCCCTTAATACCTCTGTATTCTGTTCCCTTAATACCTCTGTATTCTGTTCAGTTTTCCCTTAATACCTCATCCATTAGTTCATCTAGGTTGGTTTGTTCCTTCAAGTTATCTGATATGCTTCAGACTCTACTACTATTGACTCTTGTTCCAACTTCCTTGGGATGTGTGAAAACTTATCCACATACACATTCTCTCTACCAGACAGATAATCAAATTTTACATTTGTACCCACTTAGTTTTCGCTGCTGAATATTTTTTTTTTTTTTTTTTTTTTTTTTTGGCCACTCTAATAAATATTGTAGAAAGTTTGTGATCTATCACCACTTAAGTTAGTAATCCAGCTTTTGGAGAGCATACACTATAGCTGGGTGAGAAACCCCAATATAAAGGTTGCTTGCATTTGTATTGTCCACAACCTGATCCAGCCTGTACAATTCAAGAAGGGGATTGGATGACAATTCTTGAAAATGCACTTCTAAATGTCAGTTCCTTTAATCTGTAAGTATTAAAAATGCTCCTGGACCTTTTGAGAAAACCAAGATATTATATAGGTTAATTCTTGCAAACCACTCGTTACTGTCAATATGAGCTGCTAAAAGCTTCTCAGTGCATTAGCCAACCAGAATGGCACGACCTTGAATTGATGAAAGTCGACATGGTGTCCCAGTTTCAGATCAAAATTTGAGAAGCAAGTCACCTTTCCTAACAAAGCCAGTATATTGGTAATTAGTGGTAACTGGTAGGTTAGGAGTAATGTTGTTCAAAGCCCTAAAATAAATGCAGAATCGATGTCTTTCATCTATCTTCTGGATTTATGAACTGTCACTATGAGAAAGCTTCAAGGTGACAAAGAGTACCTGATTATTTTATCCTCCAATATCTTTTGGATCACCTTCTTCACCAGTTTCCTTTTGAATATTGGCCAGGTTTTTCTAGGTGGATGTTCACCTGTATCAATTCTCATCTCTTACTCAGGTCTTTATCCAAATTAGCCACTATCTATTATTTCTCAACAATTGTGCCAATTTTGTCTTGTATATGTCTATAGGGTAATTATTCCTTCCTTCCCTCAATATCAAACCTTCTTGTTTCAGCTGCAGATTCCCCTTGCCCTCACCTGAGACCTGATGTTTTTTCACTACCATCTTACCCACCTCCACATATGGAATAACTCTATATTAGCTAACATACAAAGCAATCAATCTGTATCATCTTGAATCACTACCTCCAACAACTCCAGCATTTTATCTTTTAGCTGGCATCATTGGATACAACATTTCCTTCCTCACTAAGGTGTTGGGGTTGTAATCTCTTGCAGCATGGTGGTATGGAGAAGTAAATTAACAACTCCCAGCAGGTTCTGTTGTCAGAAATCTCTATTTCGTTCTGATTCTGCATAGGAGTGGATCAACATCAATCCATGCCCAATCATCACCCCAAATCAGACTCTGTTCTAACCTCGGACACTCTTTGTAAGGCTTCAATTTCACCAACTATCATCCTGGCCACCTCAACTTCAGGACAGGACACTTCTCCACCTATGTTGTAAAATCTGAAGAAAGCCTAGACGTAGGGTTAAAATGTTGCAAGCTTGAGCTAGTCATTTATTTAATCAATTAAACTAAAATTGACAGATTCCAGAGATTGACTGACATTTTGAAATAATGATGAAGAAAACTGGAATTCATTAATGGAATTTTAACAAAATGTACATTATTTTAACTGTTGATTATATATTTGTTTCACATAAATGACTTCCTTTTCCCAATTGAAAGTGATAGTGGTCTGATTTTGAATTGTTCTTTCACAACGATAATGATGATAGAACAACAGTCATTTGTAGTTGTTTATATGTTCTCTCACTTTTCAAATGTTTGTGCGATGGTCTGGTGGTTTGTTTTTTATGGCTACTGTTATGATCTGCTCTTCCTACATCTTTTATGTGTCACTGCTTTTTTTGGTGGGCTTGGTGGAACTCTCTAAAGTGTGCTACTGTGCTTCATTGTGTGTGTGATAGTCTACTAGCTTGTCATCAATGATATACTAGTATGATGTAATTATTAAGTGTCTCATTTGTTCTTGAAAGCATATGGCCAGCTGGCTACCTGATAACTTTCTGAAAACCATCCTTCCTATAAGACCACCAGTAAATAGGACTTCCTAAAATACTCAGAAAATTATTTTGTCCAAAAAACCATACCAGTCCAATGGCTAAGTCTTTATGTAAACAAAGGGTTTAATAGTTTTTAATTTTATTACTTGTTATTTTTATCTGATTTATTGAGTGTAGCAGGTAGATACAGTTATAATGCATTTATATTATATGAAATATTTAAATTCAATTGAGGGTTTCTTAAGAAATCAGACTAATTTCTCTAAACTAGCTTTCTTAATTAGTTCATTTTCCATTAATTCCAGTAATCATAACAAGCTATCAGAAAAGCATTTTATAGTTATGTGGAATCAGGTGTGAATTGTTGGTATTCTATATATTTTTTTTAGTTTGCTGTCGATTTCAGTAACACAGAGAACCTAGGTGAGGGATGATTTGGTTGAATTGAAAATGTTATCCAATGGGTTTGTTAAAATAGTAATTGATAATGGACTAGGTATTAACTTTTCTACTGCTACTGGTCATTGTCATCATTGATGATGGTGGCAGGGTCAGTTAGTTGGTCTGTTAGTTCTTTGGATCCACCATGTGATTTGGTGTTCTAGTTGGACTTTATTGAAAGGAGGAGATGGGGGTGGTGTTAGGCTGTGTATGTATATACTTTATGCCACTCTTGCCTGATTTTCTATCAATTAATAGGAGGTGGAATACATTTAAATGGGTGCCATGAAAATGTTCATCTGTAGGTATAGCAGATAGTGATTCAGCCGAAACAGAGTGGGCAAAATCCTAATACGACTCAGGGAAGTGCCAACTGTTAAGTGGAACCTTGGTAAAGATGCACAGTGGAAGCTTATGCACCATTATCTGAAGACTCACCTATTTGACTGTTTAAGATTGATAAGTATAATTGAAATACACTTTCGTAAGAAGTTCAGATTTGTTAATAAGCAGCTTTCAAACACAAAAGCTTAGTAATAAAGGTTCGAATTACAAAGAACAAAACTTGGGGGGGGGGTGGAATATAAATATAGTTATTTTATGTGGATATATATCTCCATGTAGTAACACATATGCAAAGTGTGAAGATACTGTTCTGTAAGAGTGTGTTTGTGTGTGTGTATGTATTGAAGCCTGGGCTGTTGCATTGGGCATCATGAAAGCTTTTGACAGGATCTTCTCCATAAGCTGAAAAGTTAGGGTGTCTTTGGACACTTTTTTGAACTGATCCAGTCTTAACTATCAAATCATTAGTTCTCCTGAATCACCACTTGTCTAGATCCTTTAGTACTAATGCAGGTGCCACCCAGAGCTCCATCCTTTGTCTTAATCTGTTTTTAATTTTCATTAATGACCTTCCTGATGACATCATCTCTCAACTTGGTATCTACACTGACAACACAACAATTTACTCCTGCCTCAATAATAAGGCTTACCAGTCTGATACGGTCAAAATAGCAGCCGATGTCCAAAACTACTTCAAGTCCATTGTTAATTGGGGCAAAAGATGGTTTGTTAATTTTAACACCTTTGAAACTAAACTTCATTCCATTAATCATCTGAGAGATCCTGAATTACTGTTTATAAACAACAAATCTTCAACGTATTTTCTACAAAATTTTTTGAACTTTCAGGCTGGTAAATGTAATTAATACTCTTTACTTAAAAAATGGAGCATTTACTTAAATAAATTGTATCCATTAAAAATAACGTATAAACAGAAAATATATTAAATAATTGTCAGATTTAATCCATTTCATATGTTGTCAATGTTTACGTTAAGATATGTTTCATGGGCAGACATGATCGTTTAGGAAAGATTATCGAAGATTTCTGGTTTATAAACAGTAATTTGAACTTTGCTAACCAGACACTTCTTTGTGCCTAAATGGTTAACAGCACATCAGGTCAAATGATGGTTCCCTTTGGGATTGCAGGTCTCATTCCTGTTGGAGAAGTACATATTTTCTACAAAATTTCTCAAACATTCAGGTTGGTAAATGTAATTAATACTGTTTATTTAAAAAACAGAGCATTTACTTAAATAAATTGTATCTTTTAAAAAATAGTGTATAAACAGAAATAATATATATTATATATGCGTGGTATTTATTGGAAAGTGCTCAATATCAGTGATAGAGCTAATGTATTTAGTTGCATTGATGTGAGTTTGTGACCCTGGGTTTCACACTTTTGCGATCGTCAAACAAACTGATTAATTTTTTAAAATTTTGGATTTATGTAGGGTTACGTATATTGGTGTTTTCATGGAAGGGGGGGAATTGTCATCATGATGCCACTCATACTTACTCAAACATACATACATGCCCGTACACCCATTGACGTATGCACACACACACACACACACACACACACACACGAGCATATGTGAACAGTATGGGACTTGGCATATATATGTATATATGTGCTGTTGTGTACATACGTACACATTTGATTGCTGTATTCAGTGATGGATTGTATAGTGAATATTTTTTTTGATTGTAGCGATGTCAACGCGCAGACCGTTTCTCTATTTTTGTTCACTGAATAATATTTTCTTGCACGCACATATACGTATGCTGGGGTTTGTATAAAACTAGGATAGGGAAAAATTGTTATTATTTTTAATTTTTTAAGGCTGTTTTTTTTTTGTTATTTTAAAGCCGGTTATTTGCTTGTTTTTGGTGATTGTGCATATGTAAATGGTAGAAATTCCAATTTGTAATACTTGTTAGCTTTTATGCTGTGATATTAATTTTGCTGGGGGAGAGAGGAGTGGTTTACGTTAATGGTGATTGCGAACTAATACGGCAATAGTAATTGTGATATGGTGAGGGGTGATGATAATAACAATTGTACTAGTAAATAGTTATTGTAAAGTGGTAGAAGTGATTAGTAATGGTGGTGGAATGATAATAACAATAAATGCAATTATTATGATGGTAGCTTGAACGAGAGAATAATTGATGGCGTTATGTTATCGGTGGTTTCTCCTTTCATGTTTATAGGGTCAATGGTGGTTTATGTGGTGGTTTTTTTTCTTTTCTTTTCTTTTTTTTTAACCATTTGGTATAAATTCTGATAATAGGTATTTATTTTCATGCCTACATAGGAAATTATTTCTGATCTTATGTTTAGTAAATTCTTTTGTGGGGTATGAGATATTGTTGCTACTTTTTGTGTAGGCATTTTTTTGTAATGTTGTTGTAGGCAGATGCTTATATCAATATTTTTCAGCTTATTTTTGCTGTAATATTTCTGTCTTTTAGATGCCATATGTATGTGAATAGTGTAGCGCTGTTCGAGTATTTTCTGTTGGAGAATAAAAGCTTGTGGATGTTTTTTCTCTTCTTGAATGGTCCCTCAGTGGCACCGATGTAGTAAATTGTGCTGTTGTTTGCACTTACCTTGGCTTAATATATTATATTCAGACTTTAAAATAACAAAACAGCCTTAAAAAATTAAAAATAATAACAATTTTTACCTATCCTAGTTTTACACAGACCCCATCATACGTATATACATGTATGCGAGAAAATATTATTCAATGAACAAAAATAGAGAAACGGTCTGCGCGTTGAAATCGCTACAATCAAAAAAAATGTTTGCTACACAATCCATCACTGAATACAGCAATCAAATGTGTACGTGTTGTGGAGTTATTTCACATTGGTGGCCTGTATTTGTACTAAAATCGGTCCTAAATAAGTTTGACGTACCAAACGTTAGGAACTTGATATAATAGGTATTACGCAGAGTAATCTTGTGGTTGCTGACTACTTTCGTATTCGACTAACTGTCGACTACTGTCATCTGACATCGACTGACCCTCGTTCCTCTTACTACTCCTACTTATATTAGGTGGGAGAGTCTAATAACTATAGAATAGGTGTGTTTCACCATAACAGTACATATGTACACAACGGCACACATATACATATATATGCCAAGTCCCATACTGTTCACATATGTTTGTTTGTGTGAGCTCCACTGGACAAGCGTGTGTGTGTGTGTGTGTTTGCGTATGTCAATGGGTGTATGGGCGTGTATGTATGTTTGTAAGTATGAGTGGCATCACAACAATTTTTCCCCCCCACTTCCATAAAAACACCAATATATGCAACCCTACATAAATCCAAAATTTTAAAAAATTAATCAGTTTGTTTGACGATTGCAAAAGCGTGAAACCCATGGTCACAAACTCATATCAATCCAACTAAATATATGATATATTATTATTAGTAGTAGTAGTATTCTGCTTGGTAGGTTTGTAAGCATTCTTATTTGTTGACTTTTGAAAATGCATTCAAATCACTACATGCCAATAAAGTCTTCTCAGCAGGCAAATGAGGTTGAAGTACTAGAGTTCTCCACTCAGCCTAGTGGATTAAAGCATTGGTTTGGAAATTTGATGATATAGTGTGTTCAATCCCTGGGCTGTACTTGGATGCAGTGAAAATGGGGTGAGCAAAGGAACTAGACAAGATATCCCTAGACATGGTCAGCAGAATAAGAACAATATACACCACCTCCTCATTCAAAATTCCCTAAAGGCACCTGATATAGATAGAAGGGCACAACAGTTGAAACATTGTAATAATAACAAGATGCAGACAATAGTTAACTCCTCAGAAATTCAGACAGGAATTTTGTTTTACACTTTGTCAGCTTTGATTTGAAATGGCTTTTGAACAATCCATGGCAATTTGTGTTGAGGACATTTGTTTTAAGTTTCATATAATCAGAATATATTAATTTGTCTTTTGATCACTTAAGCAGTAGAACTATATCGACCAACCAAGTTGGGTGTCAGTAGAGTGACCCAGCCAAGTTGGGTGTGGTTATTTTCTAAATAGTAGCAAATACCATTTTTGTATTTTTTAATTTTATTTTTTCTTCAAATAGCCCAGTTTGACAGTTTATTTAGTGATTTACTTTAATGTTTTTATTTTTTTAAATAAATGGTTTTATCTTGTATATCATAATTTGTAGAAACTACTGTATCTAACATTTTTAATACTAAAAGAAAGAACAATTTGGAAGAACAAATTGACAATTATGCTATTATAATTACAGAGATACTTATGAGAAGTTACATCGTAATGAAGAGATGCGCCGTGTCCTTGAAGAAATTGAACGCCGACAGGAAGAAGAATTTACTCGGCGAGAACAAGAAAAAGGTATTTTTAATATTGTTTGTATGGCTAATTTTGTTTGTCAAAATTCACTTAGAAATTACCTTAAAGAAGAGATGGAAAATTTTTTTGTTATTTATTTTTTTGTTATTTATTTTTTCTTTTGCAATATCTTTGTGTGAGTTTGTGTCACTTTGTATTTACAGCCATAAAATATAGGACATTTGACTTTTATTTTTTTATAGTCTGGCACATGTGTTCTCCATAAATACCATTAGATTATGTTGCTTTATCTCACCTCACACATGTAGGCACTCAGTGTAGACTGAACTTATGACGGTGGTAATGGAGTCTAAGATTAACATGTTAAGCGTTATTCCATTGTGAAATGACCTACTTAGTTTAGCACAAAATCAAACTAGTGAAGCACCCAGTGAGGATCAAATCTATACTAGTGAATTAGTTTGAAAGATGAGCTTGTTAGTCATCACACTATAGTTAGCGCCTTTCTGAGATTGCAAAGTTAAGGCATTTGCAGTGCTTGTCAATTAACATGCTGGTTAAATTATTGCATTTCAATAAATTCATATTAGATTTATTTTATTTTATTTGTTATTTTTTGTTTAAAAAGAAAAAGAAAAACTTATTAACAAGAAAAGATTAGAAGAGGAGCAAGAATTTTTCTTTTAGAAATATGAAGTTTTTGTTTCATTTAGCAATTACAACTGACGTTATCAATGGTAGTGAGTATAAACACATTGCTTAAAGATGTTAATGGAAGGGTAACTTATATACTCACAGATAAGTCACACATTTTTTACCAAAAATTTCACAAAATATTAGGGGTGCGCCCTATCCACTTGGCATAAATGTAAAACAGCACTACCTTGTCATTATGATTTCTGAGAAATCGGAAATGATACCCATAAACACCAAAACTGTGGGTTTTCTCCGTATAGAAACAATTTATCTATCATATATAATGACTCACTGCTTCAAACTTACCTCATGCTGCTAAATTCACATATCCATCACAATAAATAAATAAAATTATAAAATAGGCATTGATCCATCAGTCACCATTCAGTTGGGACCCGCTCCCTAGACTGATATAGAAACCCTGAACATGCATACATAAAGAACCATGTGTAGATGTTTATTGACAAATAAAAAAATAGTCCCACGATTCATTCTGCAAAATATATTTTGTCAAGAATACATTGGAAAATATGACTTAAAGAAATGAAATATATTCTTTATGAGATAATTTTCTTTAATGGTTGTTTCATATAGCATTAAAAGGCGTTCATAAGTGTTATTTACAAATAGCAAAGTGCATGAATCTAGTACCCAAAACGTATGGACTATTTTGCATTGCACAGTGATGTAGTTGGTAGCCAAATTTATAGTTTATAATTTTAATTGTTGCAAACCCTAATCATGAGTAAAAAGAAAGTTATGATCAAGGTTTTAAATTAAAAGTACTAAATTATGCAGAAGAACATGGAAATCGATCAGCAGAAAGGCAGTTTGGAGTTTCAGAAAAGGTTGTCAGAGGATGGAGAAAGCAGAAAGATCAGCTTAAAGAAATACCGAAATCAAAGAGCAACAAGGTATTCAGTATCTCCATATCAAAATATGGTAAAAGAATTGTATGATTGGGCACAGCTGTTTTAAAACACTTGTTTTTGTTATATAGGAAAATCCAACATGGCACTTGACTGAAATATTCAGCGAAAAAATCTCATTTGTCAGTAACATTTAAGCCCTTCATAGAATGCAAAGTTCTCAAAGTAAACCTCTGCCAAACTGTTTTCTTGAATTGGATGTCCGAAAATGACAACATCAAGATGAAATAATGGAAACTGACCATGGAAAACACAATTATGTGCAACAAGTTTTCGATCAATCAATTAACTTCTAGATGCTTTCTGGCCATGTTATAGGATCCAGACGGTTATTGTTTGCACATGGAATTATTCACTGGTAATTAATCTTCAATTGGCTGTGAAAAACATCACTCAGGAGTTAGCATTAAAAAATTAAGGCCAATTTTCTGAGACTTTAAAGTTTTTTTTATGAAAATATTTTTTTTTTTTTTTTTTTTTCACTTCAAAACATTTTTTCAAACTTCAATCCTTTCTCTTTAAGTTGGTGTGAATACCATTCAATAAAAGGAACCGCTATATGACCCGACAATGGGAAATACAAAAGACATGCAGTGAAAAAAACAATGTCATCTGATAAGTGTTGTTGTCATCACCTGAGTCTAGAGGTGTTAAAAAACAAAACACATCAAGCCATTGTTCAAACATAGGTTTGAAAAAAAAAATATCCCATATCAAGCCCTTTTTACCAATGTTACTCCTTTTTTTTCACTCTTTGCTCTTATCTTGTAAGTGGTGGGATTTATTACAAACTGATGACAGCTTGTTCTAATGTTTATCAATGGCTGGCTGGCCTTTGACCCAGAATTGTCAGTCAATTTGGCTTAATTTTCCTTATCACTGCTATTTTTGGAAAAAAAAAAAACCCCAAAATCTCCTGGTTTCTGGTGGCCAGGAATTACTGATAAATCTTTTGCTTTTTACTAAAGATTTCTGTGGCTGGGTGTCAATTTTTTTTAACACCTTGCAGCCGTATAATTGAAAATTACCAATGGACTTTGTTGAATTTTGACCCCCTAGGAATGTTGTTTTCCTACAAACTCTCAATTTTATGCCTGAAATAGTTTGATTATGATTTAGGCTTTCTGATTTTCCAAAAAAATGGTTAATTTCCCATTATTGGGGAAAATTTTTGTTTAGAACTAGAAAAAATGTAAAATTTTCACTATTTTTTTCACATTTTATCCCCTGAAAAAAAAATTGATTCATTTACACCAGCCAATTTTACTTTTAAATGAAAGAACATATTGTTTAGTTGTTGAATGGGTAAAAAATGCCTGAGACAATATCCCTGAAGAAATGATTATTAAGTCCTTCAAAAAATGTGTCATCTCAAATGCCATGGATGGAACTGAAGATGACATATGAGGATTTAGTTGCTTCAAGCACGGAAAAGGCTGAGAATGAGGATATGGTTGCTTCAAACAAAGATGAAGATGGTTATTTCACAAGTGATGGTGAGTTGAATGACTACTATGAAATAGGCAATGATGAAAACCTATTAACTGATGAACAAATGAGAATGATGTTTGACAGTGGTGATAGTGAAGAAGAATTATTGGGATTCAGTTCTGAATTAATTTTAAATTTTAGAACTGTAACTTTATAAATAGATAAACACTTTTTTTCTAAATGTACCATACATTTTCTTCTGTAGTCATTTCTTTTTTTCTTTTCTTTTTTTTTTTTTTGTTGACTCGATATAAAAATAATATGCGGTAAATATAAAAATATCTGTACAACAGTTACTTCCTTTTGTTTGCATGATGATTGATGAAATGTATTTTAACTGCAAAAGTGTATTAATAATTGTAAGTTTTGAAATAAAGGTAGAAATAAAAGTAGATATCTGATAATTCTTATGTTTAAAAAGGGCTGTGTAACTCCCCAGATTATAGTGTGACCTATCTGCGAGTCAACAGTAAATTATTAAGCCATAAAGTAGGGGTGCAACCTATCCACAAGTATATACGGTAGCTATAATCGCTCTCAGAAGAGGGTGTTGAAAAAAAGGTTCAGACTTGACCAAGAAACTCTTTTTAAAAAAAAAAAAGTAAATGATGTTTGGTCAGATTTTGGAGAGTGGGCCAGGCTAAGAACTTTCACCATCCTTTTATATAAAAATGGTATGTCTAGGTATTGCTTTAGCTCTTAGCTTACAAGTGTCTTAATACCAGCAAGTTGTGTGTGTATATGATGCTGTAATCTGTTTTGATAGTTATGGAAATTTTTAAATATTGTCATTTAAGTCCTAATAGTTAATCAACAAAACTCTTTTTTAAAACTTCACAAAACCTACAGGTCTTAATGAAGCATTTTACAAAAAAAAGTTCTGAACATTTTTTGTTTGTTTGTTTGTTTTGACTCCAGTTATAAGGTTATTAAGAGAAAAATGCAGTAATTTCTAAATGTAATTTTTTGCTTTGTAAAATGTTGTAAATTACTGCCTAAAATGATGCAGTCTTTAACTAAAACATACCCTATGCCTTGTTTTTATGAATAATAAATCAGAAATACTGGAGATATCACTTATCTGTATGGATTTCAAATTTACAAGAAAAAATTGCTATGGTTATTGTGTGGTGTGTGCTTTAGTAAACAAGACTGACAAGGTACTTTTGCTTAGTTAATTTTTGTTTCCTGTAATCCTGAAATTTTGGATTCCCAAGTTTTCATTACTGCAATTGTTTTGGGTGATTTTTACGGTTTTTTTTTTGGTTTTTTTTGCGACAAATTTTTTGTATAACAATTTATATAACTTGTAAATAAATTTGGGAATAATTGAAATTAATTGTAAAATTCAACAAAAGTCATCTATGAAATAAAAATTGTTTGTATGGAAAGTAAGGACCTATATACATCAAATTGTCTTTGAATTAAGTGGCAACAGAAGAATTATCGTTGAACTTTTGAAAGGTAAGCTTAGATATTAATACAATACTTAAATGCAGTGTTCTATTTTGAGTTTTTCTGTATTTTATTGTTGCCCATTGCATCTACTCCTCCCTACCTATTGTGATGAAGGCCTAATCAAGAACCCTCCACAGGATCTAGCTTAAATGCTGCCCAAAAGGATGGATTTTAAGCTAGTGTATATGTGTATATATGTGTGTGTGTGTGTGTGTGTGTGTGTATGTATGTATATATATATATATATATATATATATATATATATATATATATATAGTGTGTGTGTATTAAGGTAGCAAATTCTCTTTTAATCATGTTTGATTAAATGAATTACAGACAATACAACTATCCTATACCAAGAATATAACACATTCAAGCTACAGATCCTCGAAGCAATTTATATTAAAAAATTAAAGCTGGCACTGAACAGAATCAACTGTGAATACAGCAGTAATGTTCTGAAATACCTATAAAGGAACAGTTTTTTCATGCTTTAATGACTGTGACATAGCATTGAAGAAAAGAATTGCATAATGGATAATTTTTTCACATTATAATTAACGCTAAGCAGGAGTACTGTCAACCATTGCATTTGAAAGCATAATGAAAAATTACAGTAATGGATAACAACACAGCTTTGTATAACTACTTGTATCCCTGAACGACACAGTTTTGTACTACTTGCACCCCTGATGATGATGGAAGAAGATCGAAAGTACTTGGGGAAATAAGTGATTTAAACAGTTATAGCACATTTCTCACATCATTTAATATCAATACACGGAAGATTATTCATGAGCGTGAACGGATTTTGTTAAAAATTAGCAGACATAATGTCTATAATTTATTTAATCAGACACGCCTAAATATATATGATTTGTGGTTATGATGCAATCCCCATTAATCTTTTTTTGACTTATGCCATTTGCCTCATACATAGATGTGAGATTTAAATGAAAATAGGGTGTTATGATAATAAATTTCCACTCAAATCTGTTCCTGCTGACAGCTAATGTGGAAACTGGAACAACACTTCACTTGGTGGATGCATTGACTGATTCCCTGCTTCTTACTTTGTCAGTCATGATGACTTATGCTTGGGTCAGAAGCTGCTCCACAGTCATAGTGTCCATCCTGGATGAGGCACAAAGAAGTTGCCTCACATGTTGTGGCAAACCTGAAACAAATGCACATGTCATCCATCATTTGGGCAACGATCCCTCAATCAGCTGAGCTAAGTGACGCAGTTTAGCCAGAAACTCGTCTACTGTCTCATCTGGGTGAAGTCGCAGAGTCACAAATTGATCATATGCATAGAATGCGTCTGTTGTGTATGCGGTCATGAGGGCCTATTTAATATGCTCCATGTCTGCTTTCTGTTCCTTACTGAGCTGCCTATATACAGCAAGAGCACTGCCTCAGTTGCAATGGTAGGACATGCTCAATCTTGTCCGTAGTGCAGACCGACTCCACGTTTTCTATCCACTTAACAATTGGCATATTACTTGTGGCGCCACTAAATTCCAGAATCAGGCGGACATCAAAGGCCGTACCCATCTATGAGAAGTGTGATATGCGCCGAAATAGCTTGTGAGATTTAAATGAAAATTGGGTGGTAGGAAAATAAATTTCCACTCAAATCTGTTCTCGCTAACAGCTAATGTGGAAACCAGAACAACATTTCGCTTGGGGCTCTGTTTCCTGCACACCGTAAACAACAGTACTATCGCTGTTTCTCTGGAACATGGGTATGACCTTCACCAATCTCAAAGAACTGCCCCTGAAACAAAAAGTCAGCTCTTTTTATCCTTCGTCAGTCTCTGGCAAGAAACTGAGATCTCTCGCTTGTGTTAGCCTCATTCTTGCCTATAACGCATGCACTGTGTCACTTCAACATTGATTTGCCAAAATTAGCCTTGCAGGTCTATGGTGTCTACAAGCACATGTACAGACAATTTGCCTTCTCTTGCTTTGGTGAGGTATGTCTCCACCACAATAAATCATGTTTGCATTGTATGTACAAGCCAAATGGTGTGACAGAAGGATACATTTTCATACAGCGCTAGAGTGAGGAAGGCAGCATGTGTCATTTCCTGGTTGTACACCATATTGGATTGTTTTGCATTTGCTCTCTTTTGTTTGTGTTGTGTTTGTGGAAACTATTGCTCTTCATTATGGTTCCCAAGCATAGTGTATGTAACCTCTTCTGATGGTGGTGTTCTGCAGAAAAGGAAAGTCATCATAGAAGTTAATTTAAACATCGTTAAATGCTCTGAAAAGGGAGAAACAGTGACAGATATTGGCAGTTACTTGGCTTAAGTTGTTTGACTGTCATGACAATTATCAAGGATAAAGATCACACTCATTATGTATTATTTTTTATTTCATTTCATATATTTATGTCCTCCATATGTTTGTGTGTTTTTTTAAACAAATTTTATAGTCCTAATTATGTTAACACATTTCTCTGATGTATGCTATATCCTAGGTTATTACTTTACTATTGTTAGGTGAGTGACATAAGGGCTTATTCATGTGAAATTGCCAGTATGTTCCAATTTACAGGGAAAATTGCATTACAGTGTATTGTAGGAACTGACCTCCTAATTTTGTGTATAAAAACTGATCAAAGGGAGAAAACTCTGACAGCATTAAATGTGTGTGAACAGTTAAAATTTCATTCAGTTGCTTTACTTTTCTGAGACAACAGTATTATTTGATAAATAATGCCCACTCATTATATACTCATTAAAGTTAATTACTTCCAAATTTCTTTTATTAGTAAGAAATATAAACGGAAAACTAACTGATCAATTCATGTAATTTGTTCTAACAAAAAGCATGGTATATTCCAAATCATAATTTCACAAGTTGGTAAAAATTTCTAAGCATATAAACATCATTTACAATAGTTCTTTTTGTTTTTTTTAAGACAGTGAAAAATATAAGAAAATAGAGTGTTCATTTATCTTAGTTGTGACGTTTGTGTTTTGTACAAAAAGGATTTATTATTAATTGGCTGTGACAAAGGTGTGCTCTTCTGTCATGAATAACATAGGCTAGGTGAGTTGAGTCAGTATTTGGATGATATTAAATTGTAAACTATCTTCAAGACTTTTTAAAAAATTGAAGAGATGGTTGTGGATTAAATCTTAAAAATGCCTTATTAAAAGCTGTCAGAATCTTGTGAGATAATTACTCAAATGTAAAATCTATTATGTATAAAGTTGAATGTGTTATTGTTACAATTTATTTCACTTGCATCAGATGATGTATTTTAAAAATAACAAAAAATATTCATTATGTCCTTGTCTCTTAGTTGTCAAAGCTAACAAGTAATTCATATTAAATTATACTAATGAAAAACAAGTCATTATGAGGCTTGGTTTTTTTTTCAACTTCAGATAAGCAATACTTGTATTTAAATAAGTTTAGGTAAATTTAAAATATAATTAAATTGTATTTGGTTATTTTATGTTTTTTTTATAGTTACACTAATTATTTAGTAAATGTTGTGATCAAAATTAGTAAGATTAAATAAAGCTGGTAATAAAATAACAGTAAAAATGCTACATCTAACAATTGTTTTATAAATTTTTATCTAAAAAAATCTTGATATTCATATTTTCAAAAACCAGTGACTTTGATCTGTAAAGAATATAAGACTTCATTACAATCTAATCTTTAATGTAACACTCTAATGAATTTTTTTTTTTTTTTAAGAATAATACTTGCTTCTATCTACACTTACAGTATCTCATAATATTGTTTTAAAAATTTTATAAGACTTGAAAGATATTTTTGTTTAGAGGATAATGATTAAATGACATTTTAGTCACATATGCATAGGTTGCATGTTAGATTCTTAAATTTGTGTAGTATAAGCTTCCGGTTTATAATTGTTAATAAAAGTTATGTAAATTGAATGTGTTACAATTTAGCAATTAGTTTTCATATATACACTTAGAAATTATCTAGGTTTTGGAATACTCCCTGATAGATGTATAAGTATTTAGCCATTGTACAGTCCTGGCATTTTAATTTTCTTTCTTTATTAAGTTGTTTTTTTTTTGTTTGTTTTTTTAAGGTACAGAACCTAAGTATAGCTTGAAAATGTAGACATGTTGAAATATTCAACTTATCTCCAATTTTGCAAGCTATACTTCTCTATTGTGTTTTAAGAAATAGTGAAGGACACTGTCAATGTTTGCCAATGATTACTTGTTGGAGCAACCCTGGCCATTGCCTTTATTATTTCAATTCACAACTGACTCAATACTTATAGAAAATTGTTCATTTGTTGTTATATCTCTGTAAATATTACTGTAAGAGCATACAAACACGTTTTGTCTTATAGCTTTTGCTATTTTTTACCAGGATATTGATTTGAGTCCATTTGGTTAAACTCAGTCTATTGTGAATGACTATCAATTATGCATGTTTTTTGTCCTTTATTCATTAAATTGTTATTGAAGTGTTTTACTGCAATGCATAAGTGTAGTTTTTTTTTATTATTATTTTTGTATTTGCTTCAGATTTGGTTTGAAACTGTATCGAGCTAAAATAGTATATTTGTCTATTTATGTTTAGATTAATAATTAGTTATTTCACCCTTTTTTTATATTTCCTCATGGATCTTGATCACTAGCTTTTTTTTACTTTAATTACCTTTATTTAAATGTATACAAAACAATATTAGGTGATGACTTTTACATTTATTGCATTAAAAGCTATGTACTGTTCATCTAAAACTTGAAAAATTGCCTTGATAAATCCTTATTAGAAATTGATAACCAAAAATTATATTTGGGTAACTATAAATGCAAGAATTATGTTATCTTCATCATCATAGTTGTTTATATAAATACATACGAGTCATTCCATGTTGAATCAACAAGAGTCTGACCATCACCAACAGATTTTTTTTCAAATTTGGTACACTTATAGAATTTCATGATAGAAATTGAATGGTACCTATTTTACATCTCTAGGTCAAAGGGTTCCCGAGATATGACCCTTGTCAAGATTTGTTTTGTGTTTGAAAAATATCCTGATAATGAAGAGGTAAAATTGATATTTTTACAACTGAAGGGCCCTTCCCCATCTTTCTGTTATCTATTACATTCAGATATATTAATTTTAAATTATTCTGATACTCTTACTTAGTTGATCTAATAACTGACATTGGAAGAACTTATAAACTTTCAAAAAGTGAGATGGAAAAAGGCTTCAAATATTTTAGGAGAGAGAAATTTTTGAAATAACCTTAAATAAAGATACAATCAAGGTTGGTCATCACAAAAAATTTGAGTGAAAAAAGTAGTTTGCATGTCTAAATTTTTATTTTCTATTTAAACATGTATTCCAACAAGAAAAATAAGTTTGCTTGCAAATATTAGGAATTTAAAAAAAATATTCACTTCAATTTATCACTCTCTCAGATCAAAACTTAATTATTTTTAAATGTATATTAAAAAAAATGATAATTTGATTGTTTTGTGCATTCAGTGTACAATGTCACATGTCAACAAAAATTTCTTAGCCATTTACATCATTTGTTGCATATTTTTGTATTATTTTATGTTAACAGAATTCCTTTTTAATAATTATTTTCATTGTCATTTTTTCATATAAAAATCTATTTGTTGTATATAAAAATTGGAACAAAACCAAAAATAAGGCTGTTTATTTTCTGCCGAATTTGTCAACATTTAACCAGAAATAACACAAATTCTGTTGATTTTATGATCATCGTTCTTATTTGAATATTAATCAGCATTCAAAGAGCTTTCTAAAGATATACAAACTTGAACATATTGGGAAATATGAAAATGTTAGCACATGCCAAACTCCATTTTGAATTTGGCCCAACTCAGTAAAACTCTTGTAACTCAGAAAATCAGAAAATTTTGTACATATCTTGCCATAAAGCAGACAAATTTGTTGTCAAATTTAAAAAAAAAAATTTAAGATACGTTTTTTGAGAAACGAAAGGTCAAGGTCAAATTAGATAATTTGACCTTTAAACAAAAAATAAATAGAAAATTTTTTTAGAACTATCCATGTACTTTACAAAGGTTATATAATTTAGCTTTGTAGGTGAAAAAAACAACTAAGATCTTGATATTTAAACATTGTGACTATTTTCCAAAATTCACCTTTTTGGCAAGGGTCAAAAGGTCATATCGTGGGAATCCATTGTCCTAGAGATGTAAAATAAGTACCCTTCAATTTCTATCCTGAAGCTAAGTAAGTGTACCAAATTAGAAAAAAAATCTCTCAGGTGATGGTCCGACCCTTATTGATTTGACACGGAATGACTCATATACTTTGTGTTGTAAAAACAACAGTAATGCGTTAGGGTTTGGCATTGTTTTAAGCCTTCAACCTCATTACCATTAACTCAGGGGTCCCCCAATAATATCTTATCTTACCACCAGGCTTTGTTGGTTCTTTATCATATTGTAAGAATTCCATATTCATCTCAATGTAGTTTCTGTTTGATCTTTGTACATTTTTTTTTTTTTCAAAATTTTATGAGTAGTTTTGATACAATTTTTTTTTTTTTTTGTTACCTTCACAAAGATTTCCAAATCTGAAATATTTTTTTTAGCTTTTTTAAAGAAAACACTCATAATATTCTCAAGTCTTCTTACATCCCTTGAATTGATCAGATATTTGCTTACAATCTCTTCAACAAGTGATGTCAGTGTAGTTTCAGCTTTGATACTGAACTGTATAATGACACATTTATAAAGATATAGATACTTTCCAACTATTTTTTCCAGATATTTACTGATTAAACCTGCCATGGCTTTTGACTTTTGTGATATCTCATCTAAGAGTCTGGCAATTAAACTATGACAATGTGGAAAAGTTTTCAGCTTGCTTTCAGGACAGGTAACTTTCATAAAATTGGTATTCAATGTTACAGGAAGACTTTAGAAAGGAAAGAGATGTAGAATGAACGATTTTGATTAACATTGATCAATATAACTTGCATTATAACTATACTTTGAGAGATGAAAAAACTTGCTCTATTAATTTTTTTCTGTAACAGTATGCATTAAAATATATTTACTATATTTACTTTGAAAGAAGGGGATATTTTGCACAAGTATGCATTATATATTAACTGCAAAGGTAATTCGTAAATTAAAATGTATATTAAAAATTAAGTTATTGGAGAAATCCTTCCATATGCAAATGCTGCTTATTACTATTATTATTAGTAGAATAAAAAAAACAACACATTTTCTTTTTTTTTTTTATTCATAAATTCATAGCCTCATTATTTCCCTTAGCTTTCTATTACATTACCTTATCCTGAATTTCTGACCTTACAACCTGCTAAATTGTATTTGTCGTCATAATAGAATGATTCTGGTTTTGATTCCGTAAATGCTCCGAGAATTTTTTTTTTTCTACTTTGATTAAACAAATATTGCCTGGAGCAAAGTTTAAACCTTTTAAAATCTTGAGGATGCACTACATGAAGAAGTCTTCATTCTTGTTTTATGGTCATTTGCAATAAAAATGAGCATGGTTAATCAGTAAAATTTCTCTGAAAACAAGTCTTTTCTCTTTGAATGTGTCATTCAGAAAAGCCAATTGATTACTGTAGCATTGCAGTAGCAGGTTTTCTAGGTTTCAGCAATTAATTATAAAGAATTCCTTTTGAATTCCACCAAACAGAACAACATTTTCTCTATCAGGCTTTTATTAATTTTGAATTCTTGGAATAAAGTTTTCCATGACCAGTGATGATCTTGTCCCAAAATGACTTTTTTTTTCTCTGTATTGAATAAGACAAGATACATAATTATGTAAGTTCATGTTGAACATATTTTCTTAGTGTGTGAATTTCTCTTAAGGATTCTAAATAATGTACTATAGTTGATGAATCCATACCTTTTTTTTTTTTTTTTTCCTGCAAGTTTAATTTTCAAGTTCTAGTATCTTTTAGAATGTTCTTTATCTTTGACTTCAAAATCTCTCCTTAAATTTCTCAAACCATTCCTAATATATTGCTTTTCCCTACTGCATCTGTCATAAGCTTCAGTAATACATCAACTAGCTTCTGTTACATTTTTCCATGGTGTAAACATAGAAAATAAATAGTGCTGAATATGCATGACTAAATAATTTAACCACACATTAGAAATTAAGAGTAAAGTAAGAATTTTATGGGGTATGCTGATAGCATAATGATTATCACTACAGATTGTGGAGTCTCTGAATTGTGTTCAAGTTCTGTTTTTGTTGTGTTAACTTTGCACTAATGCCTCTGGGAAAGGCATGAATCTATGTCTTCTTCCCCAGTTATGACAAATAGTAGAGTAGATAGGGTTCTTTAGCCTTTGTTGTCAGCCAGTCTGGGAGAAAGACAATTTTGAATTTGGGAGATAACAGGAAACCACTCCACTTTTTAAATAAATTATAGAAATTTGCAGATAATAAATAAACTGAATATTTGCAGAGCCATGATTGCATGAATCCTGAAAGAATATGGCATTAAAAAAAGACAAAAAAAAAAAAAAATTCTAGGAATTCTTTAAGATTAGGCAAAAGATGGTGCTGGGAACATTTGCATCAATATAATAATTTCAAGAAATTTCTAAAAGTAACATGTATACACTCTTTTTACTTTTCAAAAGAAGTTTTGAATATAAATATATTTCAGGGTATTAAATATTGAAATTAATTTGCTAAATCTGTATTAACAGCAACATTGATTTTAAGTCATTGGAATGCAGTTTCTGAAGAGATAATGAGACTTCAAAGTAAACATTTCAGTTTGAAATTATGGGTGAAATTTTCTTGGCTTGTGTGTACATACAATTGAGGTTTTATAACAAGACATTAGAGTAGTCTGAGAAATGTTTGAACATGTTTTGTAGATTTTAAAATATAATTCATTATACCATTTGAATTTTTGTGTGTATTAAATTTGTAAACACGTATAAAATTTCATGCAAAAAAAGTGAAAAAAAACCCTGATCTCTTATACCTACAATCTTACAACTATTGATGCAGTACTTATAATTATTTCTCTTTGTTTTAAACAAATGTTGATAAAGAGGACAATATCGTGCTTCAATTAATAGACAGAAATCTTTGTAAACAAAATACATATTCTATTTTTTCTCACAATTCTTTAACTTATTTTCTATTTAATAGTTATATTCATCTCATGATATTTAAAATGTAAAAAGTGGTGCTGAGAATTTCTCAATTCAACTCACTTCACAAAATCTGAACAAACATAATTTGAGAACTTTTTATAGTAAAATAAAAAAATTATGAAACTGAAAATAACTTTGATTTCATCTAACTTCGTTTGTTTATAAATTTGAGGACTAACGTATATGTGGGGATGAACCCTCAATATCAGCATTAACATTTAACTCTTACCCAATACTACTGTTCTTTATTGATTACACTTATGCAAGCAGTATACCCTTTTGCTTCTGATTTTACTCGTATAGATGAAAAATATATGCAAAACCAAAAGATGAAAAGTGCTTTTCATTTTCTTTTAAATCACTTTGTTGGGTGCTTAGAAATTTTCATCATATTATCGTCATTGACAAAACTGTATTTGATATCTTAGTTTTTGGTAATATTTGTGTGCAAACACACAGCAAAAACTTTGCACTCACATATATTTAATTTTCAGGGTTTAAAATGAACACACAAATTTTGAGCCTTATGTTACATGAAGTTTTGTGTAATCAAAATAACTTTCACATGTGGCATGAAAATGATACCTTGAATTAAGTTCTAACACAAATGCCTCTCTTCATCTGATTCATAACATTTCAAAATTTTTTAGTTTTGTAACTATTAGATAGGTCAGTGTGACTTTGTATTTAACTAGAGATATAAACTGTTAATATTTATTTTTTTATTTTTTGTGTATGTGTCAGCCTTAAAATTTTGTCATCAAAACACTTTATTATACAAAAACCTAAACCTCCAGTCAAAGTTGAAAACTCCCTTGGAAACATTGATGAAATCGTATAAATACTTCAACAAAAAGTCCCTTTTCAGTTAAGGCAAGTTTTACCACTAGGCACAAGCAAGTAAATTGAAAATCTAAATTATAATATGAAATATTATTAAAAAAAAAGTTATATAAATTTAATTATAATTAAGCACTCTTCCTCCCAAGACATTATTTGCTTTGTTCAGTTTAACTACTCATCAGTTGATCTGGGATAGATTAAAAGCAATATCATCTCAACTATTTTCAATGTATATAAAGAGCGGAGAGTTTAGCCATTTTTCTTTTTACAAACTAAAAGTAATAGTCAGTGCTTTAACATTGGGGAGTTGGCATCACATCCCACATCTGGGTGGGAGATACTTTTTTCAGTGTTATTTTATGAGATCTTCACTGTTATACACTTAATTATCCTCCTTATATTATTGTTTCTGAAAGAAGTTCTTGAGAATTTATAGTGCCTTACTAAATATCAAAAATATTAGTTTGGAAATTTGTGCTACTTTCTGAGAAAATTGATATTCTGTTCTGATTTTATTTTGCACACATATATGTGTGTATGTGTATATAATAATAAATATTTAATAGGTAATTGTGGTTTATTGTCTAGTGTATGTTTGTCAGTTATCTTGCATTGGCTGCAGGATAAGTTTCATTGTTGTAAGTTGTCATGATGTCTGTTGGCTTACAGTTGAATCTTTTTAGCGCTGTGCTGTTTGAGATTTTGCATGCCATATTTCTGGCTTGAAATCTGTGTTTTTCTGTGGTGATGTATTGACAACAGGTTAGTTAAATTGCCCTGATGCCGCTGCATGATTGTAGCGTACAATATTTGTTGTCAGGACTACTGTCGTGGAAGATGGAAGAATCATGTCAAGGCATGTTGGCTGATATTCCTCTTCCAAACAGCTGTAGTCAACTGGAGCAGCATTCACTTTGTCCTTATTCCTCTACTTCTTCCAGAGGAAGCTGATGGTGGAGAAACAGTAACCATACCCACTTCTGCTGACATAGACAATGAAGGTCTTAGCAGCTCACCAAAATCGGAATCAAAAGCAACTCCATTGATGTCGGAAACTAAAGGTAGAAGTATTGTATTTCTCTGAAATTTCTATTAAAAACAAAACATCTGTCAGCATTTAACAATTTATTTAAACTGTGTTCATTTGTTTTCAGTTTTTTTCCTTATTTCTACAAAATCTAATATACAGTCATGTATCTTTCTTATAGAGTTCTCTTTGTGCGTATGTGTAATAGTGTTGGTAAAATGAGTATAAACTTTTTTCTTTGTTTTCTAATCTGTTGATTCTCTTTTCGGGGTGTTAGTATAATGTGATATTTTTTTCAGTTTTATAAATAGTTCTCTCATTATTTTTTTTTAAATACTTCTAGAACATTTATGTCTTGAAATTGTGTTTTCATAATTCAAGAGAAATTATATAGCCTTTTTCCGAGATAAAACCTGTATATTAAAACAATATTTTAAGATCTATGAAACTCAACATTTAACCATCTTCTGGATAGTAAGAGAAATATTTCCTTTTATGCCAACACTTTGCAGGTTGTCAAATGTGTCTTTGGCATCCTGGAAAACTGTTAAAAATATGATATACAGTTCCTGAAAGTTCTGAAAATAGTTTCAGTGTAATTTCTCTTATTATAAAATGATAAATGTTCAAGTAATCAAATAATATATACTTCTGACTTGTTAAATCATTGCTCTTGAGTTTCTATTTCTATAGTTATTTGATCTTTGTTTAATATTATAGAAAGAAGAACATGTTAGAAGCAAAAATTAGAAGTGTTTTTTTTTGTAATATGATATTGGAATTTGGAATTTTTATTTTATTTCGTTAAGGCAGCAGAATGTTACAGCATTTTTTTGAAAGAATTCTTTCCTGGCTTCTCGAATTTATTCACTTTGGGTTTCTATTTGTGATTCACAAACTGTTTTACATTTCTGTGATTCCAGTTTTTGTTTTTATTTTATGAATCCTATATAAAAAAAATCTAATAGATTTTTCATTTCTGAGGAAATAATTTTACTTTTAGTCTTCATCTCAAATGTTTCATTTTTAAAACTTTGTAGAAATAAAAAAGGGTCATTCAATAAATAAGGTGAATTTTTTGGTATAAGGACTTCTAATACAGATAGAAGCTTACTTTTTTTTTCTTTTCAACGTAGTCTCCCAGCACTGTCACACACTTTTCCCATATGTGCACAAGCTTCCGTATTCCCTCAGCGTAAAAATCTTTGGACTGATGTCTCAGCCAGTCGCTCACAACACTTTTGACTTCATCGTCACTTTTAAACTTCGTGCCTCTCGTGAACGCTTTCAAGGGACCAAACAGGTGAAAGTCTGAAGGGGCAAGGTCTGGGATGTAAGGGGGATGAGGGAGCAGTTCCCAGCCCAGCTCGTTGATGGTCTGCACCGTTTGGGCTACTGTGTGAGGCCTTGCGTTGTCATGATGAAAGATGACTCCTTCTGACTGATGACCCCTGTGTTTGTCTCAACAGATAAGCTCAAAGTCCTTGCAATGTCATCCACTGTCACCCTTCTGTCAGACTGAATGAGGTCATTGACTGATTCGATCACCTCAGGAGACCTCACTTCTGTAGGCCTCCTAGGCCTGTCTTCATCCTCAACACTGCTCCGTCCTCCTTTAAACAATTTAGCCCACTTGTAGACATTTTTTTTGGCTGAAACATGTGGCACCATACACAGTTGACATTCTCCTATGAATTTCAACTGGTTTGCACTCTTCAGCAACCAAAAACTTGATAACTGACCGCTGTTCAATCTTGGAGCATGCTTCTTGGTCGGTCATCTTTGTTAATTGCCAAACTCTCAAAGTTTTTTTTTAATCAGCAAAAGAAATTAAATCCATGTGAAAAAGAAGTAAAACAAAAAAAAAAAAAAAAAAAAAAGAGTTAGTTTCTATCTGTATTAGAAGTCCTTATACCGAAAAATTCACCTTATTTATTGAATGACCCTCGTATATATAATCTAGCTACTCTAGAATTATCGTTATTTTCTTAAAATTTTAAAAATCTTTGAGATGAAATACAACCGATTAACATTAGTAGAAAATTAGGAATGAGAAATAAGTTAAAATTTTTTACTATAAGTAATGTATCCGTGTGACGAACTTATTGTTCATTTATAGCTTTGTGAAAGATTTTTAATTGAGACGATATTGAAGTAATTAAAATGTTAAATCTGTTTATTGATTTGTCTTGGAAATGTAAAAAAGAAATTTTGATATTGTCTCATTTGGGATGCCCACTGTAGATGTTGCTTAATCTGTAATATATAAAGAAAGTAACTGTGAGCAGTTCATTATTCATTTACTTTTTATAACTATGTAATTATATAACTTGTGGGAACTTTTAAAATGTCAAGTAATTAATAAGCTGCTTTACTTCAGTTTTAAATCTTTGCAATGCAAGTATTGGTCAATAACTGATAATTATAATGTCAATATAAAGTTTGTAAAAATGGATCACTATGCATGTGTAAATCAAGGAAAATCAATAATAAATAAATCTAATAATTGGTGAACTTAATTGCTTTCTTAATTTCTCTCAGTATCATTATTTGATAATTAACTCCCTGCAAGTTGAAAGAATTAATATTCCTCTTTAATTTTTGTACAATAGTAAAAGCATTTTATTTTTAGGCTTTTTAATATTAGGGGAAAAAACAGAAAATGCATGTTTTAATAGCAAGCATTAGAAAAGGGCTTTTTGCAATATTGTGAATATAGAAATGATGTTTAGTTTTACATGGCTGAGATGGGCATGAAAAGCAAATCTTAGTTGTAGAGGCTCTCGCAATAACCAATATTAAACAAACGGTGTCACTTCAAAATTTGTACCTGAAGATTGTAAAGAGCATAAAACTGAGTTGTGCATTCAACGTAGGGTATTAAGTATATTTTTTAATATATTAAATAGCTCTGTTATTTAACAGTGAGAACTGTTTTCTTCTTGCACTCTTGTGTGTGTGTGTGTGTACATATATATATATATATATATACATACAAGGTAACCAAAAAAGTTCTGTGTGTTTTTTGATTAGTCATTGAATGAAGTTGAAATATATACGAAATGCATGTAGCAATTGTTTTCAAATTCGGACAGCCGGAAGTAGGAACATCAGACGTTATAAAAAACATGCACACCATCAGTTATAAGCCGGACAGCTGTGAGAAGGATGGTAGTATCTAGAGATCTCATTCGGGGCTGTTTGCTTTACGACTTCAAAGTGGGCTTATCAGCAGCTGCATCAAGACATCGCATATGTCAAGCGTTTGGGGATAGTGCTGTGGATGAAAGTACTGCAAGGCGTTGGTTTCGAAAATTCAAGTCTGGAGATTTGTCTCTCCATGATGAGCCTCGCAGTGGACGACTACAGGTCTTGAATGATGTAGTCCTGAAAGCGGCCATTGAAGAGGACAGTAGTCTAACATGTGAACTTGCAAGACAGTTCAACGTTTCCGATGAAACAATTAGACTTCACCTGCACCGCCTAGGTAAGTCGTACAAACTGAGCGAGTGGGTTCCGCAAACGCTGTTGTAGGTCCACAAGGGACAACGAGTGTCAGCCTGCGTATCGCTGCTTTCTCGCCACCGTACCGCATCCTTATTCAATCGAGTGCTTACCAGTGATGAAAAGTGGGTTCTGTACGAAACTCCCAAGCGTTCCAGACATTGGTTGTCTCCTCAGGATGCTGTCCCTCACACCGCAAAACCGCCTATGCACCCACGCAAGATTATGCTTTGTGTCTGGTGCACAGGTCGTCAAGTGGTTCATTATGAACTGCTACCAACGGGCCAAATGGTCACTGGAGACCTATACTCGCAGCAATTGAAACGTGTGCAACAGGCATTGCGCCAGAAGGAGCCAGCACTGGTGAATCGCAAAGGTGTGCTTTTCCTCTATGACAATGCCAGGCCCCATGTCGCGCGAGTGGTCAGGGATAACATACAGCAACTTGGGTGGCAGACTTTGTGCCATCCACCTTATTCACCTGACCTTGCGCCATCCAATTACCACCTCTTCCACTCCCTGGATAATCATCTTTGTGGGAAATCCTTCACCAATGAAGCAGATTTGCGCAAAGCCCTCACGGACTTCCTTGCGTCAAAACCCCCCGAGTTCTACCGCAAGAGCATTGAACAGCTGGAGACACGTTGGCAGAAGGTGTTGGATGCCGATGGCGATTACTTCGAAGACTAAATATAAGTTACACATACTGTGAAGCATTTTCTTTTTTTCCTTTAAAAACGGACAGAACTTTTTTTGGTTACCTTGTCTATATATATATATATATATATATATATATATATATATATATATATATATATATGCACACACACACACACACACACACACACTTCTTTATTATAGGATAATACATTTGAACATGTATGTAAAACCCCTACATAAATGAACTCGTGTTTTGATGTATATCACTGCATCTCATCAGGCGGGGGTAAATGAGGGTTATTACAAATTTTAATATTTACTTACATACAATCTCTTTTCCCTGCATAAAAAGGAAAATAAGAAAAGCAAGCAAGCAAGAAAGAAAGACATAAGATATAGTCTCATCTAAAAAGAAAGAGAGACACAAGATATGATCTCATCTTCAAAGAAAGAGATCTGAGGTTGATTCACTGAGCAAATTGGATTAGAATTTTGATACTAATGCTTAATACCTGGCTGGAAATCTACTGATAGTGATCTGTGTTCTGGAAGGCCTTTAACAAGCAAAACACCTGGGCATATTGAATGTGTGTGGGCTGTAATGAAAGGAAATCAACAATTGACAGTGTGAGAATTAGATCTCAGGTTTCCATAGATCTAAAAGTAGGTACCTCCTTCTTTTTCATTAAAAAAAGAGCATACTATGATGACAAAAAGGCCCAAACTTGATGAAAACAAAGTTTTATTATCGAAATATTTGTTATTAAGATAAAGACCAAAGTATTTTTTGATTATTTTATTAAATTATTTTAATCCTGTGTGTATTTTAGTTCTCTTCTTTTTTTTTTTTTTTTTTTTTTTACACATTGATTTGTAAATTCTTCCAAAAATCAAATGATTGCCAGATTTTAATGAAACTTGTGTTTACAAATATATAAAAAAAGTGGATGGCTAACAATACTGAAAAATAAAATAAAAATAGATTCCAATTAGTATTACTTCTGTTTGGAATACATCAGAGTACTTTGCTTATTGGAAATAGTAAATTTAATCTTTTTAGCTTTCAATTAAAGCTAAAATGAAAGCTTCAAGTAACCTTTATCATTTTTTTAAAAATTAATCTAAACCTTAAGTATTGTGATTTTAGTGCAGGTACCTATGTAAAAGGCTTTTTTTTTCTTTTTTTTCATTTTTTTTGTAATATATAATGTATCTTGCTTTTCCCAAACTTAAAATTATTGCTGAAAGCAAGATTTCGAACCATTAAGCAAGAATGTGACTAAAAGTTTTTGCAGACTGTTTTGAAAAGTGGATGGGATACTGGACTGCGTGAGTGTGGTCCCAAGAGAAGTTCTTTGAAGGTGGCTTGGTAGGTTTCTTTTTATCAACCTTAAATAGATGAAACATTTTCAGACAGATTTCATCTACAGGCAGAAAATTTCACTCACTTTCATAATGCTTTATAGATAACATGGAAAAACATTGAAATATTATCAAAACTCACCTCAACATTGAAATCGATATTGATTTTCTATGGATTTTCAGGCTTTTATATTGTGAAATCTTTTGACAATTTTTTAAACAATTTGTGTATACTTCTTGAATATGACATTTATATAAGATATTTGTGACTATCGAAAAAAAAAAAGAAGGAAAAAAAATAGTGTCAAACACTTTTTTGTTTAATTAAATTTAAAACATATAACTGGTGATAGTTTTCATTTGAGCAGTTGAATGAAGTTGAATGAAGTTTTTCTTCAAGTGGGCAGAGGGAGTTAAAATTTGTTGCTGTCAAATTGCTTAATCTTTATGAACTATATCTTTATTAATCTTTATGAACTATATCTTTATTAATCTTTATGAACTATATCTTTATTAATCTTTATGAACTATATCTTTATTAATCTTTATGAACTATATCTTTATTAATCTTTATGAACTATATCTTTATTAATCTTTATGAACTATATCTTTATTAATCTTTATGAACTATATCTTTATTAATCTTTATGAACTATATCTTTATTAATCTTTATGAACTATATCTTTATTAATCTTTATGAACTATATCTTTATTAATCTTTATGAACTATATCTTTATTAATCTTTATGAACTATATCATATTTTATTATAAATTAACTTTCCTGTTATTTAAAAAGAAAAAAAAAATCCCTTTAGTTATTTAAAACTACCTATTCAATATTGGCTTTGTTTTGTACTATTCTGTGCAGCTTCTTGTACATACTTTCCCTCTATTACAAATTCTATGTTTATATAGAATAGGTATACCTTATTTTAACAGACTATTGAAACTTTATTTAATGAAGATATTTTAAATTATGTTTTGAAAACTTTGTTAAAATGTATTGAAAGTAAAAAAAAAAAAAAATTTTTTGTTAATTATTGGTTTATAAAATTGTTGTAATTCTACTTTCAGGATTATTTTAACAGATATTTACTAAAATTAGCTTAGTTTAGCACAAGCAATGGGTTTATGAGGTTGACTTAAACATCACTTTATAGTAGGTGACCTTCAAACATACACAATATATTTTTGTTATAATTTTATAAGGTATATTAAAAATGATTTTTTATTGAACTTTGTCATTTGTACAATGGATTGCTGACAAAAATTTCAGTGTGGGCTACATTTCAAAATCTAACTGAATGATAAAACATTAATTTTTTTGAAAATCTTTTCTTGGACAGACACATCCTCATATTTTAAGTACAAATAAACACATTTACTAATGTACATGTTTCTAACTAAAATTGTAACAAACTTAAAAGCTGAAGATATTTTTTTGTGTGTGTTTATGTATGATCATATTGTAAATCTTCCTGATACAAAACAGAGGATTCTTATTCTTGCAGCAGTTTTTACAAGGAGCTACTGAAAAGGTATTGGCTCAACCAAGAAAAGATTCCAGGAAAATATCTAATATTTAGATTTTAGAAAGTGAATTGAGCACCAAACTTTTCCTCCACCCATCAGACTGCTTAATAATTTAAGATTTAATTCACTTTTTATATTTGTCACTGATTTATTTTAGTAGATTAAGTTACTTGAGTTAGTGTGTGCTTTGTCTGATGGATGTGCTCATGTAGAAAGGGTGTACTTTGTCTGATGGATGTACCCATATAGATATTTCCTAAGTGTGGCTTAGTTTGGGTGCAAGGCATCATGGAACAGGCAATAAAGATTGAACTCACTACTTAGTCTTTTTGATCAGTAGCAACCAATTTGTTAACCATTACACCACAGCATAGTGGGCCCATATAAGAAAGTGTAGTTATTACAACACCTACTTTAAGGTGAGAGAATTTCGGTGACACCATTTTAAATGATTTAAAGTTTTTTTCATTTTTAACAATTCTTTAAAACTTTACCCTCATTTAAAAGTACATCATTAAGTACTTGTTAAATTGTACTTTAATGTAAAAATAGTGAATAAAAATTTTGCCTACAGTTGTTTACTACAAAAATCAGAAATTAAAATGAATTTTTACATTTTGAAAATGATTTCTAAATTTATGTGCTTACCATATCTTTGTAATGCTTTCAGAAATTGCTTTAAATAACAAGTCATAATTAAAAGATAAGGAGCAATGATTATTACTATAAGAAGATTTATTTCAAATGTAAGAAATGTGATACAATATTAATTTACATGTATTCAGTTCACTACAGGGTTACTAATTAGCTGTGAACATAATTATTTGACACCTTCCAATGTGGAAAGGTGTTTTCATTTAACAAAGATGGACTGTATTAGGCACATTATGTTGTTATCCAAATTGCTTCATATATGGTTGACTTTCAAATACATTAAAGTACATGTTGACCTTAAAGAATAATATTCATAATTATGTCCTGAAGTTTTTTTTTTTTTAATTGTGTGGTTAAAGATAGAAGATTACTCTAGGTAAGAATAGGATAGAATTTTAATTTTTTTCTTAGAAATTTTTTTAAAAAATTCACAAGATCCAGGCATGGCTTTACATCTTATACAACACAATACATGAATTTATCTTTGTCAATAACTAGAAGGCAGGTAATATGAAATGATTTAAATGAAAAAACAATCACTTGATTAAAAAATAAAAACCAAATTCATCAGTGAAATATTTATTTACAAATGTGTCATCATACCTTTTCATATTTAATAAGAAAAATGGTTGAAATCAGTAAATCAAAACTTTAAATATTGAGATTTTTACTCCCTTGAATAATTTTGTAACCAAAGTACCAAATTGTCTGCGCATAAATAAATTATCAAGGATAGCTATATTGGTTTTAATGTAATGTTTGTTTTTAGTGCTGGTTGTGTAAAATGCCATTCAGTCCTCTAAACTGTTGGTTCTCACCTAACATTCAATTTTCCACAAGCTGTTTTCATTAATGACAAAGAAAATAACTATTTCTTGCAAATTGAAGACTAATATTACTAATTAGGTATTTTGTTTTGACTTTGAGATTGTAAGATGAACTTTTTTTTTTTAATTCTTCAGTATACGAGATGGAGAGTGAGAAAGATGGTTTGCTGGAGAACCAGTACATAAGAAATGATGGCAAAACATATCAGACACCAAAAGGTGAGTTGTGTTTTTTTTCTTTTTTTGCAGCTGGACATAACATTGGATAAAAAGGTACTGATGTGACTTTGTCAGATTTCCTTCTCCCTTTTTCCTTTATAAGGGCTTATATTCAATTTTGGTTGGAGTAATTATTAACAATATTTTTATTATTTCACAAGATAATTATGTTCTAATAGATTTACTCATTTCTTAAAAAGAATACAAAACTTCATGCTGAATTATTTCTTGTTGGAAATTGGCTGCAAATAGTTGATGTATAGTAAAAAAAAAAAAAAAAAAAATACTGTTAGTGAAAATAATATGCTAAGATATAACCTATGATACACTGCTTAAGAGCTTTTTAAATATAGTATTCTTTTAATTCCAATGTAAATTTAGTTAGTATTGTTATATTTAAATATGAGTATTTGAATTAGTAAAAATATGAAATATTTATAAAGTGTATTCGGTGTGATTTTTTTTTTTTTTTTTTTTTTTTTTTCATTTTCTTCAAGTGAATCTCATCCTTCACTAACAACTTTTGTTAGTTATCCACTAATTTACTTATTAAACATTTGCAATTGTGTATTGGATATAGTTTTTGGTTTGTGTTTTATTTAAAGAATTTTTGAAAGCTCTTGTCTTATGTCAACCTATTAAGATATAAATCAGTGGTTTTAATAAGTGAAAATATGATTATCTAGTTAAATTTTTACTGATAGGGAATTAGCCTCCAAACCCTTTCTTAAAAGTTTTTTTTTTAAAAAAAAAAAACAGATGATATAATTTAATAAAAGAATTATCTCTTTTTGTTTTGTTTATATAGTTCCATAGTTATCTTGAGTTTGGTCAAAAGTAAATTTTCATGGCATCAATTTTTTTTTTTTTTTAAACTTTTCAGACTCTCACTAAAGGTAAAAGAAAAAAAAGAATGCCTAATTGACAGATCTTAATGATTTTTTGCAAATTTGACTTGAGCTTCTTTTTTTTTCTTTCTCCATAGGAAAATATTTTTTCTGCTACAATTTTCATAGTAATTTTTAAATTTCAGTATAAATTTCTTAATTCATTTTATTATACAATTTCCAAATAATTATTTACCATAGCTAAAGCATTATTTAATTTTATATGGGACCATCAGTATTGGGGGGGTTGTTTCTTTACTGACAAATTAGTTAACTTATTTGGTGTCTGTTGAAAAAATGGTTATAAAAAGACATTATTGCTTTGATTGACTTTTCAACATTTTCTATTGAAATCTATTAACCATCTATACAAATAACATTGTTTTAAAAGGGGAAAATGTAAAATGTAATAAATGGATTGTAAATGCTAGCATATAAGCTGACTCTTAATATTGTGATGTTAATTTAGGTTTAACCTTATATTTGCCAGATAAATTGTTTCCAGAATAAAGCAACATTACCTCAAAATATCAAATTCAGAGGATCTGATATACATTTAAAAGTATTGACATATATGAGAGTTTAAAAGTATACAGTTTGAGGACATGTCAGAAACAAATGCATAATACTTTCTAAGACACTTTTCTTGCAGTTGGATTGTTAATATTGAAATTCACTTTTTTTTTTTCGCATAGGTTATATGATAGATAAAATTCCTATGCTAAACAAAAATTCAACTTTTTTTTATCCTCTTGCTATCAGAAAGAATATCCTAAGTGGCCATTAATTGTGTATTGTTTCTGAATTCAAGAACTGTTGATATAAATATTTCCATATTTTAAGTTTTAGGAGGAAAAAAATTGGAAAATTGATGGCAATTTATATGTGTAATTTCTTGAAATATTTATTAATGATTAACATTTTTCAAGTTTTTTTTTTTTTTACAGAGTTAATGCTTTAAATTCAATTTACCTTTAAACAGAAAAAAGTAATTATGTTTAAAAAAAAAATAAACATTTTCAAGTCATTTTAGCAGGTTGACATATTAACAAGTTCTTCAAAGATAAAAGAACTGTCAAATTATGAATTTAAGTAGTGCTTATCTTGGATTGTTAAGCACTATACATTTAGTATATATTCCTAATATATTAATATTTATTTATTCATAAACTTTGTATTGTTGCTGGATAGAATAAATAATCTTTACTGCAGTGTTAAAATTTTGTGAATAGTTTGGACAGTCTGATAATTCATCCTGACAGAAAGTTGATTAAAATCTGCTTTTTTCTGGATGTTCACAATATTCTAATTTGGGATCTTTAAACTTAAAAAAAAAAAATCAGTAATCATAAATATCTTGGATTAATTTAGTGATAAATTTAAATGAAATGTGAGATAATTTTTCTGTCTCACCTGTGTGCACAGTCATATATATATATATTGAACTGAGTAGGAAAATTTATTTTTGCAAAAATTTTAATTCCTTCAGAAACTTTATCAAAGGCAAACAAAGTAACAAAACTTGTTGCAAAAATTTTTTCCTATTTTGTCATTTCAATTTATATTTCAGATATATTCATTTATATTTCAATTTTCTTGTGTGTGTGTGTGTGTGTGTGTGTGTGTGTGTGTGTGTGTATTAAAATTTTATGGAAAGATGTACTGAAAAAATGTGTTGTAATGATTAGTAGTGGTTTATGATGTCTTACAAAATTAATTACGTTTTATGACCCCCAAGTTTGCCACCTACATTATTTTCTCTCCTGTTCACTAACACACTTGATTTAGAGTCACCATTTTCTAAATGAATCTCCACCCCCTCTTGGATTGCCAACAAGGAGAATGTGTTTTTCTGGACTCCAACCAACAAGTGCATTCAAAATGTCTTTCACATATCCATTCTGTTTTTAATTGAAGATTTTGTACTGTATCTTTTATATATTTTGGAAATATATATTGAATGTCTTATATGTATACCACTTTGTACATATAATGAACTCTTGTATATACTATTTTTCTGTGTTTAGTTTTTAAAAAAAAATTCTTATCCAACAACTACAAAGTCTGTCCTCACAGTTTCATACTTGGCACTATTCAGTTTCATTTTTATATTCACTGTACCAAGTTAGTATAGTTTGTACAAACATTTCTATTTTGCTCAGTGTAAATTAGTTTATGTTCTTTTCTGCATTTCCCACTACTGGAGGAAATAAAAATGCAATGCCTTGGCAATAAAAAGAATATGAATAATTCATATTTAATGTTATAAATTTGATGAAAAAAAAACCTTCAGAATCATACACTGTTAAAGGATTGAAAATGTTTTGATATATTTTACTATTTATAGTGAAAGTTACAACTAAATATTGTTAAATGTAACAAGAAAACAAATCTTATCTATATCCATATATTTTCATTGAGTGGCACTAGTACAACAGTTGCACACAAAGAATAAATGGGAAAAAAATTGAAAAAAAACAATGAAAACAATTTGATATGAAAATGTTACTTAGTCTTATTGGCCAAGTAAAAGGGAAGCAAATTCGATACACTCAAAGAACCATTACTTCCTTATTAGATTTTTGGAGTTTGCTGCCCTTTATTGTGCCAACTACATGTGTATGTCATTGTTCACACTTCCTTCCTGTGTCATTCACCAATCATTTCTTCTTTTCAAAAAGCACTGTAAAAAGTCATAGATGCTATTTTGCAAGAGGGATCTGAAACATTGGAATAAATTGGAAAGATCCTTTAACATAAATTGAACAAAAATTGGTGGTTTTTATAATCAGTAAAAAGCAAATAAATTTGTGATTATACTTGATTATTTGTATTGAATTTGAAAAAAAAATTACATAATAGAATTATTTTTAAATTTTCAATTTATCTTATTTTTTTTAGAAACAGCAACCTATTTTCTATTGTTTGATTCGATAAATATCTACATATTTGTGTGGGCGATACACATTTTATTTGTATAGATCTGTATCAAATCATTGCCAATAAATGCAAAGAAAGATTTACAACACTATAGACACAAATGTACTTTGGATTGTGAGGAAAATTAATTAAAAAATTAATTTAAATGAAATGGGATATAGTCAATGGCTAATTCACACAGGTTGTTATTTTTCAATTTTACTCTAAAATTAAATTGTGATAGATAAAATGATTCTCATAAAAGATGAAGAAAAATATTTTCATATAATTTTAATATCAAAATGTAAGTGAATATTTACATATTAATATAGGTTAGTTATTTAGATCAAGTTATCAAAACATATTTATTGACATATTAAAAATAACTTGATACAAACATTAGATTTTAATGACAGAACTTTACAAAAAGTAACGCTATATATATTAAAAAGTATTCTAATGAGTAACCCTATTAATGTACCAAGTTTTGAGTGTTTACAAATATTTCTTATACAAATTCTTAAAAGAATTTAAATGCAAAAATTTGATCTTCTCTTCCTCACTTTTTAAAATTAATACAGCTAATATGATGTAACAGATAAAATGTACACTTATTAAAAGTTCCATTTAACAAAACAAGTAAGATTTTTGTAAAATTATATGGTTGTATAGATTATTCATTTTACTATTCAACAACATCAAATTTATGGATATATAGAAAAGTACTTTAAAAAAAAAAATTTTGTGCAAGCGTATGACTCTCTTCACAGAAGACATATTGTAAAAAGTCAGCAGTTTAATGTACATATTTTGAAGTATTTCTGTGTAATTGTTAAAAAGAAATTCACCATTGACTTTCTATTCACATCAATAAACCATTGTGATTGTTAATATTTTAATCTGGAAATATTTTATTTTACATCATAGTTTGATTAAAATAAAAAATAGTTATATAAAATGTTAAATTTTTTTTTCCTCTGCTAATAATTTGGCAATGCTGTTATTGATAAGAGCATTGGGTTTTTGAGCTGCTTGAAAATTGAATATCTGGGATAGACAACTGTTTGTTTCCTTATTTCATATAGTACTCTTTTAGTATGTTTTACTTGATAAAATAAAGTCAAATTTATTTTTCTTTCTATCTTGCAGTCTAAGAATAAGGTAACAAGATCAAAACATAAAACCAAAGAAGTAGCAGTTCATTACAATGCTTTGCTTTTTTTTTTCTTTACAAAAAATTTTGGTTGAAATTGATTATAAGGATAATTTTCATTAGCTACATTCAACTTTTATATTTTTTAGTAAATTCTGTTATAAGATCCAAGTGTACAAATCTGTATATTATTTCCTGATGTTGGAAAAGTAATCAACTTTTATGTGTAAATACAGATGCACTTAGAAACCAACTAAGAGCATTACAAAAGTAATCTCACAATTTTTGTAAAAGATTTAAATATGAGAGCGTGCTGAAGAGTTCTTGACCCAACCAAGCAGGCATTTCCCCCAAATCTGATATTTGGTCATGTGGTAAGATGTGAGGAGGTGGGCCAAGCCAAACCAAACCAATAACTTTTCAGTACCCCTCAGGTTTACGTTCATAAAAGTAGTTTGAACAGTTATTTTGTCCTTTTGATTTTAATGCATAAAATTAGTGTTTTACATTGTGCTAAATTTGTTAAATGAGGAAACTTTTCTGACAGAAATAAATTAAAACTTAATAGAATGAAAAGATAGAACTTAAAAAAGTTAGTAATTGGTAGGAATATCAATTTATTTGCTAAATTTCATAACTTTTAATTAAAATCATATAATTTAAAAAAAAAAAATAATAATTTTGCTCCATAGACAGAAAAGGAAAATGTCTGAATGATAAAAAAATGGATGTTCACTGCTTATGAATTTGCTTCAGAACTTCTATGCAAACTATTTTCAGATATTTTATATGAAAAAGAATTTATTCTGTTTGGGTAAATGTAAAATATATATAATATACAACCTGTCTGAATGATGTGGATTATTTGTAAAGAGGAGAACAAAATGATCACGGTTTTCAACTAAACAACTAAGTTGTCTTGCTAGTGACTTCTTAACCAAGATTTGTTCATGTTTGTATTTTCTTTCTTTCCCTCATATTTTGCATTTATTTTTTTTTTTTTTTTTAATTTCCTGCTTGTGATAGTCTACCTATATTTCATAATGTGCATGCTGCATGCCTAATGCTTTTGTCATCTTGCTATCATTACCAACTGATCACACCTGTCAATAGATGATTGGTAAATAAAGAAATCATTTATTCTAACTTAAGTGATTATTTGAATTTTTAGGGATTTGACTCCCCAAAAGTATATATGCGTATATAATAATAATAAAAAAATGTACCCAAAAATAAATGTCAGGAAATAAATATTTATTTTTTCCCCCCCAATAATTATAACTTAGCATTTTAAGATTCTGTAATCATATTACTTTTTCTTTTCTTTAGTAATTATTTAAATGTAGACTATCTGATTACACATCAAGTAGATTTGCATTTTTCTTATGAAATTAACAGAGTACCTATCAAAAATGATAGAATTATTTACAAATAGCTCAACATTTTTTTGCTTAGGATCAGAGTGTAGTATCTGCACACTTTGTATATATATATATATATATATATATATATATATATATATATATATATATATGGAAGGGGTTACTGTTGTTTCAATGGGAGAAAAGTGTGTATTTTAAAAAGAAGATAAACCGCAAACGTTTTTGGTTGAAATGTGGATTTTTATATTTTAAAATATATATTATACTCTATTTTCCATAATTCTGCTACATAAGTTTCTGGTTTTGCAACCTTCATCAAGCAAAGACTAGATATTTCTACATATTATAAAAATGAATTTTTTGTGTGGTAGTGATTCAAATGTCTTTCTTGGGCTGTTTTATTTTTTAATATATATATATATATATATATAATAAAAAACAAACTTTCATTATTTATATTTGGTTTAAAATTAAAAATGTTCAATACACAACTTGAGTGAAAAATCCCATTGAATAGCACTATTTCGATATTGATTGAGATATGATTTTTCCAACATTAATTTGATTTAATTTTGCTTATTAAAAGTATTTTGGTTTGTATTATATCTATTATAGTGGTGTGTCCTCCTGAAAACCTGTATTGATTTGTTTTTGTTTTATTTGCATGCCTTTTTTTTATTTTTAAAGCAATTGATTACTTTTTTTGCTGCCATTTGCCATTATTTTGTTGGATTACTGTTTGCTTTTTGCTTTGGGAAATCTTTCTGGGTTAAGTTTATGAAGTTTTCTCTCCAGCTGGCTTGCAAAGATTATGTTGATTTTTAAAAAGTACAAATTATTGCAGACTTGCTTAAAACATGAATTTGTTTTGTTTACTTACTGAATTTGAGACCTTTAAAGGAGCACAGTTTAAGAAATTTGCACATTGATTGACAACATTTATTTTATTGGAAAATCTTTTTTTCCTAAACATAAAATAATTTGTTGCATTAAATTTATTCATATATTTTAAAAATATTCATATATTATTAATATTACTTACTAATAGAAGTGAAAGATTATGGTGCCACATTTAAAAATTTTATTAACTAGAAAAACTAGTTAAGAAAATTTTTAAATGTGGCACCATAATCTTTCACTTCTATTAGTAAGTAATATTAATTTAAAGAAAGAGTATTTGAAAATATAATTGCTAAAAAATCTTGACAGTCAATGTAGTTTTGAAGCATGACTGACTATTAAAACTTTGATTATAATTTTCTCATAAAAGAATAAGTATCACATTTTAAAATTTTCTTTCTGTGGTAAAAACATTTTTGTAACTATTCAAAATGTTTTTGTATGTCGATATAATTTATGGATATGATACATTCAGTAACATTTTTGTTTTATTTTAGATTTGAATTAATGTTCATTCACAGTCATGTCCAGTATAACAATTTATTCTGGGAGAATCCTCTTCACTTACTGATATTTATTTAGTGAAATGATTTTTTTTTTTTCATAAAGGAAATACATATTCTGTTAGCATTCAAATCCAGCCTTGAAGATTAAACCCATTTTCAATATTTTATATTTATTATCATATTTAGACTTGACCAGCAAAATTAGTCTCTTGTGTGCATGTGTGCACACACACAGAATTCAATTCAAATTCATTTTTATGTAATCTGCTTATAGTTGTATGCACATAGAATTAAAATAATTTTTAAATTCCTTAAATATATTAATGTTGCAAGTTTACATTAAAATTCAATGATAATTCTTTGTAATTAAGAAAAAGAATAAATGAAAGAAAAACTGATGTCTTTTAATCCTTTATATATTATTTATAATGATTATTTTACTCAATTATAAGCTGATTTCTTCAGTTTTTTTAAATGATTTCTCAATCTTATTTTAACTTTCATAGCACAGACATTATTCAGAATGTGTGTGGAATTCAGGAAAATTTGATTATTGCAAAATTGTATATAATTCCTTAATTTTGTGTGGATTCATTTTCTGAAGACCATATTTGTATATTTAGTTTCAGATCAATTTTTCTGCACAAAACTTGAAATAAGTTATGAAGAAATGCATCTGCTAAATAAGCACACTTCAGTAATTTTATGATAGCTTACATATTAGATAAATTAAATTTTTAGTAAATTTCACCACTTTGTAATCACTTTCTTTTGATTATTAGTAATTAATTTTAAATATCTTCTAGTCACAAAAAAAAAAAGAAATTGGACAAATATACTTAGGACTGCAATTTGATTCCTTTATAGGCAACTTTTTCCTTAAATATTATTGTCAGTTTCTTCATATGGTATTTTCAAATAAATATGAAGAATTTAATAACATGAATATTTAACAAGTTTTCTTAATAAGGCAGATTCAAATATATTGGGAAGTTCTGGGGTAATCATAAGTTGGCTTCATCCACTTGGAATCATAGTTTTTTTTGTTTTTTTTAATAAATATGTATAGATAAAACATTAAAAAAAATTTTGATTTTCATTCCATGAGAAATGAATATTGATTTTTCTGTGAATTATTAGGTTTAAATATTGTCCAGTAAGGATATTTTATTACAATTGTGTTATTTTACAATTTTTTAACCTTTATATTATTCTGAGTAAAATATACAAGGCAGTAAAATACATGTTTGAAATTTCAAACTTTTAGTAGAAATGAGAAAATTTAGGAGCTATGTTTTTAAATAATTCCATTATGTAAATGCATATGATATAGAAATTAACTGAAGAGCACACCAACTTAAAGCCATGATTTGTTAAAAGCATCTAACATGCAAACCACATTCGTCATTAGTTTATTTATGTTCTCAAGAAAGGCTTAACATCTCTTTTTTAAAGTTGATACTAGATTGTTTATAATTAAATATGACTGCTTAGTTGTTATACCTTCAACAAAAATTAATGGCTCGGTTTATCTGGTATGTTTATTATGTTGTATTTTTTATTTAAATGATTATTTTGACCTTGTTTTTTTTTCTCCTGTTCATGTCCCAATGTTGCATTGCTGTTGTTTATTTGTGTTTGTGATTTATTTATTTATTCATTTATTTGAACTTTTTTTTTTAAAACTTTGTTTTGGTGAATGCTGCATGCTTATCACAAATGTGCATGATTCATTTATTTATTTCTAGGTTATGAGACCGATGATGAGTATGAAGATAATGAAGATATGCGTTATGTACGTCGCAACAAGGGCAAAAAATATGCGTCTGTACCGAGTGATGAGGGCAGTGAGAAATCTGCCTATCGGACATTCTCCGAAAAGGTGTCCAGTGATTTGTCATCATCGTCGTCACTGGGCCATGAGAAGGACACGTGTTATAAAGATGGTTTGCACTCTGCTGCACATGGTGCTCCTAATTCTAGTTCATGTGCACGAACCTCTACACCGGCTCGGCACTACTCTGGATCACAAGGTTCATCGGAGGACAGCGCCAGTGACGAGGCAGAGTCTCCATCCAATAGTACAACTGCCTATGTCAACACACCTGCTCCTCGAGGTACTGACTTAGATTATGACAAACAAATTACAAATTGTAACTACACAATCTCACACATGTTAGCATATACAGACACACAATGTGTATATCCTTATATTTCATAAAGATTAACACTAGTTCTTTACACTAAGAAAAAGCTATTTTTAAACTTCTAATAATTTTATTTGTTCTTTTTATATAATAGAAAATTAGCATCAAATAAGCATTTATAAAAGTCAAGCTAACTGAAAAATATAGTTTTAAACCTTAATGCTTATCTGTACTGCTTTCTGTTATTATTTCTGACCATCTGCATGTAAGATGTAATTGCCTATTGTTTATGTAGCTTATTGTCTGTCTGCTGTAAAAGCATTATTTAACTTATAAAACATTAAAGTTCATTTTTATTTTATATTTTTGACTGATATTTGTTTTCTGTTGAAAAACTTGATTTTTACCTGAATTAAGAAAAAATACATAACTTCTGCAAAATTATTAGACGAGACTATAAGTCCTGATCCTACTTTTCTTTTTCTTTCTTTTTTTTTAATAATCATTTCTACACTACTTCTCTATCTTAATCTTTTCTCTATTACACATTCTGAATAACAGGTTTTTATAAAAATGCAACAGTTGATGTCTTGCAGTCATTTTTATATTAATCTTGTCATACTCTGTCTTAACATAAATCAAATTTCTGTTTATTTACAATTTCTTTCAAATGATCTTGGTTACTTTCCCAATGCACTAATTATATTTTGTTTAAGTCTTGTGTTTGATTTGAAGTTATCTACTCTAATATACATGCATGTGTGTTTACTTTTTTGTATATAATTTAAATCTGATGAATTAAGAAAATTAATTTTATTTCCTTATATTTCATGAAAAATAATTTGGCATGAAGATTAATCATTATACTGCATGATTTCTGGACAAAATAATTTTAACTTTTCTTGAAATGGGCATGCTTTAATTTATTAATAACTTTGTTGCTTTCCAACAAAATTCTTTTGTTTATTCAGGTTGTTTGAAGTGTTTTAAATTGGGGGTACAAACTGAGCAACTAGAAAAGCTAACATTTTGTTTTCAGCCTATAGTTGCTTTAAAATTGTCTCTGTTATTACTGTGGTAATAATACCAAACATTAGCAAGTAGATATGCAAATTCAGTCTATTATTTTAACATAAAATTCTGAATATGATACTCATATACTCTTTTTATAAACTGTTTATGAAATTGTTATTTGGTTTGGGGGTATGATATCATCTAACAATTTAATATGATATAAATAAGGGCACTTATTTGCACAACATTTTTTTTATTTTGTTTCGTAAATTTTTCTAGTAAATGGGTTATTTCACCAAATATGAGTTTCAGTAGGAAATATTTGTGATTGTTTGGTCAAGGCACAATGAATGTTAGGCAAGCTTTCCTACTCATTTTTAAATTTTTTATTCTGTAGTTAGATTTCACCCAGAACAAAATGAAATTCTTACTTTGGGATTAAAAAAAATTTTAGGTTAAAATTTTGACTTGTAAACTGCAGTTTATTTGATCTATTTGTTATAGATAGACTTGTTATCTGTCCTCAGTTTTGTCGATGGATGTAACCTATTGTGAGAATATAAATCCGTTTCCATAAGGCAGAACACTTTTTATCAAAATGGTAACTTTTCATGAAATTGCAGTGAGAAGAGGGGAAAAGATGAATGCTGAAATTTGTGAATTTGGAGTTACTAGCAAAATGTCGTTATTCGTCATTATTATAACGGAGTGGAATAATGAGGAAGATTGGAATTTTGTAGACTGTTTAATTTTTTTTTTTTTTGTTAGTGTCATATTTTCACATACACAATTTTGTTAGGTATATTGATAAGACTGAGGGAGAAAGCATCTGACAGACTATTCACTCTATTCCCAATAAAATTTATGAGCATTTTTTCTTCTATTCTCAGAATAGGATGAACAATAAATAACTCTATCAGCATATCACAGTACCTAGAACATGTCCAAGATGTGCAATTTTAGTGACTAATTTAATCAATAATAGTTCAGTGAGAGAACACAGATTATAGAGAAAGCCCTCAAAATATTTGTGACATTTGGAGTCACAAAATATTTGGCCTTTGAGTTAAAAAAATTTTTTCAAGGCTATTCAAAGTTCGCAAGAGATGCCAGAGTATGAATGTGAGAGTCCTATTCCTAGATTGTCAAAGACCTGTGAATGCTGGTGTTGTGGAAATGCCAGCCAGCTTGCTGATAAGTGTCTTTTAAAAATGTATTTCAAGTAAAGATTGTAGACATGATATAAATAAACAGTTTAGCAGAAGAGGATAAAGTAAGAGAGCAGTGAATAACATTGATAGTTGTTTAGATTAAAGCATATAGATGAACCTGTATACAACTAGTGTGTCATGTTCATCACTTGTTGCATTGTTTGTGAAGAATCACAGACCGATGTTTGAAAAAGTAAGACTCTTTCTATTAAGGAGGCATTTTCTCAAACATTATACATAAAACTAATTAAATAAAATCACCTATGTTGAAGTTTAAAAAGTTTTAATTGTGGATTTTTGGCTGATAAATTTGAGGATTTAAAAGTTTAATTTACTGATAAAAATTTGTGAAGCTTTATTATATTAGTGTCTATTGAATATGCAGTTTGATTTTTATGGAAGCTTCTCTTACCATTTCAAAATGGCTAAATTAGTTTTTATAAAAGTTGTGCAGGAGATTGCATTTGGAATAGAGGAAACAAAACTGAAAATTTTAAAATTATATTGCTTTAAATGAATATACTCTAATGTTAGGTTTTATGAGTTAAAATTTATTAAACTACATCTGTAATTTAATTACAGATGTAGTCCAGGCCAGTACAGTTACATTAGCATGAAAAATAGCATATTACAAGTACAGAAGAGTTTTCAATTTACTTTTTAATTATATAAATAGGCAGGGGAGTTGAGGAAACTTTCTAATCTGAGATAACAATTGTACATGAAAATGTATATACAAGAATCCTATCAAATAAAAAAGATTATTCTATGAAGTGTACAAAATCTAATTTTTCAATGTTTACAATTACATATAAATCTTAGTATTATGATTTTGTATTTCTGCTACTAGAAAAATAACAAATGAAATTTAAATGATTGACAACTCATAAATTTTTGTTTTTTCTATTCTATCATTTGAACCTTTTCATTTATTTGTTCAAGGCTTTTCCACTTAATTATTTTAAAGCTAGAATTGTAATTCTTACAATTATATCGATAACATAAGAATAGATACATTGTATTGCTCAAAAGATTAGAAGTAAATAAAACAGATAATCACAATCCAGAATAAAAATGTTTTATCAACCACTGGTTTTTTTGCTTAGTTTATATCTTCATTTGCTTTTAAAAGTGCATCACTTTTGCTTTATGGCTTCTATCAAATCTGTAGCAACATGCATTCTGGTTGCTAGAGAAGTTTACATGCATATTTTATATAATCAGTTTACATGCTATTTAAAACATTGGGTTATTTTATTTTGAATGTTGTTAACTAATATAGTTTTTAAATTATATATTTGATTTCTTTTTTCTCTTTTTGGTATAAATAGAAAATTCCTTGTAAATTAAAAAATCAACACAGAATTTTTTAATGGCAAGATACCCCTCCCCAACATTTTCTTTAGTGCATATATTACCCCTTAATAATTTTGTTTTGTTTTTCATTTTGTGTTTCTTTTGCTTGAGAATATTGATTTTGATATAGGAATTTCTCATGAATAATAGGTTAGTTTCACATAAAGTACTTGTAATATATATATATATATATATATATATATATATATATATATATATATATTGCCTAGTTTTGAAAGAATGCTGCAAATATGGGTTACCTAGTGATGTTATAACTCATTACTCAGTGATAATGATTTGAGATGAGCTTGTTAATCCTGTTTAGTCACTCAAAGTACTATATAATAATGTGTAAGCAGAACTTGCAGTAAAATTTAATATAAGACTTCTCACTAACTGCCCAACGACTATACCAACTGATGTTAAACCAGCTGCAAGACAGTGTATCTTGTCAGCTATTAATACACATTTATTTTTCAGGAATATTTTAGAAAAGGTCTCCACAAATTGACAAATGACATAGTGTCAGACTTGCTTCATGCACAAATTGACTCTAAAAGCACACCCAACATAGTTGGTGTGTCTTTGCACATAGTCTACAATGTCATGAAAACCATCAACATGGGCAAATACATCCAGAGAAAGCTGACCAGTAAGCAGGGTCAACAAGAATATAAGATAGCTGTTGAGCTAAAAGTAGACCCCTCACTAAACTGTCAGAACTATTGTGCCTAATGACACCAAGATGCCAAGGCACCTCTTCACAAAGTTCAGGAAATTGGAAAGGTTCAAGAAAAAAATTGTCTGTCCATTGATGAGATATTCTCTGACAAAAAATTTATTCAGTGGTTGCTGTTTTGAACTGCTAAAAATGACTGGTATCTTGTGGAGCCAGGAACTGATGTCAAGGGCACCTTCAGGACAAAACATCCAGATCTTGCGAATGAATAGGGGCATCATTTTCCTTTCAGAGGCAACAATTGCCTCTGAAAGGAAAATGATGCCCCTATTCATTCACAAATTTTGAGAAAAGATGGGTGCTGCTGCCTATTACAATGTCCTGAGGTACCATGATTTGCTAACAATCCAGAGGGCAACTAAGTGTTGACCCAGGACAGTTCTTCCAGGCAGTAGGAATGTGCACAAGTTCTGAAAAGCTAATTTGGCTGATTTTTTTTTTTTTTAACCAGTGGATTTCTGGCCCTCCTCTGGCCTAGACATGAATTTGCTAGATTGTTGTATGGAGTATTTGGAGGGCAGGCTACTGCCAAGATTGCCATAAAAGAGGACTGGGCTAAGATGTCTCTGGATTTCATGGTTTAAAGTTGTATCATTTTTTGATGTCATGTTGAGTTTGTAATTGAAAATAATTGAATAAAATATTCATTTTGATATTGTATGAGTTTTATTAATATCCTTTTGCATTAATAGCAAGTTTTAAAGGTAGCAGCAATTTTGCAAGTTCTACTTTCCCACCACATTCATGAACGCAAACATTTTAAACCTAGTATTTTAAGCAAGGATCCTTCATTTAAACATATTTTATTAAATAGAATGAACTGGGAATGTCTGTTAAGCCTTTTGATAAGTTTCTTCTGGTGTTGAGTAAGTTGTTTGCTGTATAATGTTCCAATCCAATTACTTTTGACCATAGTTGATAATTTTCAAAGATAGAAGTCAGTGGAGCATTTATTATTAATGGTCCAGTTTGAAGTGAACATGGTGACTAGTGCCTGAATAGATTCTATCATCATATGACTGAAATGACCTTACACTTCAAAAGCATTTTAATATATACTTGCCAAGATTGAAACATTTTATTGATGTGTAGAGCCACCAAAATTTAGTAGTGTACTGTTGTATTGTCAACCATAATCTGACTAAAAGGTGGTGCCATGAATTTGTTAAACTTTTATATGTAGCACTTGGCAAAGTAATGAGTAAATTTTAAGAGAAATGGGATATGACCAATATATGTTGATGTTTTTTTTTATTATTATTAACAGACACCATTTTTCTAGGGATAGGTGAATTGATATACAACATTATTTTGTAAAGTTTCTTTTGAGAAGTTTTGTTAGTAATCAAGATGTTTTGAGTTTTTAATTTTTTGCAAGAAATAATGAATCGTAGTTCATTTCTACTGTTTGCAGGATTTATATATCTGGATTATATTTTTTTATTTTGTCTTGGTTGTATGCATGTATGTATACACACACACACACGTGTGTGTGTATATATTATATATATATATATATATATATATATATATATATATATATATATATATATATATATATCAGTGATAGAAATTATTGGGGGGATTTGAGATAATTATAATTAAGTAATTCATCGAGTCAAGAAGAAACTTCAACAGAATGCAGAAAGAACTGGATGGCTGTTTCTTCCTATATTTGGGACTCATTAGAAGTGTACATCCACTACTGAGAATTGGAACCTGGACAGTTATCAGGCAAACATCATACCAATTGTACCAATGGGCCTCCGTGACAAAGAGGTAGCGAATTAGCACCGCTCAATCACATATTCCGTGCTGGAACTCATACGAGTTTCCCTTACCCATAGGACTGTACCCCCATGAGCCACGACTACTATCCCCAAGCTGTTCTATCCAGAGCATTAGAAGCCAGTTTAAGCAAGGATATACAAGTGATAGAAATTATTAGGAGGATTTGAGATAATTATAATTAAGTAATTCATCGAGCCTAGAAGAAACCTCAACAGAATGCAGAAAGATGATGGACCCTCTTGTCAATTTCGATGTATGACGATCTGACAGACTCATTCAGTTTTTATGTTGTATGTGACACTTTAGTCTTGCTAGTGACCTGCATACAAGTCCACATATTGTACAGTAGCAAGGATCTTGGGACATAACCACAGGAATATTTGCTGACACTTTTCGCCATTGTCTTTCGTCTCTTAGCCGGTCAATACAACTGATTTTGAAATTTATGATGTCACACTGGCACAAATATCTCCAGTTACTTCTATCTAGGGCAACTTGCTCAAAGTTAGTATGAGGTACATTGACAAATGAGAGGTTACTCTTTATACCTGAGCAACGGCCATCCAACAGTCCTTTGTCCAATGTTAAAGTTGGCTATACATGAGGACCTTATAATAAATTTCTCTCTCTCTCTCTCTCTTATATATATATTTAATACACGTATGATATTTGCCACTTAGCTGATTGATGTCCTGTTCTTTTCTACAATAAGGTGGCTATACAGTCCTATTATTTCTCTCTTCTTTTGTTCCCATGTCTTCTGTTAGGTCACTTGGTGATTTCTTTAAAATTTAATTAGGGTATGTTATATATAAAATTTTTAAGATTAAGTCTAAAACTTTTTTCATAAAATGTTTTTGATGACTATGGTTTCCAAAGGAAATTACAATGAAAGTAACTAAATTTTGATGCTTGCCCTAAATCTATAGCATTTTTTTTCTGCATATATAATTAATTCAGTCTAATAGCATCTGGTAACTTAAGGGAAGTAACTTCATATAAATAAATGTATATAATATTTTTATGTAGACTATACTACTCTGAAAATAATGTAGTTTAAAGTTCAACATGAGCTTTTTACCTCAAAATTAACTTCTAAAATCATTAATATATTTTGTAGATAATGATTATAAGTTAGATTTTTTTTTTCTCACTTAAATGATAAGTTTTTCAATTTTATAAGCACTTATTTACAAAATAATCTCATACCTCCTATCTTAAAATTTATTTCTTAAAGAACTTATTTTGAATTTTTCAAAATATTAGATAAAAGAATTTTATGTATGAAAAAAATCTCTTTAATTTAACCATTACAATGTTATCTGTCTACTTTGGTATTTTGAAATTAAGTCTTCCAAATTTCATCTGTTGAAAACAAGTTGCTTGCAATTTTTGGTATGAAGTATTTAAAAAAATCTATTTTGTATTTGAAGATGTTTAATCTACTTTTCTCAAATTAAAGATATGCATCCATATATTTATTGTATGTGTATATTTTAAATTTTTGATTGTAACTATTGGACTATCTTCTCTCATTTAGGCTGTGTTTCTATCTTTGCTATTCACATTTTGTTTGTCTACTTTAATGCAGAAACATATTCCTTATATCTAATATTTATTTTAAAGCTTTCCTTTTTGTCTACTCAGTTTTTTGTTTTTGTTTTCTTATTCCGTGGTCATTCTGTTGTCCTGCACTTTTGCTTCATATTGTTCTTTCATTAACCTTTGTCCCTCTTTCATTAACCTCTGACACTTTTTTACTTCATTGATTCATGTGTTGTTTCGTGTTAAAAAGCATCTTTTTGCTTTCACATTTGATTAATATTGACATTATTATTATTATTATTATTATTATTATTATTTTGCATTTTTCTTTTTTGTTTTCCAATGTTACAGTCATTTCTCTAAGCAGTACAGACTATGATGATGAAGATGATGGTTCACCCCTAACTTACCACAGCTCTGCTACCTGTGAGTGGTCACCACAGCTAGACTAGTCCTCCCTTTCTGGGAGGGGTGTATATGTATGTGAGAGAGACCTTCTCTTGTCTTATGGCTGTTCTCTTTTCTGTCACTTTTCCCTGCAGTAACACTACCTTTGCAGAATATTCTCTTTGCATTTATGTTACTAAATGTTGAAAATTGATATTTTTTCATCCTAAATCCTAAGTTTATAATTTGTAAACTCACAACTTTAGTTTTACATATTTATCCTCATATTTTTTTTAGTTTTGTTCTTTTGGTCGTTAAGTGTTTATATATTGGGTCGGAACAAAAATTTGTTGCAATTTTTAAGTGAATTTTAAAGACAATGTTTGGATATTTGTATATAGATTTTTTTTTTAACCAAATGCTATTTTGTTCCACTATCTTTTTGCCATCTATGAGGCAGCTTCATGATTCCCTCTTTGCAGAATTTAGCATCTTTTTGGGTGATGAACAGATCTGATTTTTACAGGTTTTCATCTTTCTGATTGGCCAATTCCAGGTGCTTTTCATAGATTACTGCCTTTAATCAGTTCAAATGAACAGTACTTGTCTGAATTCAATGTCTGATTTTGTGGAAAGAGCTTGTAATGCATAATGCCTTTCCAATCCCACCAGATACAGACATCACCTTTGGATGCAGACCAGCTTTTGGAGTGATTAACGGTGGCTCATTTCTTTTTCCCTAGGACTTTTTCTCACTCCACATAGTTGTAAACAATTCATTTTTCATTGCCTATGATGGTTCTTTTCCAAAATATGTCATTTTTGTTGCACTTCAACAGAGTTGTAGATGGAAATGCAGTCTATTAAATTTATTCTCCATTTAAGTTGTGAAGCACCCAAGCATCATAGTGTTTTCAAAGTGTTTTCAAATGTTGTACAGCATTCATATGAGATATGTGGAGTATCTCTGCAATGTCATGTGGCCTGGATTACTTTTAATCACCAATGACTGCAAGCCTTTTTGAACATTCTCAGTCTTCCACATCAAAATTTCCACTTTTTAACCTAGCCAACCACTTTTGAACAGTACTCTCAGATATGGCACCATTTTCATAAATGGCCCATGTTTTTTTTGCTGTTTGTACAGTGTTTTGCTTATTTTTTTCCTCTCTAGAAATAAAAGAACATCAAATGACAAAAATGCATCTCATTTTCCTCCATTTTCACTTTTAATATCAAAATATTTAAAATTCATAATCCACACACTAATCATAGAAAGATGTATCAAAATGTCACCTTTCAGAATATGTATATATGTTGTGAATTTTAGTCATGTATGAAACAAGATCACATTCAAATGTCACCTAATGAAAAATGCTATGAACTTTTGTTCCAACCCAGTAAAAAAAAATAAATTAATAATTGGCTGCATCTGTATTTAGAAATGCAGTTGAAATTCTTCCAATATTGCTATCCATAGCCCAATTGTTGAATTGCTCACACCATTGAAGACAATAAGATGTTAGCATAATACCTGAAAGTAAGTTATAAAAAAACTTGTAAATTGTAAAATCTTCAAAGAGTTTCATTACTGAATGAGTCATTTATAGCTTAAACGTTCTAAGAAATTGTTTTTTGAAATCAAAAGGAAAGCAGCCTGTAAATTGTCTAAATCTTTTTTAATTTATTATAAACTTTACATTTTTTACATTTTGTCTTTTGTTTCTCATGTAACAAAACTGTTTAAAATGTTTTTGGTGATATTCTTAGCCTTAATTGTTGATTGCTAAGCCATTTTACACCAATAAGTAAAATAATTATTTTTGATGTGTTATCAGTCAACTTACAGAAAGCAACCCAAATGTTTGAAATTTAAACCTTTTGTACTTAGTATACATTTTAATAAGTTCATTTTTCATTTATCTAAAATTATAAACATTTTATCAGATACTGTTGGCAAGCATGTAAGATATTACATGAAATGATTAAGACATTTTCATGATGTAATATTAAGAAAATAATTTTCAATTCCTTTTCTGCTTTTGTTCTTGCAGATTTGAAGAAAATTCTCTTAACTTAGTTTCAAATTTATCTCTGCATCATTTATTCCTGTTCCTTTCTTTCTTTGAGGGCATTTTCTGCCTGTTCTACAATCTTATTTCACAGGTTCAATTTCTTTTGTCTCTCTCTCCTATATTGTATTTTTCTTCTTCTCATCTGTTATCACTTGTCCCATCCACTTGGCCATCATTTGTCACATGTCAGATTCTGCTGATTATTTTCTTACACAAAATTCAATACTGGCAATTGGATTTTTTCTTATCAATTATTCTATTTCAAATTGCTCTTTTTGTAATTGTTGCACTTAGTTCTGAGAATGTATATTTATATTGTCTCATTTTACTCCTTTCTCTTCAATTTATTTGTTTACTTGTATTCAGTATGTGAGAAAGGCAATAATGGATATTTCATATTAATAACTATTATTTTTGTTACACTTTTGCAGAAATTCAATCCTGTTGTGCTGTAAACTGCTAGATCAAGGATAAGTGTACTGTTTTAAAATAAATTGAAATATTTCAAAGTGTTGCTTTACCTAAAAGATTTGCTGGGTAGGTTTATGAGATCTTTCACAGTTTACCTTAGTCTAGCACAAAGTTGCTATAGTAAAGCACCAAGTGAGATTTGATGTCTCTGTTATAAGCATCCAAGTTATAATAGCTAAATTATCTAGATAAATCTGACTTAAAAGTAATGAAAATCTGAAAGCATTCATTTCAGCCTAGTATTTGCGACCATGTTAGATTTCAATAATCAGAAATTTTGTTCTAGTTTGCAACAAAAAACTTAATCTGATTAGATGAAGGGTTCCTAAGGGACCATTTCTATATCTTGGCTGATTATTACAGGAACTTTTAAAGCAACATTATAGCGGTTTATGTGACAAACATTATTAAGAACTTAATTAATCTGGTCAGTACAATTGGATAAAAAATGGAAAACATTTTAGTCCACTAAGGAACTTCCTCAGTGTGTTGCCTTATATAAGAAGGAAAGTAAAGGAAAAATGCCAATGACTCTCCAAAGAGAACTTAAAACAGCTGGAACATTAGTTGCCAAAGTAATTACTAATGATGCCATGCATTAGAATCACTAAATCAGTCCTGTATGCTACAACAATTCCTTTAATGATGAAGTAGTACAGGAAAATTTACCAGGATAAAAATAAATTTAGACAAGTCAGTTAATGCTTAGACAGGTGAAACTAAAATTACAAGATAGTTGCATATATTATGATGCAAGAAACAAGATTATAAGTGAAGGAACTATGAATAAAGCAATTTATTGTAGTTATCATGTATTCTCTTTGGCATAACAAGTAAATATGAATGGTTAGATCTTCCAAGAGACAATGATATTGAAGAATATGATAAAGGCAAGGCAGTCATTGAAGCAGTTCTACATTATTTCTAACAAATCAACATCTTCATTTGAATAGCATTGAAAATCTGTCAATTTGAAGGAAATTATTTATGAACTTGAAGCTGATTTCCTGAAACATGAGACAAAATTTCTGTGAAAAGTCTTGTCTTTTTAACTTCATATTCGCAAAGCCCTGAAGTGTACTAAAGAGTTTTCATGTTTCATTTTTTAATTCCACTGTATGTGGAGATACAGGAGAATATAGATGTCTCAATCATCCATCCTGCATAAATGGGTGCACATACTGCATCATAAATCAATAAATTTGTTGCACATTTATAAACTAAACCTCTTTGTTATTTTGTTTTAACCAATATTTGTAGACAGTCATACTGTCAGCTGTTTATTGAGTTTTTGATTTTGTTTAGTGGGTATGGAATGATTAATGTTTATTATTTATAAACATTTTCTCCTTGTTCACTTTGTGACTAACAAAACTCAAAATAAGAGAAATCAATCATTATTAATTTGAAGATTTTGAATACAAAAATGAAACCTATTCTGGTGATCTCTTCTATCCTTGACTTTAATGTGTGCAGGTTATTGCTGGTCTTTAACTAGAAATGTGCAAAACTTTGAAGAGTTTATCCTCAACAAATCCTTGCTGATGATAGACTATTTTGAACAATGATACATAGAATAGTTCACAAATTCCACATTAAACTGACTTCTCTTTAACTCTTCCCTTCTCCATACAGAGGGATGTTATTTTTCTTCAGATAATTTCATAAGATGAAAATATCTTGTATATTAAAAAAATAGTAGGAAACAAATACATTGTTAAGGATGCAAAAATAAAATAAAAATTGCTTGTGGCAATAGTTTAGTTATTTAGAATTTTAATCCTTTGTTTTCTAATATGCCATTTCCTTTGACAAGTAAAAAGTATTTTTAATACAACCTTTTTGCAGTATGGCAATCATTAAACAGTAGCTATTAAAGATGTTTAAATATTATTACTATTCTGAAAACATGTAATATTTGTTTTTAATCTAGCTTGAGTTACTTTTTCTAATACAGTAATTACTATACAAGGATTGCTTTTTAATTGTAATGATGTTAATATTTGTACTATAGAGATTTTTTCTCTTAAAATAATGTTATATTATGAAAATACTACCTCTGTCTCATGTTATATATGCATACACATTTCCTGTAGTAAATGTAATAACCATTATAAGACAGAGGGGGTATTTTAATATATGGATTCAGTACTATTGAGATATGGAAATATTGTTACTGAAAAAATATTTGTGTTGTGTTGGTGTTACTTTCTCAGAGTTATAGACAAGAAAACATATCCGTTGTTTTTGTACTATCATAAAATAAGTGCTTCTATTACCTATACCAATACATTTTTACTTTTACTATTTGGGGAATTTTATTTGTTTAACTATTCTTTAATTGATTTCATTTTATAATATATATAAAATATAAAATTTAATATTTAATTTATTAAAGTTAAGTTAACTTTTTAATAGCTTTACAACTTGTACTGTTTTTATGTTTTATTATGGGTATTTATGCTTTTGATACATTTTTTAAAAAAATGTAAAGTTAATATGTAATGAATGACTGTTTACATCATTGCTGACAATTGTGAACACTGGATGTTATTTATTTATTATGGTTATTGGCAAAAAATGTTCTCTTCTATTGATGCTTTATTTTTGAAAGTATTGATATTAAAACTCAACTGTTTTGTCTTGATACTGATATTTTACTCATTGTTTCTAAATAGATGAATACATATTTGTTACTAATGCAGGAAGTTTAGTTAACTTGTTTTCTGTTCAATTATAGGTCATCAATAATTAATACATTTTTTTGCTCTATACTCATTTGAATACTCAGTCTGTCACCTGAGCTTAACAATTTATTTTTCAATAGAAAATTGCCAAGGAAAAAATTTCCAATCTTGATAATTTTTTTTTGTTTCAGTTCTAAATATTTAACAAATATTTTTTTATAAATTCCCTTTCTTTAAACATATTTTATGAAATTATAAAAGTTAATATATTTTATTTAGTATTTATTGAAAAATACTGAGTAATTAGTCTTTGTTCAGCTTAGTGTAAAAATTACTTTACATGACATTTACAATTTTCTATTATAAAATCATATTTAATAATAATTACTGATAATTTTTGTATATTTGGTAAGTAACTTTTTAACTAATCTGTCTTGAATTAAGATAATTTTAACTTAGGAAAAAGATTTGTCAACAGCTTTAAGTAAACTTAATTTTTAGCATTTTAAATTTTTCATTAATATAGAAAATAAATTAACTTAAAAAATGGCATTTTGTAACCAGAATATTTATTATAATGAAACATTGAGAACTGCTCATTACTTAAATGTTATTTTATGTTTTTTTAAGATTAAGTCAATCTCACTTGGTATTATTTTCAGAAATGAAAACAAATGAACTCAAATAAAATAATTTTTAAAGTTTCAAAACTCATAATTATTTCTGATTTAATCTATAATTTTTATTAACACCTTCAATGCCAACATTTATTTGTAGGCTAAGAATAGAACAATAGGGACTAAATAGTTTCTAGAGGACAAAATGAAGAGAAGCTATAAATTTCAAAAGGTCAGGGGTATTATGTAATTAACGTTTGGTGCTAAGCATATTAAAAACTTAATTTGAAAAACTCTGAACTCTGATTGATATTTCATTGAAGTTGGTAAGACTTTTTCCTTTAGATTTTTTTTTGAGAGAGTGAATCTTAAAACAGAGCAATAAACTATAGTCTCTGTTGTCCAAATCATATAAATATCAATTGAGTGATAAAAATATTTGAGTTTCTTTCTACTAGTATTATATATTCCTAACAAGAAATTTCTCTTTGTTTACAATTAATCTACTGTGATAAAGGTTTAGCAAGACCCAGTTGATCTAGAAGGACTTTTAATTGGTCATATTTTTTTCTTATACCAGATTATAAAATAGTCACATTATGCTGGTGATCATGCTGTTCTGGTTCATATGTATTGTATCACTTATTGGATATTTATTTTTAATAGAATTTAAATTTTGTTATCAACTGCAGCATGTTTTGATGTTACAGAAATGCTATCTATAATTCAGTTTGTTTTATAGTTTAACAAACATCACTGATCAAATGACAACTTATTGCTTTATCTGCTCATCTATCATTTGCAAATATTTTATTAAACTAACATTTGTAATCTCACAGTTGAAAGAATAAATGTCCTTTTATATTCATAGTTCCATCTTATTTCAAGTATGCTTTAAAATTTTCTTCTAATGTTTTTGTATTAGATTTTTCTTTCATATATAATCATACCAAGGTTATATAAAACATAGGGAGAAATAAGGCAATTGATTTTCTATTTGATGTACTCTTGAGCCTTTCTATGCTTAGAAGATATATTTGATACTGATTTTTTTAACTATGCTTGTCAGTTAATTTTTTTTTCTATTGAAAGCCTGTTTTTTTTTTTTTTAATGCAACTTTACATTCGTACAAAGGATATATAAGTGACAAAATACATTTTGATCAAATATATGCTCTTATATATTTGCTAAACCTACCTTAGTATGATATAAAGACCCTAACTCATTAGTGGTCTGTAAGATTAGCTTGCTAACCCCATGTTAAAGCACTCTCAAATATATTTGGAGATAGGACAGAAAATGACTAGTTATGTAGAGAAATAGTAATATTAATTAACCACTGAATTTATTCACCTTTTTTAATATAAAAGTATACTATTTGTAAAGGAAAATTAACTGCTTGATTATTTTTTAATTTTTTTTATTTACTAATTTATCTATAACATCAAAAAAATGAAAACAAATTTTGTTAAGTCCTTACTATTATTGTGTTCAGATGCGAGTCTTTATAATATATAAATATAGATAAAAAAATGATAGGATTATTTATACCCTGCATTGGTGTGCTCTGCCTAACTTTGTATTTGCAAGTTAATTTTAGCCTGCTGTTCATGCAGCTCAATGCTAGTTTAGTGGGTATATCACTTGCCTGGTTACCTCTAGGCTGAATGTTCAAGTCAGGGCAGGATTGACTTTGCATAACTGTTTGCTTTATAATAGCAAAAAGTTAATACAAATGCACATGGTATATTATATAGATGGGTTTTTAAAACTTAATAATACTAGTACAATAGGTGTGTTTGTAACATTAATCACCAGAATTTTTTTTGTAAACATTTGACAGTTTTTGATTCTCACTGATTATTCAGTCAAATGTTATTTTGAGATTCTTTATAACTGAAGTCTGTTTTAAATGTTTCAGAAGATAGTCTATATTGAAATGGAACTTACCAGCATATATCGTGTGTATTGTTGAGACAGATTTAATCAGCTTAAATCTTTTTGTTCTCCAGATTTGGTTGTCATAAAGTGAAAGCACTTATATGCCCTTAATATTAGAATAATAAAAAGAAATTGCTAATTTTTGATAATATCCAATTGTTTTTTTTATCGTTTATTTCTGTGCTTGGAGATTGAAGACTTTATTTCGCTGAAGAATGACAAATCTATCATGATTTCTTTAAGTAACTTTATTTGGTGTTTTATCTTGTTTTCTATTTAAAGATGCCATCAGTCCAATTTTACTTTGGTGTTTATATAAATTTCCACTTTAAATTACTTGACTATTTGTTATCTCTAATACAGAAAATACATGAGATGATTAGTGATCTGTATTTTGATTCTTTTATAGATTTTGATACAGATGAAGAAACTGATAAACTGTTACAGAAACAGTATCAGACTGACCAACATGTTGACATTCCAGAGCTTAGTAAACCTCCAATTAACCTTGGGGCTCAGGTAAGTTGTAGCATTGGGTGTTTTTTTTGTATTTTACAGATAAATTAAAAGACAATAATTCTTCAATTTGGTTTTATTTTTTATTAATGTTTGAATGATAATTGTGCAGTGAAAGATTTATTTTTAAGAATTGATTATTTCTTTTGATGTCTTAGAAAACAACATCAAATAAGTTTGTTTGTGGTAATATTTGCAATTAATATTTTTATCAAAGTATTTTATTTATTTTTGATAATCTATGGTAACTCAATTTATTGCATAAATTATTTTTAAAAATACACTTGTTTTCTTCTATAAAGAAATATAATATTTGCTGACATTTTAGTTTTAGTTCATGTTGGAATATCATGGTGTTTAAGACATAAGTATATTTGGGATAATAATAATTTAAATGTTACCATATATAGAGAAAAGACTTTTAAACCATAGCTGATTTTTTTTTTCTTTTTTAAGAATAAGATTTCTACAAAACATTTTCAGTCAAATAGATTAATACAAAAGTTTGGCTAAAAGTTTTTGTCAAAAAAATAAAAATAAAAAATCAAGTAATTTTTATTTATTTATTTATTTTTTTTTTCAATAATTTCAACCCAAGCAAGGTAATAAAGCCACTAAGTTGCAAGGGGTTACTGAATGGGAAAGAATATGAAATGAAAGAAAATTAGGATTGGCTCATTGTAGCTCATTTAAACTTAGAGGTTTACATTGTACGAGATTGTTTAATAATGTGAAATAGACGTAAAAATGCAATGAAAATCTTTTTCCTAGTTGACTTTCATATATAAAATACTACTTCTACCTCAGTAATCTTTATGTATGAAAGCATTTGATCAAACCTACAATATATGATTAAATTTTCACATATATGAAGTTTAGGAAAAAAAATAAGTTGAACTTTCAGGCAAAAATTCACTCCTCTTCCAGAAGTTTTTGAAGCTAAAATAAGAATTACTCATATTAAGAATTTATTTGATATGTTTACATAAAAACTTAAGTGAAAAGTATTCATTTTTTCATTAAAATCTGTTACTTGTTTGTTTGATTAACTATTAAAAACCCAGTTTAGGCATATTCCAAGGATTCAACTTATTGTTCATGTATATAATTTTTACAATGTAAACATTCAAATACTAAAATGTTTTGTTAAGTTGATTTCTGAACAAAAAGTAGATGTGCAAACGAGAGAGTATTATTAAGCCTTGAAAGTAGAATTAGACTTGAGTAAAATTAAACTACCTTCCCTTGTATTTATAGGTAATGGATGAATACAATATGCACTCAGAAAATTTAATCACTTCTGAATGTGATTCAATTTTTATATAAAGACATTTGAACACTTGTTCAAATTAACTTCATTTTATAATATAAATTTATAAAGACTTACCACATTACTTATCCACATCCAGTTTTTGTTTTTTTAAGTTGTTTCTCTTACAAAAACTTAATGCTGTCATTGATTCCTAAATTTTTTAAAATTATTTTCATACTGTAGTGATTGTAATGTTTACTTTGAATTGAAAGTCAACATTACAATACCAACTGTTATATTTTTGAGCGACATCAAATTAAGACATGGTTTTAATAAAGGCAACTGGAACTGAATGTTAGTTTTTTATCCATTTTCTTGGCTTACTAGTTGTTCTTTAAGAATAACTGAAGTTTTTTATGAAATTACCTTAAGTGGATACTGATTCAGTGTTGATAATATAACAAAAATATTCTTTAATTCTGATGTTAGTTATATTCTCTTGCCATAAACTAGTAAATTTTTAATTATAAAAATATGTGAAAAATATAACTTGTTAAATTTAATGCTGTGGTTATTTAGCAGTGACCTTATACTGAGCAGTTAAGATAACAGAAAATATCTAAAGATCTTTTAAACAAAGAACTACATATTTTCAGTCTTTATTCCAAATGTAATTTCTAAATTTTAGATCTGCCTTTATTATTGTTTAATCTTTGAGAATTTAATAATTTTAATGGAAGAAAAACATGAGTAGCTAATTGGTTTTTTTTTGTTGTTGTTTTAAATCTCTAAATTTTATAACTTCTATATGTTTGGTTGGTTTGCACATTCTGATTAGAGAATAAAAAATGAAATATCTTTTAAAATTTTTTCTCTATGAAAAATTTAATTATATTTCTAAGTCAAAATTATTTTTATTTCCTCTAAAAATCTTTATTCCCACATTTTAGAACACAATTCATGTATCACGCTTTAGTTTTTGTATCTTTTTAATTAAAAAAAAATAATTTTCCCTTTCTGTGCATATGTGAAACAACTGTTTTACTTTTAATTACATTAAAATTTAGTTAGGCTTACAAACATAGTTGATTTGGGAATCACTATCTTGATATTGTATTTCTTGTGTTAAAAATTATCAAGGCAAACAATTATTGGGCATCTTTTTTTGTTAGGCACTGATTTTTTTTTTCTATTTGATGTGGGAAAATCCTCTATACATACATGCGCACGCACACACACACACACAAAATAAAGATTTGTCAACTGCCGATGTTTGCGCATTATGATAATAGAAAAAACACATCATTTATAAACAAATTTGTAACAATTATTTTTAATTTATTGATTTTAATTTGATTATACTGATTATTTCATAAATCATTGAAGAACATATTGAAACAGCCAAAATATATTGAATTTTAATAGGAAATTGTTTGATTTATTTGGAAATTTTCATAGAATTTTTATTTTCCTTTTGAAAAATATGTTTTGTTCTTCCTTTGATATAAAAAAATATAAGGATTTTGTTAAAAACTGCAAGTGGATTTTGGTAGAAATATGAGCATGTGAAACTTAAATGTATTTTTATTTTAACCTGTCAGCAATCTTTATGTAATAAAGGAAGATAGCAGTTGTCAACTCTTTGCTTTTGGATAAATTAGCTATTAATGTATTTTACATTTTAAAGTTTTGACTTATTTAGTAATTTTGGAAGCTTAGCATCTATAACTTTGAAAATACATAAAGATATTATAAGGGGAAAGGTTTATTTATAATCTGCACTCTTATAAAAAAAATACCTATAAAATTTAATACATTTGTCTCTATCAATGAAGTAGAATTATTTAATTTTGTAATAAAACATAAAATGATTTATCTTTTTTTTTCTTTACTAGCCGGTGAAGAAAAAAACGGTGAGAACTGGGCAATACATGCAATCCTTTCTTTCCTTCCTTTCTTTCTATTTTATGTTTGTACTTGTCCATATATCTGCTAACTGGCAGACTATTCCCTCCTCTTTTGTCTGTAACTCTTTGCTTGGTTGACCATTGATCACCACAGTTTTAAAACCATCCCAAACCTTTAGTACTTACAAATTGTATAAAACTTAAATAACAATAAACTTTGAATTCTTAATGCTTAAAGTCATAATGTCACAATGATTAAATGCTTGATAGCGTGTGTGCGTGTGTAGCTCATTGTCAGTAACTTGAGATTGAGTATTATGGATTTATGATCAGCTTCTAAATAATTTAACGAAATTTATACTTTTTTGATTTATTAAACAAAAATTAAAATGATTATCAATTTAAGACAGAGTACAAAAAAATCTTACTTTAGGCTTTGTTTTTATACTTGTCAAATTTGCGGTACCCAAATAGTACAAATTTATAGTAGCTAAAAATTGGTTAACTTTTTAATTAATACAAAATATTTTTTGTGCTTCTGAGGAATTGAAAAAGTCTTTTCCAATAAAAAATGATTTCTTTTTATTCCTTTCCTCTCTTTCTCCAGCATGTTTGTGTCCTCTTTCATCAGCAATAGAATGCTCATACCTTCTTTTGAATAATATCAAAGTATATTATTTTCTGTACATGTGTCACCAATCTGAGAGGTTCATTTTCATCTTTAGTTTCCAATATTTTATCCCAACTTTCACCATACATTGTATAGTTTTTGATGTTTATGTTGTCTAATCTACTTGTTCATTTGTGTATATGTCTGCATGTATAAGTGAATAATGTTTATTGAAAGAAGTGTAATAAGGTTTATGATATTACTCTCCACCTTGAATCTATCAAAATTTAAGGGGGAATGGTATTTCATTAATATGACTGTATTTTGCAACATATAGGATGCACCCTAAATTTAACATGAAATATGTTGATAAAATATACCATATATATTCATTCTAATGTCACCTGGATAATTAAACCAGTGGAATTTATAGACCTCAAGCTTGCTTTTGAGGATCAGATTTTTTTTGTGGGGGGGAGAATGAAATAAAGTGTCTTATATGCTGCAAAATATGTTAAGTTTTCTTTTATCATAGAGCTTTAACAAAAGTAGTCATTTATTTATGAAAATAAATATTTTTTCATTTTCAATGTTTTAAACATATTGTAACACAATGTATTTGATAAATAATTGTGTTTACATAGTTATTTTGTTTAATGTAGTCCAAAAAAAAAAATGAACCTTTGTATTTTGAAAACGTATCCTAGAGAGAAATTTTTTACATTATTTTGTATATTTGGCTCAGTAACTTAGCATTGATTAGATAGCTGAGAATCTTGGTTTTATCACAAGTATTAAGTTAAACAAGCTTTTAATAATGTAAATAGTTTTTAATTGAAAAGTGAGTGTAGCAAATATAAATTCTGTAGTCATAAAATTATCTGGAATTATTGTTTAAAAGCTTTGAATTTTTGTCTCAGAATTTATAGGTAGGACATGTTTATATGGCTTAAAGTATAAAGTTGTGGGTTGGTGAGATTTGTTACTAACGTTTCTAATCAGGAGTTGAGGTTTTCTGATTTTCTATATATACATTTATTCTTTTTGAAAAGTCTAAGTTAAAAAAGAAAAGTTGAATTAATATTGTTCATATTTCTGTTATTTATTGTCTGGTTTGCATGTTTATCAGTGATTAATGTTGTTAATTCCTAACCCTCTGAGCATTAATAAAAATAATTACTATTTCCTTACTTGATTATTTCCCTCTTTATTTTTTCTTGCCGAACAATTTCCCAAAGTAATTGCTAACTTTGATGTTTTTTAATATATTGACTTTTGTAATTCATTTTTAAACATTTGTCCCAATTTAACACTGTTAAATTTCAAATTTATTCAAAATAATGAGTTTATTTTTAAATATGCTTATAAAAAGTTGAATCTTTTGAGCTGTTCAGAAAAATTAAGTAATGATAAACCTCTTAATTTTAATAGTTATGATTATAGTAAATCATTGAATCTAAATACAATTAAATTTTTTGTAAGGTTTTTGAAAAGCATTTGAATTATAACCAATGTTGAATGAAAGAGAAACAAGACTATAAAAATAAAGAAACACAGAAAACATAAAATGTAACTTTTAAAATTGGATTATGGTTTATAATAATGCTTTCAGGCATGAATATATGATTACTAAACAAAAATAAATTGCACTAATATCAACTGGTAGTTGATAATTTAAACTTTGGAGTTTAATAAGTTGTAAAAATATTATGGTAGCAAATCTTTAAACAAATTTGAAACCATTATTAAGAGGTCTTTAAAAGAAATCTTGAATCCTTATAAATAATCTTTTGTTTCTTCCACCAAATTTCATTTTGAATTTTGGTGACTGTTTTCTATACATTTTTATAAAAGGAGTTAATTACTACTTTGGAACATTAAACATTTCTAATAAATCTAGTACAGTGCATAATTTTTTTCTCTTAGAAAGAAAACACAAAAATTTGAAATGGGTAATGATTTCTAGATTTTTGAGGTAATTTAATAATTTGACCAATAAAGGTATCAGAATATATTTAGTCTTTAGTAAATTTGTTTTTATTTACTTGGAAAAAAGTAGAGCAGGATAGCACAAACTAGATTTTTATAATTTATTTAGAACTATCTTGTTTTAAATAAGTTGCATTTATTCATATGCTTACCATATATTGCAGATTCACAGGTCACTCTTGGTTTCCTATTGTCAATATTTTTTTGTGTCAGAACTGAGGCTTAAGGGGTGTTGAATCATGAGACGTTTTCTTATACGAGAACTTAAACTTATAATAAAAATTGAAACTGTCTGGTTTTAAAACTTGGTAATTATGGAAGGCAATCTATACATATGCAAATTACTGTAAGGACAGAGAAATCAAAATTGCACTCAGCAATAATCATGAAAAGGGAGATTAAAACATTAATGACTAAATTCTGACTTGATGAATTCATTTAAAATTAGTCTGATTGCTTATAAGGTCAACAGAAACATGTAATATATATATATACAATAGTTATATATACTATTAATAATAAATATTTTTTTTCCTTACCATTTGGTAAACTGTAGCAATTTTCAGCTATATACATACACACAACTGGAAACCTGTAGCAATTTTCAGCTATATACATACACACAACTGGAAACCTGTAGCACACTCTTGCTGTGTTTACTTCAATGAAAAATTTAACATCAACTCCATTTCCACTCTACCACTGTCATGATGAAAATTTGTAAAAACAAATATTAATTAGACTCATTGACAAAAACTTCATAAAATCAAGCAAAATATTTGACAAACCAATAAATCAAGCTGTTGTAAGGTAAGGAAGCCAGAACAAACAAATTATATATATATATATATATATATATATATATATATATATATATATATATATATATATATATATATAGGAATAACAGAAGGTACCTGGAAACAGAAACTATTGACACAAAACATCATTAAAAAATGCCAATAGCATAACTCTCTCAGAAAATATATAAACATTAACCATTAGTTTAAAGCAAATTGTCTTCTGTAAATATTGTTAATTCTACTTTTCAACAAGACGAAGTTTATGGATGCACAATATGAAAAAGACATTTTTCAATGAGATTCAAAGAGGTGCAGTTCGCAATATATGTTTAGCCAGAGATTTGAGTTGACATCAATCATTTGATTTTTTTTTTTTAATTTTCCTTTCAGTATTAAACATCTATTCACATTTAAAACAATTTTTATATTAAAACAGTATTGTAACTATTCTTTGAAAAAATATTACAATTTTACATTTTGTAAGTTGTAATTCTTCAATATACTATTTTGAATGTTGATATTAATACATGAGATTATGTTATATGGAGGTGTGTTTATGCCTGACATGCATTCTGATAAATGACACAATTATAAAAACATGTCATTTTACAATGCATCATCAGTTATTTTTATATGCAAATCCTTCAATTTAGATCTACCAGATGTTGTTTTACAAAGGAATTATTACTTCCACAATATTACAGTTTTTTTTTTTTAATTAATTAACCAGATAATGATATTGGTTGGTTAAAATGATTTTAAGATATTATTTGAAGTCAGATACAAGCTGGCAATCTGTTGTTTCATCAAACATTTGTTTCTTGGTCAAAGTAGACTTCTAGCACTTGATTAGATTTTCATATCTTCTGAAAATTTTTCAGGTACAGGAAGAATGAATCTGATAATTCTGTTTTCATCTATTTTTATGGCCTGTGTTAAATGATTAATGTTAATGATTCGCTTCACTAGTACGTTTCCTGTATTAAGATATTTTTCTTCATCAAAACCTCAAATCTCACCATACCTCTACCACCTTTATACCTTTCTGACAGTTGTGATGATACTAATAACTTTCCTCCTACCCATCTATTTTATAGCTATTTTAACTTTGCATTTTCTCCTAGTGTTCACTTCTAAGTTGGTAGTATTAATGATTAGCTCTGGTTGATCACATAGCATCAAAAGTAAACATGATCTAGTGGCTTTATATTAGACATCCACTCAAGTACTACACAGTAATCTTAATTCGGATTTTGCACTGTATAGTAACAGGTTAGCACAAGAAGCTAATAGAAATCCCTCAAATTTTATAAAAAGTGTGAAATCTGAAAATGTCTTTCAATTTGAAACATAATTATTGTTGGATGGAGCTGCAGAGTAGCAACTCGTGTCTGATTTTGAATAATGTATTGCCAACTGAACTCCTTGTAATGGATCATTGTCCTGATATGAGTGTCTGGAAAAAGAAAGTAAAAGATCTAGAGTAACAAATCTCAACACATAATATATTCTGGCCTGGAGCATGCATAAACAACATTTGATTTACTGAATCAGTTCATTCATTTAGTTCCTTTTTGCTTAGCATATTTTTTTCTCTCAAAATGTAAAGAAAATAAGTTGCATGTAAGCTGAGAACATCAGCTGATAATCATGCATATGGATATGCTCAAAAAGCTAAAAATATTTTTAATCCTTTGTGTAGCATCACAGGTATTTTAAGTTCTTATTTAGTTTTCTCTTTTGAATTTAATTCATTGTTGTATTGTCTATTTCCAGGCTGAAAAAAGAAGATCTCGGGCAAAAGAGGGTGAGTATCATCCAAGATATGGTAATTTGTGCTCGTTTTGACTTCCCTTTTTACTAATAAGCCAAACTAACCTGTCATTCATAGTTAATACTAATGAAAATAATTCTCTAGAATGGACTTATTCTACAAATTATATATTTATTAACTGAACTCACTACTTAATTACCCAATAATCCTCTTCATATATATATTTTAATCTTTATTTACACTTCTGTTTATTTATGAACTTTTATAGATTAATCATTTATTCAGAAGCCCAAGATATAAAAGCTTATTTAAGATTATGAAAATCTACTTTATGCATATAGTTTTTATCCTTAAACTATCCTGGGTAAACATTTAATTTTAGAACAATCAGTGCATTGATTTGTACAAAATTGCTTTCAAATTTGCTAGAAATGATAATTTCCTGACAATGTCAGAATATAGAATTTAAACAATATTTGTATTAGTAATTAGTGTTTACTCAAATAAACAAACAATAAGATTTGATATTCACATAATTCAATGATTGAATAAGAATGTGACATTATTGTCATTATACTGGATATTAAACTGACTTGTTGGCAAATTAAGTAACAAAATATATATGCAGAGAGAAGAGCATATATATATATATATATATATATATATATATATATATAAATATATATATATATATATGAAATGCATTAAGTCCCACAATTATATTTTTAATATATTTTCTGTTTATATGTTATTTTAATATTTTAATTCTTCTGTTGGAGAAGGCATATTTTCTATGAAATTTCTCAAACATTCAGGCTAGTAAATGTAATTAATACTGTTTATTTAAAAAAAAAACAGAGCACTTAAATAAATTGTATCTATTAAAATAACATATAAACAGAAAATATATTAAATGTGTGTGTGTATAATATATATGTTGAAGAAAAGAAACTTTGACATCAACCAGATTTATAGAACATAGAGTTCAGGACTTGCTCATTAATCACAATTCATTGTCACATGTTCTGGAAGGACATAAGTAAAATGGCTTCATCATTAGTAGGACAAAGATGGTTTTTATAATGAGATTGTTAAAAGTCCAGCAAAGAGTTTCCAAGCAGCTCACTTTAATTCTTACAACTTATAGACATTTATAATCTATTATCATTTTAGTCATAGTTTTATAATCTACAATGGCTTAGAATTTATTTTAGTTATGTAAGGATTATGTGAGCATTGTTTAAAAACAATTATTTGAAAAACATTTATTCAAATTGTAAATCGTCTGAATGAAAATTAACCAAAAGGACAATTATACTAAATGATAATTATTCAAAATGCAAAATTCTTTATTGCAATGAAAATGTAAAAATTAAGAGGAAATGCACAAATGATAATTCAAAATACAAATATCGTTAAATAAAACAATTTAGTAAGAAAAATCCTTATAACCTTAAGTTATGATACTGAATGAAAAGTCAACTACTGAAGAGTACTCATTAAAGGATGCCACTAATTTTTTAAGTTTTCCATTTGTGCCGCAGTTTTTCTTGGCTCTCTAGATATTTTGGCAACCTGCACTTACTTTTGCATTATGAATTTCTTGCAAGTCTTGTTCTCTTTTAAGAGCCTCTAAGAATTTCCATATTGTGGATGATGGGATGACACTTGCTGCAAAAACCTATGTCATCTTTCAAGGGCATTATTATTTCTAGGTAAATCAGCATTGATTCTCTCAAACATTTCAAACATAGTTCGAATTATTATCATTTAATATAATTGTCCTTTCAATTAATTTTTATTCAAACAATTTACAATTTGAATAATTGTTTTTGAACAATTTTTTCAATACGTTATGTAAATATAAATATGACAGAAATGATTGATGAAATTTAGAATAGAAAATTCTTATGACAATAAGGCTATTCCTATATTCTGCTTTAAATTTTTCCATAGAGGAATCTCTTGAATATAGATTCTTGTTTTAATGCTGCATTTTAAAGCCATTGTATCTTTTATGAAGTGTCTTTTTCCTTCTTCCTTCCTTTTCATCATTGTTTAGGGCATTAGTTAATTTTTTTACTTTGTCTTTTTTTTTTTTTTTAATTTTTTTTTTAAAGCGTATCACCCCAAGCAAGGCCGGTGGCCACTATCACGCATGGGGTTACAGAAGGGTTGGAGGAAGAGCAGATAGGAGTGGTAAAGGAAGGGATGTGGAGAAAGAGAAGGACAGAGGGTCGATCAAGGCAGGGGGGTTACGGAAGATATAGAGCGAGAGTAGATAGGAATGAAAGATGTCAGGAAGTGGATAGATCAAGGCAATTGGAGATGACAATTGACGCTACACTTAAACCATTGGAGATTGTATCTTGTCTGACCATTTGTTGTAAATATAAAATCTACTCCAGTCTCATATTGCTCTATTATAAAGATAAATCCCTTAATTGTAGATGTAATTAAACTTTATTAATATATATTAGAAAAAATCTTGAATTTGAGTTTATTCTCCTGATGCTGTTGGGTGATTATAAAGATTTTCTAATGTAGCTTGGTTATAAGTCTTTATATATTGATCTGCCATGTATAATGCCAGGGTGATGACTTGATCCATGGGTTCAATGGAGTAAGTAGTAATATGGGAAGATAAGCTCTATAATCCTCTAGGGAAAAGTAGAAAGTATTATGCATCATTTGAAATCAGAACACTGTCCCAGTGGACCAATAGCTGAGTGGGTAGTGGGTAAATATATATAAACTCAAGCTTTACCATCTGTCCTGCTAGATTGTAACATCAAAATTGGCTGATATTTTGTTGCTTGATATCTCATTTATTTTTTAATCATTTCACTTTGGTGCAAGAGGTTATTGAGTGTTAGAAATTATGAAAAAAAACTACTATTAAGGGGAGAGGACAATAAAAGAATTAGAAAACAGAAGGTAACAATTGACATTGCATTTACATTTTTGAAGTTGACTGGGAAGCAAGAAGCTGGAAGAGAGTTCCACAAGTGAGAAGTGCAATAGAAGAAACTGTTAGTCTAGAACTTATGGTTACATCTGGCAGCCATTTCAACTGTAAAATGGTGTGGCCTTGCCACCAATTTAGAACTGCTCTTAAATTTGTAAAGTCTAGGTACCATAAAGGAAAGTTCATCAGAACAATTACTATGAAAGTATTTATAGAAAAGACACAGGGAAGATGCGTCACTGCGGGTCGGAAAGGGACTGAAGCTGAGATGCCAGGTCAAGACCAATAAAAATTGTAGGTTCTTCTAGAGATTTTATTAAGAATCTATAAAGATATAGCAGGAGCAACAGACCAGATGTGACAGCAATATTCAAAGCAAGGATGAATGGTATAGATATGTAAGATAGATTTTGGTAAGAAAAATTGTTTAGCCCGACATAGTGAATCAACTTTCTTAGCTGCAGACTTAGCAATTGATTCCACTTCATGTCATCTGAAAACATTAATCTGAGAAGGTGCAATGAGGCACTTTCCTGGAGGTTAGCATCAGCCATGCTTATGGAATGTAAGAAAGGTTCTCTCAGATGATTAAAAAATGTTCAGTATATTGATGTTTCTTTAAAACTGCTTCTACATGGAAAATAACTCTCTTGATCTTAAAAAATGTATTTATTTAATTGCATTTTTAAGATTGTATACATTCTGCTGAAGAGCATGTTTTCTGTTTTGTTATTTTTTTTTTGTTTTTTCTGTATGCCTGCTATGACTGTTTTTTGCAGTTTTTCAATGCACTCTTGTCATTGAGCCATTCAATAGATTTTACAAAGGCATTTGATAGGATACAGTATAATGAGCTGCTTGAAATATTAGAAAAGATTAATTTACGCAAAAAAATATTTCAGTAATCCATAAACTCTACTGGGAACAAACCAGTTGCATTCACAAGTTTAATAAATATACAAACATAGAAAGACTAGTAAAACAAGGATACATTTTCTTACCAGATCTATTTAACCTGTATAGTGAGATGATCCTAAGTGTACTAAAAGACCTACCAGCATTTATTTTTGGTGGACAAAATCAACATCAGATACACAGATGACACTGTTGATGGCAGACTCAGAAAGAAAACTGAACTATTAGGCAAGATAGTCATTGAAAACAAAAAAAGAAAGGACCCACTATTAACAGGATAGAAAGTGTAGTTGTCAGCAAAAGGGGTAGCCCAACATATGAGCATTGGATGTGTTGGAAGGAAACATAAAGGGAGATAACTCCAAAGTATTGTAAGAGTTATCCCACTTGCTTTGGACATCGTGACGTCACGTGTGGCAATACAGAGAGATCCAAGATGGCGGACTACACCGGACATGTGTGGCAAACGTCTCTCCATACTTCACTAATTCTTTTGTAGAGTAGTATTAACTCGGTTTATCTAGTAATTAATAAAATGCTGTAAACCTAAAAACGTTCTTGGTAATTATTTCCAATCAACAAATGCAGAACTCACACAAACATAACAGATTTGGCGACGAAATGAGATTACCTTTCTCCATTGGATATACCTCTTGAAAAGAAAAAAAAAAAAAGAAAAAAAACCAAAGGTAAACGAATTTAAACGTACATTTTTTTTTTTTTTTTTTTTTTTTTTTTTTTGGAGGAACTTTTTTTTTTTTTTTTTTTTTGGTGCTGCCAGTCACATAAAAGATATTTTCGTAAGAAAAAAAAATTCTTAAAAAAATTCTTAAAAAAAAAAAAAAGTAAAATATCCTTTCTTCGTCATGGACCCTGCATCGTTGGAAAGAATTCTTAGAAGGCAACAGGAACAGTTTCTACAGGCACAGAACCGTCTAATTGAAACGTTAACGCAACAGTTTCAAACAACAGACAAGAAAAATGCAAATTCTGCGGATAGCATAGCGAACTCAATAACCGAGTTTCAATTCGAACTGGAGACGAAACAGACATTCATAGCATGGTTTAGTCGTTGGGAAGACATCTTTCAACATGAATTTCACATGCAGGACGATGAATGGAAGTTACGCCTCCTAATACGGAAGCTTGGGTGTCGGGAACACCTACGTTATAAACAGTATATATTACCTAAACAACCGGGAGACTTCACATTTGCGGAGACTGTTGCACAGTTAACAAACATTTTCAGCGAGTTATCCTCTTTATTTAACATTTTGCCCATACAAAAAACACACGTGTCAACTCTGTTCACGTCGTGGGCATAAGGACGGATTCTGTGAACGCAAAGATAACAAAGCTACGAAAAAGAATAATACACCTGTAAGAGAAAAACCTCATCACAAAAAGACAGGATATTCCCGTGTCGTTTTCAAATTCGATTTTTGCTACGTTTAATGTAAATTTTCAAGCTCGGAGGAAATACATAGTGGTATCCATAAACAAAAGACCGATAAATTTTAAGTTCGATACTGCTTCAGATATCACTTTGATTTCACGTACAACATGGGAGTCACTGGGAAAACCACCCCTGAAAGACACAACGCATGTTGCGTGTAGTGCTTCCGGGAATAAAATACGATTAAATGGGGAATTAATTTGTGATGTCTCTTTCAAAGACAAATATTTTTCAGGTGTGTGCTACATTACGGACTCTTCAAACTTGAATCTTCTTGGCCTTGATTTTATTGAGGAACTTGACCTTTTCAAGGTTCCCTTGAACACCATTTTCAATACCTGCCAAGTTAATTCTGCAGCAGACACGGAAAAACATTTTAAGAGCATGCTGAAAGCTAAATTTAACAATGTTTTCCAAGAGGGTCTCGGATGTTGCACAAAAGTTAAAGCCACGTTAAAAGTGAAATCCGACGCAAAACCAATTTTCAGACCCAAGCGTCCGGTACCATATGCAGCTTTAGCTACAGTGGAAGAGGAACTAAACCGCCTCCAACAAGCAGGAATTATCCAGCCTACAAACTACTCATCCTGGGCAGCACCAATTGTCATGGTGAAAAAGGCAAACGGCAAGGTACGTCTATGTGCAGATTTCTCCACAGGACTAAATGATGCACTGGATATACATCAGTATCCACTACCTGCACCGGAAGACTTGTTCACAAAACTGAACGGTGGAACTTGTTTTGCAAAATTGGACCTTGTAGATGCATATTTTCAAATAGAAGTGGATGAAGATTCCAAAAATCTTCTCACGATTAACACACACAAGGGCTTATTCCAATTTTGTCGCCTTCCATTTAGTGTCAAGTCAGCACCAGCAATTTTCCAGCAAACAATGGATACAATGCTCACAGGATTACCAGGAGTTTCTGCCTACATTGATGACATCATTATTACAGGCACAACCCCAGAGGAACTTCTACATCACTTAACTTCTGTGCTGGATCGAATTCAACAATATGGATTTCGCTTAAGGTCAGACAAATGCAAATTTTACCAAACTTCAGTTAAATACCTTGGATTTATATTTGACAAAAATGGCCATAGACCGGATCCAGAAAATATCCATGTGATAAAGCAAATGGCAGCACCAACGGATGTATCGACTTTACGTTCTTTTCTGGGCCTCGTAAGTCATTATAGTTCTTTTTTACCAGAACTGCACAAGTTACGTGGACCTCTTAATAATCTTTTGAAAAAAGATACTATATGGAACTGGTCAAATACATGTAAAGAATCATTTGAGAAGATAAAATCCCTTCTCAGTTCGGACTTATTACTGACTCACTATGACCCATCCGTAGACATTACTGTGGTGTCTGATGCCTCAGATTACGGAGTCGGAGCTGTGATATCACACATTTTTCCTGACGGAAGCGAAAAAGCTATCGTGCACTCATCCAAGTCTTTGACACCCACCGAACGCAAATATAGTCAAATTGAGAAAGAAGCTCTGGCAATTATTTTCGCTGTGAAGAAATTTCACAAAATGTTATATGGTCGTCATTTTACCCTGATCACAGATCACAAGCCGTTGATCAGTATATTTGGTTCCAAGAAAGGAATCCCTGTTTATACAGCTAACCGGTTGCAAAGATGGGCCACTATGCTCCTGGACTACAATTTTTCAATAAAATACCAACCAGGCAGCAAAATTGGTCAAGCAGATGCGTTGTCCAGACTCATCTCTTTGAATCAAAAAGTACCGGAGGACAGAGTCATCGCAGCTATATCAGTAGAACCTGAAGTTGTCTCGGGACTTGTTTCCACAGTTAGAGCACTACCTGTCACATCAGAGATGATTCAAGAAGCTACAGCCGCAGACCCAATACTGCAGAAAGTCCTACATTTTCACTCCACTAGCTGGCCAAATATATGCACTGACCAGAAACTTCAACCATTTTTTCAGCGGAGATCATCCTTATCTGAAATCGATGGGATGCTACTTTTTGCTGAACGCGTTGTTGTTCCATTTGAACTTCAAAACAGTCTCAAACAGTTTCACTATGGACATCAAGGGATTAATCGGATGAAAGCCTTAGCACGCGGATACGTGTACTGGCCAAACATGGACAAACAACTAGAGGAACTTGTTAAGAGTTGTACCAAATGCCAACTGGTTGCAAAGTCTCCTCGGAAAACAACACTGTATTCATGGCCTACTCCAGAATCTCCTTGGTCACGACTCCATATTGATTTTGCTGGACCAATAAATGGACAACATTACCTAATATTGGTGGATGCTTACAGCAAATGGCCGGAGGTCTTTCACATGAATCACCCTACATCCACTGAAACTGTAAGAAAATTACAGGAGATCTTCAGCAGATTTGGTACTCCGGAAATCTTGGTTTCTGACAACAGTACAGCATTTACTTCAGCAGAATTTTCAGAATTCAGTAAAAAGAACAGTATTCAACACCTCAGATCACCACTCTTCCACCCAAAATCAAATGGTCAAGCCGAACGCTTCGTTGACACGTTTAAGAGAGCACTCTTAAAATTAAAAGAGGAAGGATCTACACGAGAAACAATAGACATATTTCTAAGTAGCTATAGAGCTACCCCAAATCCAAACTGTCCGAATGGAAAGTCACCTTGATGAATAGAAAAATACAGCTACCAATTGATATTATTTGTCCATCGCCAAGCAATTCTCTCAAGAGAAATAAAACGATGGAAAGACAATTCAACCACCGCCATGGAGTAGTGTCACGTCAATTTCTACCTGGACAACCTGTGTGGGCAAAAGATTACCGCAATGGTAAAGAAAAATGGACCCAAGGTTACATAATACGCCGTTCTGGTAATGTACTCTATGATGTAGATGTACAATCCACTACTTGGGTCAGACATGCGAATCAGCTACGTCATTCATACCTTCCTGAAAGACAATCTAATGACACAGTCATTCCCTTAAACGTTTTACTGGACACATTTGAATTACCCCAAAGTGTTCAAACAAAATGCAGTAAAGAAAGTAAGTCTCAAAAGAAATTACCAACTAGAAGGACGCAGCGTAAGGGCAAACCAACCTCATCCTCACAAGTAGATCCTCAACAATCATCCTACGACTATCATACTTCAAAGGGGGGTATTGGAAGGAAACATAAAGGGAGGTAACTCCAAAGTATTGTAAGAGTTATCCCACTTGCTTTGGACATCGTGACGTCAGACGTCACGTGTGGCAATACAGAGAGATCCAAGATGGCGGACTACACCGGGACACGTGTGGCAAACGTCTCTCCATATTTCACTAATTCTTTTGTAGAGTAGTATTAACTCAGTTTATCTAGTAATTAATAAAATGCTGTAAACCTAAAAACGTTCTTGGTAATTATTTCCAATCAACAAATGCATTGCTCGGTCCTCAGAACTCACGCAAACATAACAGGATGCATCAAAATTAAGCAAGTGCAGAAATTTAATTATATGGGTAGTGTTGTAACAGATACTGAAATATATGACACAAATCTGAAGGCACACAGGAGTAGCAAAAGATGCCTTTCAGAAGCTAAGCCAAGTATTAAGAGATAGGGAAATGTCCTTAGAAACAAAGAAGAATGATGAACTTGTAATATCTAATTTTTTATATGGTAGTGAATGTTGGACAATTTTTTCACAGATGAAGAAAAGACTTGCAGTTACATATTCTGCTATTAAAAGCTGAAACTATGATTGATAGAACATGTGAGTAACCAGAAAGTTTAAGGAGAATAGGAACTAATAGAAACTGAGATACTAAAAATCAGAAAGAAAAATCTGGAATTTTTGGGACAGAGAATGAAGAAAAAAGGCTTGGAGAAGAATATTGATGGCAATAGAAGCAGTGGGGAAACAAGGAGTAACCTTTGATGAATTTGAGTTAATAGATAGCAGAACAAAGAAAAAATAAGGCATAGTGAAATACAAGAGTAAATATTGACTACTAACAATGACCACTGTGTTCTCTTTGTCCTTTAATGTCAGAGTATATCTTTGTAAATTACATTATCCGATTTACAAAGTTGCTGTTCTAATGCAGAAATGGATGCTTCAGTTCAAGTGTTCGTCAAATCTACAAGTTTTTATTTTTACTTTTGTTAAACTTTAATAACTCTGTTTTTACCTTTTTATGTTTACAAGGTAACTAGCAATAATATCATTGAATTTTATGTGAATATATTTTAATTTATTTTAGTTTGGAAAGGAATAGTGATGAAAGAATGCTGAATCAAGAAACTTATAAATTTTATATATACACAATTTTATATACACACAAGGTAACCAAAACAGTTATGTCCGTTTTTTGATTAGTCATTGAATGAAGTTGAAATATATACGAAATGCGTGTAGCAATTGTTTTCAAATTCGGACAGCTGGAAGTAGGAACATCAGACGTTATAAAAAACACGTGCACTGTGCCCGGCCATCAGTTATAAGCTGGACAGCTGTGAGAAGGATGGAAGAGTCTAGAGATCTTGTTCGGTGCTGTTTGCTTTATGACTTCAAAGTGGGCTTATCAGCAGCTGCATCAAGTCAACGCATATGTCAAGCGTTTGGGGATAGTACTGTGGATGAACATACTGCAAGGCGTTGGTTTCAAAAATTCAAGTCTGGAGATTTGTCTCTCCATGATGAGCCTTGCAGTGGACGACCACAGGTCTTGAATGACGGAGTCCTGAAGGCGGCCATTGAAGAGGACAGTAGTCTAACATGTGGTGAACTTGCAAGACAGTTCAATGTTTCTGATGAAACAGTGAGACTTCACCTGCACCGCCTAGGTAAGACGTACAAACTGAGCAAGTGGGTTCCGCAAACGCTGTTGGAGGTCCACAAGGGACAACGAGTGGCAGCCTGTGTATTGCTGCTTTCTCGCCACCGTACCGCATCCTTATTCAATCGAGTGCTTACCAGTGAGGAAAAGTGGGTTCTGTACGAAACTCCCAAGTGTTCCAGACATTGGCTGTCGTCTCAGGATGCTGTCCCTCACACCGCAAGACCGCCTATGCACCCACGCAAGATTGTTTTGTGTCTGGTGGACAGGTTGTTAAGTGGTTCATTATGAACTGCTACCAACTGGCCAAACGGTCACTGGAGACCTATACGCGCAGCAACTGAAACGTGTGCAACAGGCATTGTGCCAGAAGGAGCCAGCACTGGTGAATCGCAAAGGTGTGCTTTTCCTCCATGACAACACCAGGCTGCATGTCACGCAAGTGGTCAGGGATACCATATAACAACTTCGGTGGGAGACTTTGTGCCATCCACCTTATTCACCTGACCTTGTGCTATCCAATTACCACCTATTCCACTCCCTGGATAATCATCTTCGTGGGGAAATCCTTCACCAATGAAGCAGACTTGCACAAAGCCCTCACGGACTGTTTGTGTCCCCCCCCCCCCGAGTTCTACCGCAAGGGCATTGAACAGCTGGAGGCATGTTGGCAGAAGGTGCTGGATGCCGATGGTGATTACTTCGAAGACTAAATATAAGTTACACATACTGTGAAGCATTTTCTTTTTTCCTTTAAAAACGGACAGAACTTTTTTGGTTACCTTGTGTGTGTGTGTGCGTGTGTGTGTGTATTAAAAAAAAAATAGGAGATTTAAAACCATCCCTTTTAAGGTTACTGGATGACTGCTCCAGATGGTATAAGGGCACTTTTAATATTGTTTTCTTTTTTTTTTATATGAATGTACAAAAAAAAATACATTCTATTTTGTCTATAGCTTTGTTAAAGGTGACAGTATGGTATTCTTGCCAGTACAAATGAAAATGTGTTGTATCTGTTTTTCATTATGGACCAGAAATATATTTTAAATAAAATCACCTCTTTTAAACAATATAATTATATTAGTTTTAATTGGATTTGATTGAATTTTGATGTTACTTTCAAAAATATGCAGAGCATAATATTTTCTGGGCCTCTGAAATATATAAATAAGAAGATATGTTTTCAAGTGTTTTTATTTATTATCAATATTTAATTCCAGTCTAACTAATAATACTGCTTCTACCATTACTACATTGACTGCTTATTATATCTAGTTCTTATGACTGAACTTATCTGACAACACTAAAAAATAACTTTGATTTTTATAGTGAAAATTCCCAATTCTTCTTCCTTATTAAAATTTTGAACATGAGCTGACTATAAATGTTAACTACCTTTTTGTAAAATTAGATGTTTTCTTATTACATGTACTATTTTTTAGCAATTAGATAACATTTAATATTCTTTATATTTTACTGTTGATTTTTTTCTATTATACTTGATTTATGTTTTAAGATACTTTTTTCTTTTTTTTCTTTCAAATGACACTTTATTGGTTGCATAAATTTGAATCAATTGTATTAACAAAATTAGTAGCTAATTTTTAAAACACGAGGTAAAATTTGAATCCAGCTAAGATTTTCCCTTTGGAGGAAAATTTAAAATTTAATTTCATCAAGATGAAACCTAGCTACAAGTACAAGTTTACATATTAAAGATAAGAGAAAGATTTTGTTTGAAATATTGGATTGAATATTATATGTAAAATTTAATAAAATGTAACAATTTTCTATACATCTAGATTTCATGGATCACATATATTCTTAATGTCTTTCTAATAACAGCTTTTATATTCACAAAAAACTAAGAAATATCTAGTTGCACTTATTTATTATATAACCTTAAAAACTAATCGCATAATTTTTTGAAAATCTATAATCTTTGAAGATTGGGTAAGAGAATTCTATTAATAGAACCAAAAGCACAGATCTTTAAGAAAAATCTTGGGGTTCTCTTATATTAATAACAGAACTAATTAAAAAAAATCAACAAAAGATAATGAATGTCATATAAAGAGACATGTATGTAATTATTATTATTATAATTGTTCTTGTAAAGTTTTCTCTTTGCCTTTTCATTTGCTTTCACTTTGGTCAAATCATTCAATGAAGAAAATCATATGAAATGAAAGTGTGTTGTCAGATTGGTGCTCAGTTATTCATTGACCAATTTAATTCTCTTAATCTGCAATGATATTCTCTTGCTTTATTTGTGTCCTCATGCTGCTCACTTGGAATGAATTATTTCTACTAATCTGATTGGATTCTGGTAAGTGTTATTTACATAACAATGGCAACTGGGTTATTTTTCTTATTTTTTTATTTTGCTGTTGTTGGTATTGTGCTTCTTTCTCCTCACACATTAACTGTTATTTGTATGTTGGCAATTTCAGGTATACAACTTTTAAAAGACAGATTTTATATATGTGCTTTTCAAATTGTAACAACAGTGTCAATATTAGAATGTGACAATGGCTTTTTAAAAAATTTAGTATCATTATGATTTCTTTGTTAAAAAAAAAATGGAATATACACATGAAATCAATGCTAAAGGTAGAAATTTAATGCTTTACAGTTGATTAAAATCCTGCAAGTTATTTATAAGTATACTATTTGTAGTTCTATGTAAATAATGTAACAGTTGTATAAATAATGTACAGAACTTTTTCAATTGATTGCTAAATTTTGGTTTATGTTAATTAGTATACTTTTTCTTTTTCTTTTTAACAGTATCAGAAAATAATGTAAATAAAGTTTCACATTTATTTGCCAAAATAAACAATATAATTTGTGTTATTTTTGAAGATTAAATAAGATTCTAGTTATAGTTATTCTTGGGATCGCAACCATGTTAGTTTCTCCTTCATGAGTTAATTTGTGACAAATTTAATTCTATTATCATATACATGTTTTGTACATGTAAGAACTTGTATGAGCTGTGTGTGAATAGTCTTATGGCAAGTGCTGCTTCATCAGCACATTTACTGATTGTAGATACATTTATTCTGCTGCCATACATGCACATTTAAATGTTGTAGCAGTAGAAAACTTGTTTGAAGCTATTTGTTCCAGCAGGAGTAGAATGGTGTGTATTGACTGAATTGGCTTTACATTATAGATGGCTAACAGTGATCTGTATTTAAGTGCTGTAACCCTTTTTAGGGAATTTGGTTTCCAATGAACTTGCAAGTGTGGAGAGAAAAAGACCTAAAGATTGACAACCAGAGCTCTGGTTGGGGTGTTATCTGTGGGAATTAGTTTCTGAGGAGTTTCTTAGAAATCTTGAGGCATTAGGATAAGTGCAGAGAGTTTTCATTTCCAGACAAATAAAATATCAGAAACTAGATAGTTGAACGAAGGAATTATTTAATGTTCCTCTTCTGTCAATGTAACTCAACTATTTCAACTAACACTTGAAGAGATATAGTAAAAAAAAAATGAATGTTGGCTTTAACCAGAGTGCAACAACATTACAGCAATTTCTTGTTCAATTATACTTTGCTATTACTCTCTCTCTATGGCAGTATAGTTTTTAGTATACCATTTTGCTATAAAATCCTGATGTACTGGAATACTCCTCCTTTTCAAAAAATGTCTAGCTGAAAGAGTTCATTGTAGCTATTTTTTACACTTGCAGCAATAACTTGGTTTGTTTGTGTAGGAGATTGGTTGTTACCAAAGAGGATAAGTGCAAAACACTTGGAGCAAAAGTCTTCTTGGCAATCTGGCAACAATACCAAAAATCTTGAAATTGGTTTTCAGCAACCAGCTCCAAATTGCAGTCTTTGGTAGATTTATGTTATGTGTGTGACAAAATCATATTCTAGTTTATATTAATAACAAACTAAAGAATCTAGGACAGAATTAGTGTAATGTGGGGAGAGGGTGCTATAATATATAGACATAAATTGTTTCCTACTCAATAATTTATATTTGTCAATATCTTGGAGTTATTTTCATGTTTATACTTGCATTTGGTATGAAAGTTTGTTTTTTTTTGTTTTTTTTATGGGGTAAATATTTTTTGATCATCTTATTCTAATAGATTTGGAAAGGGTGGTCACTAATCTTCTGTAATTTATACAAGTTTTTTCTTACTAATGTGTTTTTGCTTGTATTGTAATTTTAAGATATCTTTGTTTTTTTATATTCATTTTTGTTTATAGTAATGTGCTTAAACTTTTTTATAATATTGGTTTATTGAATTTGTGTATTGTCTTTTTTTTTATTACTTTTTGTTTCTTACACATATACACTTCAAAACTTCTTTTTACAAATACACATGTTGGACCATGACTAATCAAAATTGTTAAGAATTAGCTTATGTGCTATTATTTTTAGTATATATTGATGAGAAATTTCAGTTTCAAATTTGAAGAAGCCAGCTGCCTTTATAAACTTATTTCACTCATCTTTTGAATAATTCTGGTCAGAGTGGGTGGTTAGGTACGTCCAGGTAATGTAACTATATGCCTTAAAAGAGATGTTGGGAAAAAGGGTGCTTTGCTTACTTTAAGTCTTTTTTTGATAACATTTGTTGTACAAATACTTTACATATGCATTTTGTACATTTCATTGTTTTTCTTAATCAGAATTTTTAAAAAATCTTGTACTAAAAGATTTCTTTTTAATAGCATAAATGATTTTGATGTTTTCATTTAGAGAGTATTTCATTTTATATTTTCATCTAAATATTCATAAAATTAACAGAACAGTCAATTTTCCAATCAATTTGTGAGACTGATAGGGCTTTGCAAAATAAGCTTTGTGTAGCTTGAATTTTATTGCAGTTCATATTTTTAAAGGTAAGATAGCTTTTCTGAGCAAGCTTATTGCTTATAGAAAATGAAACCATGCAATTATTCCAATGAAGAGGCAATGCTGAACAAAATAGCATTTATTTTCTCATATTATTGATAAAGCTTAGTCTTGTACAGTTTAGTTTCTGATTATTTTTGAGATTTCAGCTCCTGATTTATGTGTGAGCATAAAAATAAAATTCAGTTCTACTTATTTCATTAACTCTGTTAAAAAAAATGTTGCTTATGATAGTTCGTTTTAAAATAATTTTGATTTGTGTTTTTTGTATATGTCATTACTGTTTGTCATTGATAACAGTTAGCCATATAACTAATTCAACGTGTAGGGCTCATTGTTGCCAACTGTAGAAAAAAAAAAATGATGATGAAGTGGGGGTTAAAAAGTTCAGTGCAATGCTCGCCGGCAAGCTGGCTGTTTTTTTCTTCTCCGGTCGCCTCAAGGAAATGGATTGTGTGGCTCCCTTTCTCAGCCGTTACACTGGGCAGTTGTGAAACAGGCACCAACTCAGCTGTGCCTACTTCGACTTCCTCTTTGTCAGTCTGTCAATCCGTATGTCCAATTCTAACACACGCAGTCCGTCGAATGACTTCTGTTTTTGGTGCTGCTGGAACTCTGCTTTTTATACTATTCCACGCCCGCCAAAATTTGCATGTGTGCAAATATCGTCTCGTTTTGGACAAGATAGGTACACATAAATTGTGTCTTCAATAGCAGCCATATTTCTTTTTTGTCATCACTTTGCAGGCAAGACACGTTCATGCTCGTTTCGAATTCTGAGGTAAGTCATGTCTTTCATTACACCAACATTTTTATACTCTTGGAGTATCAACCAAGGGTTGATACAAATTAAATCTTTATAGTCAAATTAGGTTTCTACTTATTAGATGTTCCAGATATTTGGCCTTTGTTTCATATTAACATTTGTTTTAGTCTAAGTCAGGTTTATTTCCAGACTAGAATTTCTGGTTGGATTTTCAACTGTTATACTTCAGTAGACTGAATTGTTGAGAGCATTATTTGTTCTCAATACTTAGTCATAATATTATGGTTATCTGCGACTAAGCTCAGTTGTACTTGATTTCTACTTGTGATTCACTTGTAATGAGAATCCTTGTCTTATAGGTAACTTTGTGAATCTTGTGTCACTCTCTGTATTTATCTCAGTCTTGTTCTGGATATTCTAGTTGTTCTACCTTTTTATATATTTTTGTCTCTGATAACTAAGGTGGTAGGAACACAACATCAGTGGTAGTAGTTCATTTCCAGTATTTTCTGCAATCTTTATTAATTCTATCCTCTCCAAATTTTCTTTTTCAGCAAACACCTGCTTGCTGATATTCATTCTTTCAAAGAATTTAATTTTTTTTCATTTAGACAATTCTATAAAAATCAAAAATGGTAATCTGAAGTTGCTGAATACCATAGATTTTTGAAAATTTCTCACCCAGGCTGTAACAACTTTTGCCTTATCACCAAAGAGATATTTAGTCTAGTGTAATTCTGATATAACATTACAATCTTTCTCTTAACTAATTTTGGTTGTTTTTTTATTGATTGCTGCTTTCAATTGATCTTATTGGAAGCAACACTTGATTGAACCAATCATTAGCTTCTCCAAAAATCTATATACAATCACTTTTGGATAAAGATTGGCTTTTGAAATGGTTAGTGATGATTAATTTTGCTAGCCTCGGAATTTTTATGCAGTTCATGTTGTACAATATTCACATTTTATCTTTTGTTAACAACTTCTTGATGAATCATTCTATAGTAGTGACTCACACATGGAAAGTATTTTTTTTATCCACTTAGCTTATGTAGAGCTACACATCAGAGTGACTAACATAAAACAAAAACAAATGAGGTAAACTTGGACCTTCATTTCTGAAAAAAAAAATGAATTGTCAAAAGGATGGTTTTTCCATTGACACTGCTATTATTTTAATTACCTTTACCCCTTAGTAACATTTATTGTTTAAAAAGCGATGATTAGAATTGTAATAAAACTTAAACATAAGATGAAAGTGATTATATACATTTTTTTTTTGTTCTTGAAAATTTACAACAAAAATATTAAACTATTTATTTTACAAGAATAATTTTATATTTACAACATTCTAAAAACTAATACAATTACATACAATGTTTATTATTTATCATTTTATAAAGTTCAACCATTTGCCAACCATTCCAATAAACAGTCTAATAAATAAATGAGTTTATTATTTTTGTTGTCAATTCTCAAGAACAAAGAAAATGTATAAATTCACTTTCATATGTTTGTTTTATTGCAATTCTACTCTTACCTTTTAAAAAAAAACATTGTCAAGGATTGAAGGTTCTTAAAATAATAGCAAGGTCAGTGGAAAGACAGTTTTTTTGACATTCCAATTTTTTTTTTCTTTTGCAGGCTTGAAGGCCCAAATTTGCCGCAAATGATTTTCAGTTCTTGAGTTTTATGTTTTGAGTATGTTATTTCTCTCTTGTGTTGTATCATGTTAATTATTCTCATTTATTTGAAAAGTCATAGGTTAGAATTGCAATAGCATGGACATCAGCATTAAAAATGAATACTATATAGAAGTCAAAAATTTTTAAAAAAAGCCTGAAAGTGTAACACTTTAAGTCAACAGTAGAAACATTTCTATTGTATTGATCCAACAGTTGGACCTTAACAAAATCACTGTCAAAAAAAAATCCTTGATTGTGTGTCTGTTGACTATTGAGTAAATGTAAATTTGGAAACAACATGTCCAATGAAGAACTATATGGGAACCTACCAAAGATTATAGATACACTCTGTGAAAGGTCAGTGCTGTTTAGTAGCCATTCTTGGAGAGGTTGTGCATCAGCTCATTTTAGGGGATCCAAATTATGGGAAAAGATCAAAATGTAGACCACTAAGGATCTTCATCGATCAACTCCTAGATGACATTGGAATCAAAAAAGAAGAAATGGATAGAGCTATGAATGACAGAAATGAATGGAAAGATGTGGTTATAGGTGTTCATTCAAGAATAATCCAAGAGAGATTTGAACCTTTTATATACCCCCCCCCCCCAACACACTCCAATTTTTATCACTCTTCTTGGATGAAAATGAGACATTTAATTTTTATGCCACATTATTCTACTAGCATAGTACCTGTTTGTATTCAGCTTGCTGTTTGTTTTGAGTATTTCTTTCATAAAATTATTAGAAACTGCTTTCATACTTACCTAAATTATTCTATATTGTTTTTAATGACACTAAATGAAACCTACAATGTGAAGTGCTTATTTCAGTATTGCCTCTTCATGTAAATAATTTTGAAAGAACTAATAAATTCTTTTGCGGTTAATGAATCATTTTGTAAATTTAATAATTTCTTTTGCATGATTTCTATCTTAAATAGTTTGTGTGTGTATCTTCTATTTATTGATGCTCTCAATATTTTTCTTATGATAGAAATGTAAGTATGGTGTGATCTATTTATCATTTATATTGAAATTTATAATTGATGAATGTGTGTGTGTGTGTATGTGTGTGTATATATATATATAATATATATATATATATATATATATATATAAAACTGTTCTTTGTAAAAGCAGGTAACAGAAGAGTCAGTATTCTTTTTGAAGTTTTACCCTCATTCTGAAACATTTAGTACATTTGATACCATCTGAAACCATGGATCATATTTCTTATTAAAATGACTATTCAGTTTTATTGTAAATCAATAAATATAAGTTAAAAATACTACTGATAGCTAGTAGTATGATTTTGTATTTAAGAGTTGAAGCATTACCATATCTAAGTTTGTTCTTGTCTGGATATAACAAAAATTGTTTGTTTTTTATTTTAGTTAAAGAATGTGCTGATCTAAACTTTTGTGAAATAATTTTTGTTGGGTGTTAACTTAATAGTGAATTAGAGTTATCTGATTCAATGTAAAGTAAAGGAATCTTATACTTAGATGGTCAGATCATTACTTTGTTGAATTGAAGGTAAGTCACTGATTTAATACATCTGTATAAGTTATAATATTGACAGGTTTTTAAAATGAATTCTGTTCAACATAATTAATCAAATATTCGTTTTGTCCTATTGATCAACTGATTTAAACTATTGTATGCACTTCTAGATAAGCCATAATTTTCTATCTGAAAATAAAACATTGTGTTTTAGTTAACGAGCTTGAAATTTGTATGTGAAAATCAGTGAAACAAAATTAACAATACAAGCATTTTGCAAAATAAAAATATGCTACAAAAATCAATCAACATTTAACACAAATATACTACTGACTTTGCAAAATTATATTGAATAAATTCTCATTTTTTTATATGTATTTCTAATTAAAAAATATGGCTAACTCTGAAATATCTGATGCACGTACCAGTTTTGTATTATTTCAGATTTCTTTTAAAATTTCCTGCAATATAATAAAATTAAGATATGGTTTATATTATTATATCACATTTTTTTTACTGTTTGTAACAACTTGAAAATTAGATAATTCTGAAGGTTATAGATATTTTTGCCTCATTTGTGAAAATATTTACTACATTGATAACATGCTTTAATTTTTATCATTTCATATCTTTTTATCTGACTGATCTTATTACATAATATAGTTTGAGTGAGATGTGCATACCAATAAAACACTTGATATAGCTTGGTATTACAAGTATTCAGTCAGTTTTCAATAGCAAACAAAGTGATTTAAAAAAAATGGTATCTTGATTACGGGAATACAAGAGGTTCTATTTTGTATTGTTCTGCAGAGAAGTTTGGCAATTTATTGTGTTAAGAGAAAGTTTTTGGATCTTAGAAAAATTAATGGAACTTGCAAAATAAAAATAAATATTCTAGAACATACTAGAAATAAAATTTGTTAGGCAATATACTATTTTACTCAGAAGTCAAATGTTTCCTGGATATAGATGAATTCATTTCAAATGAACTTTTTGTGATCTCTTGTCATCACAACAAAAGTACCCACTGTCATCCATGGATATTACCTGAAAATTCTGTCTTTCTATCGAATGTATTAGATTTATAAACAAAAATATTGAATTGATGATAGGTCAGCAAATTCACACTAACTCTATGTATAGAAATTGTTAACAGGGCATTATGGATGGAGTGTCACTTTATGCCTGGTGATGCTATTGTGAATTTTACAAAAAGCAAAACTGAGTGGGGAAAGCAGTATTCATTAGAAAAAAAACTATTCAAAAGGTGAAATATCTGAGTTGTGGGTTAAAGTTCATCTGAATGAACAAATGAAAGAGACATTGATATATGTTTGGCTTGTTGAGAATGTAGCCTGAGACAATATTATTATTATGTGGTGCCAATTCTGTTTTCATTTGTTTGCAAGACTAAAGTTATACTGAAACACGATAAGCTATGATCCTTGGAAGCTTTTACAAACATTGGATGCTTCATTAACCTATTCTAAATATAGAACATGTTGATAGGATTGGAAACTAAGTAGCCAGTTAATTAAATGCTTTGAAACACACCAATTTAATGATTATTGGGCATGATGAATGAACAATGCTTAGAAGAGCAGACCCAACTGGTGAATTGTTGATAAATCCTTAAAAAAAATGGCATTTTTATTGCAATGGATGCAATTGGATGAATTGCTATTTGAGGAATTTATTCAATAGAGTGACTGTCATGATCAGTGCCATGATAACAAATAACTAGAGTATTTTTATGACATTATATATGATGAAATAAAACTTTTACAGAATTTTGCTCCTGGGATTAATTCCTTTTTAAAAAAAAATCATCAGTACATTCATGCCAAAGTAACAAGAATAACACTAAAAACATTTATAGTTATAACATACAGCAAAGTGTCAGTTTAAGTCTATGAAAGTTTATTGGTTGTTTGACAAAGAATTGCTGTGTACAGACACGTAAAAAGAAGTGTTTAACACCTAATTTAAATAATACATTAATAAGTATTGAAGCCATAAGATTTATTTAGATATTTATTTTGAGGTATTGGCTAATATTAGTAGCAAATACCTAATACAGTCTGTAACTTATTTGTGGGTCTATAACAGACATGATTATTATTAAAATTATTAATGCACCTGGTATATATGGTATATATAATGATTGGAAATTATCTCTATTCCTCTGATTATTTCTGTGTGCATGCAATTAGACAGTAAAATAAAATGTTTGTAACTATTGATTTCCTTTTATAATATATAAAGTGGATTGTTTAAGTTCTTACCATCTTCAATTTAATAAAAATAATTTATTTGCTACTTTTAGCATTTGCCCATATGAAGTTTCTTCATTCTCAACTTACCTATAAATATATGAACTGCTATAAACTTGTAATTGATATTTGGGAATTTATTGGAAAGAATATATTTAAAATTATTAGATTTGGAAATGTAGAAGTTTAAATTGTTTTAATGTTGTATGCAAAAATAATAGTAATAATAATCGCATTGAAGTTTTGAACACATAACCGATTAAATTTTTGTAAAAGAAAAGTGTAATGTAATACCTTTTTTTTTTTTTTTTTTTTTTTTTTTTTGTTACAAAAGAAAGGTTTTTCAGAAATAATTTTGGGCTTTCATGCCTAGTTGAACTAAGATTTGAATTGCTTAAGAGACAAAATTTAAAAATGGGTTAATATAATCAAAAGTTACTATTTGTATTAATTTTTTTTTTTTTTTTTTTTTTGGTGTATTATGAGGAAGAAATGTGTCATGATTTAATGTGACTAGTGTTGTACTAAGTAAAATCTGCTCTAGTGATATTTTTTGTCTATTTTGTTGTGCTGTCATTATCTCGATGTTTTTAATTACATGCACTTTGTAAATCGTCATCTGTGCTTTTCTTTTTATTTCTGACTATGAATATAGGGGTATTATTTTTTTTAATATGATGCTTTTTAAAAAAATTTTAAATTTATAGAAATTACACTATTTACATTATTCGGACTGCCAATTTATCACAACGTTTCGGCTGTTGTACGTTCCACCCTTCTTCAGGTGGTTGGAATGTCAAGATGAACCCTTTATTTTGCTTGCTGGGGTAAACTGTTCTAGTTCCACGTGCCATGCCTAATGGATGTCAGTTATCAGTTATCTCCTGTTAATTCCCCTCTCCAAGTTCTCCACCAGGTATTGAACTCACACTCTTTGCGTCCTGTCACTGGATCTAACTAATGTCTTTATCCACTGTATCATGTGTCCTTGAGGACATCTGTGTGTGAATTTCTGAGTATTATAAACCTAATGTCTTCAGCAACCATTTTTTACCAGTGCTCATATTGTAATTTTTGCTGTTATCATTGCATGTTTTTTACCAGAGCTCATATTGCAATTTTCGTTATTATCGTTTTCTCTGGCACTCCTTATTACTGGTTCCCATATTATATTCATTTCTATGCTTGGCAGGCTCAGGAGATTTTTGTGGCCTAGCATATGTGCTGATTCCTTAACTTTATGAATTTTCCAATGATGTTCTTTGTTTATGATTTCAACCTGATCCCACAGAGGGCCGTGATCTCCCTTTTCTCTTCATAATGTGGTCAGCCACGCCTGATTTTTCCATTTTCCCTCATGTTACAGCTTTCTGGTGTTCTTGAAGCCTTACTTTAAGGGGGCGGCCTGTCTCCCCTTTATATTTCTTTCCGCAGCTGCACAGGATGGTGTACACACAGTCTTTAGTCATATTCTCCTCTAGGGGGTAGGCGGTCTTACTCGGGAGAGATATCTGCGAAGTGTCATCCAGCTTTTGAAGGTTGTCCTGATGTTATATGGACTGCAGATCCTTTGTATTTTCTCTGATAACCCTTCACATAAGGCAGGCAGATTGTTTATGTGAAGTGAGTTATCTGTGCTGTGTATCCACAGGGACACATGGCACAGAAGTTAGATCCAGTGCCAGGACCCAACGAGTGTGAGTTCAATACCTGGTTAAGGTGGTGGAGAACTTGAAGAGGGGAATTAACAGGAGATAACTGATAACTAACATCCATTAGACATGGCACATGGAACTAGAACAGTCTACCCCACTGGAATACTTTTCTCTTTGTTACATTTTCTCTCATCTTCATATAACAAACCTGAAATTGATTGAAAAGTCCAAACAAAATATTATAACCAAATATCAGTTGACAAATTTTATGCATGCTAACCTAATTGTCTCTCTTTTTATTTTTCCCCTGTCAGTATGTATCAATGATCCTGACAATCCTGCAGTATTAATAGAAGGAGTGCTGTTTCGAGCTCGTTATCTTGGATCTACTCAACTTATATCAGAGGGTCAGCCCTCCAAGCCTATGCGTATGATGCAAGCACAAGAAGCTGTGGGAAGAATTAAGGTAAGTGAACTACAAAGTTGCTTTGTAGGCGGGAGTTAGGGGTGTATATTATAAAATCTATTATTCTTATATGTTTAAGATGTATTACCTTTTATCCATATCTTAATTATTGATCCTATAGTATCCTTTTTCCACAAAATCATATTGAAAAAAAAATGAGTTTTTCAAAAGTTATTATTAAAGCAAATTTGGGATAGTTTTCATAATACTCAGTTTTTACTTTTTCAAGAGGATGCAATCTCATAACCATTTCCTAAATATTACATATTGAACTTTTCTTTTTTTTTTTCTTATTTTTAGAAAAAAAATGTGAATTTTATTAAAATTAGCACACCCTGACTGAAATATTTACTTTTTATTTTTTAATTTACCCAGGTTGCTGATATGGTAATCCCATTTAAATATAGTTATAAATTTCTGGGAAACAATTCTATTGAAAACTGTTTGTCAAAATCTTTTCTTTTTTTTTTTTTTTTTTTTTTTTCTGCATTAACAATTTTTTTTTTCTTTTTCTGCTGAGAATATATTAAAAAAAATTAATCAGAAATTCACATTCATGTTTCAGGGTTTTGCCATAATTATTGAATATTTTTGTATCCATAACTGCGAGAGGTAGTATAAATTGTACTAAATGCTATATAATTATTAGCATAAAATCATATTTTGTCATGAGATAAGATTTGCATGGAATTTTTTCAAAAAATAAATTTTGGTCATTTCAGCAATCTCTGAAAATTCAAACATTCCAATTGGGACATGAGATAGTGAACGCTGCCTTTGTATGCATTGATTTTATTTTTCGGGTTGATTTATTAGTTTGTGCACAAAATCTTAGTATAATTATTTCATAAAATTTTAACTTTGTAGTTTGTTAGTTTCAGCAACTATTTAAAAAGTTGCTTCCCTTTAACTTTGTATGGCAAGAGTTATCTATTCTTGCACTTCTGAGACTATTAACGAAACACGAGTAGTAAACAAGATTTATTATTGAGTTGATTAAAAAATGTTTTCATTACATTGCATTGGTAACTTTTCTAATTTTTTGTTTTTAAATGTATGCTCTGAATTTTAATGTCTTTTTTTTTTAATTCTTTTCTAAATATTACTTCATAGGCTTCGGTGAGTGTTATCTCTCTTTCTGTATCTTAATGTTGTGTATACTTGAATATTAGTGCCGTTATATTTCTCACTGCTTTTCCCCCCCCACAATTTAGAATATTTGGTAGCTCTTTCTTCCACCCTCTCTTTTCTCAGCATATCTTTAGTTTTGAGCCTTTTAGACAGAAGATGTTTACAATTTTATTAGCCCCTGTATATATTCCTGCATCAGTCTTATATAGTTTCTTTTCTTACCATGTTATACTACCATATTTTCTAACCATATTATTGATAATTTTGTAACATTCTTAAAACGCATAGGTAAGCATTGTTTACCTGGTGAAATTGAATTTCATGCTACCTATGAAATGAATCCGTTTACAGATCTACATTTCTTCATATACCATACATTGTATATACCTTTACAATTGGTTAATTTGTATGCTTGGAAAATCTATAATATAAATAACTATTATTTTTTAAATAATGGCTCATCTAATAAAGACATTTAGTAAGCAAACTAAATTATGCTTGTTCCTAAAAAGTCCATTATATGCTTTAACAAAAAAGATTTTGTATATGGAATTGTTGGTACAGTAAAATAGATTAACCAATCTATCTACATTATTGATATAGGTTACTAATACAGAATTTCTGAAGATATCAATGGCTCTTTTAGAATGTCAAAAAAAAGTACTCTTGTGAATCTGCATGTGCCAGTATGCTAGTACAGATACTTCAATATCTCTAATGTGTGTGATTTTCAGTGTCTATGAATTTGAATATTTATAATTATGTCAGTTTAGTTGGCTGATGTTACAGAGCACAATTAGAAATTAGTTCCTCTATTACTTGATTTGTCGGCTTTTTTTTTTATGCGTTTTATTCTAATTAACCCCACTCTATTCTAATAGTGATTCCTTTTTATTGATTGCTTTGAATATTTGATGTTCTGACACAAATAGAAAGTTATAATTTGAATGCATATTGTTATTGACTAATAAAAGAATAACTATTGCTGTATTGTTGTCTTGCGTTAAACTGGAAAATAAATGTTAAGAATGTGATATCATTTCTATCAATTTAGCAATGAGGGTAAATTACAATCGGCAATATAATATCAGTCACATAGAGCATCTTTATAGCAAGTGGTCAGTGTGAAATACAAATCTGTAACAATTATAGAACAAGCAAAGATTAGGTACTTCCACTTTTTTCGCTAAAAAACAGCATAGCATTATGAAAAAAAAAGGCCCCAAACTTAATAAAAATGTTTATTATTAACAGGAAAGACCAAAGTATTTTTATTTTTATTTTTTTTTTTTTTTGTACTCCTTTCTAACACAATCAAAATTTTGGTTAAAAAAATTTTTTTTTTAATGCATCAATGGTATAACAGAACTGACTATGGAAATTTTAGAGCCTTTCTTCCAGTAAAATGACACATTGATTTGGAAATTCTTGTAAAAAAAAATCAAATAATTGCTAGAATTTAATGCAAATTTCAGGACTTATTCACAAATGAAAAAATTTAATTTTTAAATTGTTATTTTTAGAAAATCTTGGTAAAATATTTTTTTTGCTTTAATTTAATGAAATTTCTAGAAATTAAATTCTGACCTCAAAATTTGTTAAATGCAGGACTCCTTGGAGGATGTAAATCTCTTTTTTTTTTTTTTTTTTGTTTTTAAACAGTTACTGCTTTCTCAAAAATCTGTTCTGAATAGTAAAATAAAAACTGCAGTAGAATTATCTAATCATTTAATTAGATAAGCTTTTAATTGCTTTTATAAATATATTAAGGATATTATAGTTTGAAGAAAAAATTCTTTTTGATGAAAACAATTGTTTTCATTTTTTTTTTTTTTTTTGTAATTATAATTTATAAAGTTTCAAAAATCTTTTAAAAATTCTTCAAAACTTTGTTCTTGTTAGAATATTAAGTTATTAAGTGAAGACTATATTTTCTAAGCAAAAATTGAAAAGCTTAATACAAATCGTCACACACTAAGATTTTAAAAATAATTAAATTTTTTTTTTAATGCGTATAAAGATGACCATTTTGAATGTATGGGTGACTATACATGACATGATCAGAAAATAAGATCGATGACAATAGTAAATTTAAAGTCAACATTCATAAAATTAGATTTATAGAGAATATTTCCAACATTTTTAAGATTACTGAGTACTTAAAAATTATATAAAAAAGCATTTTCTTAAATAACAGATAATGTCTTTGTAGAACAACAATAACAGTTGTTAAGTGATTTATGAATGTTGACAGTACTTAATCACTGCTACTGTTTTAAAAATCCATTTCTCTGTTATTTTCAACTTGAATATTTATTTCAAATCAGATTAATTATGCTTTAAATTGGCTAATATTCTTCAAATATAGTTTCAGAAAAGTATATTTTATTTTTGGATGATTTCTTAAAGAAAATTACATTGTGATGACAGATGACTAAAAAAGGGTGTTAATCAGTGATTTTTAGCACCAAAAAGTGAATCAATCAATATAATTTCTGTTTGAAAAACTGTGTATTTTACTTACTGGAAATAGTAAATTTAATCCTTTAACTTTTAATTAAAGCTAAAATGAAAGTTTCAAGAAAGTTTTCATTTTTAAAATTCATTTTAAACTTTAGGTATCGCGAATTAGTGGAGGTACCTAATATAGGTTAATGAGTTAATGGTTAAGATAACTGTAAGATAAAAGTTTTTGCTTTTATTTTTACATTTCGCATTTTTTTTTTATATATTCTCTGGTTTCTCTCCAAGAGTTTGTAATTATCAAAAATTATTGAATTACTTTTAAATTTTGTTTTATATTGAGTTCATAGGAGTATAAACATGTTTATATTTCAATATAATGGCCTTGAATTATTTCAAAAGACTGTCTAGTGGATCATTTTTTATACAACCTTCAGCTGCTTGCTAAGTTATTAAACTATACAAATTCTGTACTGTTGACCTATAATGACTCTAAATTGTGACTAATGAAATAATTGGGGATATCTTGCTAATGAAATAATTGGGTATATCTCACATACTGCAGCCTAAATTACATTTTCTGTCATATTGAACACTAACCACATTGGATAAACTTAAATACCATATTTTTCTTGACAGGAGTATCTATTATTATTATTATCTACAGCTGTTAGATTATCTTTTTAATCTCTTTGATAAATTTACCTATAAATGTTATATGTAGTATTTAAAGCACTTCTATATAGTGTATCAGTATATAATGCCTCATACTGATACACAAACTACAAGAAATTGAAGCTATATATCAACAATTTTGATAATTTTTAGTATCTTTAACAAGATCTTCATATTTTTTTTTATCAGCATTGTTTAAAATGAAGGTCCTTAAAGTTTCACAATGACTGTCACTTTATATAAAAAGAGATACAAAGACCAGTTTCAAAAGAATAACTTGTTTGGATATTCTTATTTCTGCTGCTGCTTAGATGGAATTGATTAGATGAATAAGAGGAGCATCAAAATAATTAGAACTTAGAAATATAATTATTACCATTTTTACTTCTATTATAAACTCTGTAATAACGGTGCATACATACATGTATGTAGACATGTGCATAGTTCTTGAAAGTAAAAGAGAACCTCTATACACTTGTGTGTTTATTTGGTTACATATATCTGTTTATTTGTAACATTTATTTATTTATTTACTGTTTAATTTTTCATCCAATAGAGGGCCCAAGAGTCACTCAAGGTAGTTATTGTCTGAGGCTATTAAAGAAGTGCAGTTTGTGAAAGAATTATAACAGTTAACCATAGACTTGAACAGGTTAAGATCGTAATGATCAGTGAAGCATCCTCTCTTGTCTTTTCTACAAAATGGTGGTTTTAGGGAAGAAGCTGTCCTAATATCTAATGTTAACAAAGTTTCCTTGCTTTTTATTTTTTAAATTTGCTCATTTTCTTAAAAGATAATTAAGTTACATTACAATTTAAGTATGTGTTTATCTTCACCTTTTTTTCCTTTTTGTTTAAAGCTATTATAGCACATCAGTCTCTTCATTTTTCTTCTCTACCTTTTTTTCCTTTGCATGATTTCATTAAAACACATTAGTATTTAGAATTTTGTAGATTTTCATTTTCAAAATTGTTTTTAAATCATTTTTTTTATATTGTGGCTATTTTTGTGTTGACAGTTTTTAAAAAATTGTACCATTTATAAAAGTGACTTGAATTATCTATGCAATTTTTTGATTTTTCCTTTTTATATTTTTAATCAAATATTTGTACAAATAAATTAATACTGTTTTTTTCCATTAATGCAACTTTCTTGTAAAAATAAAGTACTTAGTCAAAGTTAAATAATGTTATTTTTTAATATAGAAATGCAATCCTAGAAATATGTTTGTTGTATAGTTCTTATTAGATATTTATGAAATGCTGTCAAAATGAGTAAATGTGCAAAAGAAGCATAATTTATTGGAGCATATGCAGCACTTATCAAGGGCAGTGAAAGTTATATTAGGCTTATTAAGGATGGTATCTATTATAGATGCATATGTTTAAGGAACAAAAGAGACTATCAAAGGCTAAAAAGACACGTCTATTTCTGTTGATGATATATACAACTGAATAAATTATAATCTGTTACCACATTCACAAGATTGAGTTATAGAATTTGGAGATCATTGATGAAGCATTCCTTTAGTTGTGTTTGTGTCTGTTTACAAACTAGATGTATTTTTCTTTAAAAATTTGTATATACTAACATTATTGCTGTATTATATTTGTTTCCAGCCTTTCTAAGCCATAGTTGTGTTGCACTGTGTGACATTATGCAATAAAAAATATTATGAAATTTGGAAGAGTTACATTGAAATTAGCACATTTGCCAAATAAATGAAACTTGAATTAATACTATTAATGCTTAACTTTAATTTTGTTTCTCAAATATTTCATCACATTTTATCTGTCCCTCCACCAAATGTGTCTATCATTTTTTGTGTGAATTGAGATTCTGATAATTATCTGTTAATATTTCCAAAGTTTACGTACTGTAAGTGACTCTTATTCAGTATATTTTGGTGAGGTTTGCTTATTTACAATGTAGATGCATTCCATTTAATAGAAAAAGTTCAAAGTTATAACCTTCTTTTCCAATTCTACATTATATTTCCAACAAAATCTAACTTAAAACTTATGTCTTATTGATGTTTTATTAACCATTAAAATTTCATCTGTTAATTAAATGACTATTTGAAGAAACATTAATGTCAGTGTCAAATTATGTAATAATTTCAAATACTGTCAATACTGGTTGATGCAAAAATATTTGATTTCTAATTGTAATTTTTTTTTCTGTGTATATTGGAATAGTACAGCCAATTTTCAAGTTCAGTAGTTTAGGGATATATTACATTTATGTTTTTACATATATATATATATAATGTGTGTGTGTATGTTAAAGTGGAATAGGAGAATTGAAAAATCACATATGATAGGCACTGAAAAGACTTTGGCCTGACCTGCTGTTTGGTCAGTTGATCAGCCTTTTAGAAAGTGATTCTAACAAAGAACTTGGTAGAACTCCTTTGTATATTGCTGAGAGGACATTATTTTCAGACTTGTAATATACTGAATTATAAATTGTCATTCTTTTTCAAGAACTTTGAAAGCATGTTACCTTGTTTAGACTGCTTCTGATAGTCATATTAAAATATTGAAAACTAAAATTCCATTGTTGTGTGTGTGTGTATATGTGTCATATATATATATATATGACACATATAACCTGCTTTAGTATTCTGTTACATTCCTATTCAAATCCTCCCCTTTCTACAATGTTTGCCCCTTTTTATACATGTATTATATGCAAATTTGATGAAACTTAGCGTAAAAGTCACATTTAATTTACCTTTTACTTGTTTTATGTATATAAGTGAGATATCAGCTGGCATCTAATATTATGTGTATACCATGTTTAATATTACTGTTCATTCAAAGAAGTCTATTATTCTCGTTCGTTCTCCTGGTCAGGGCGGGGATAAAGAGACATCGATGCCAGCTGAAAACTATGAGGTAGGTATCTTGCCCAGTGTTTAGCTGCCAGCTTGCCTGGCCACTGGTCACTAACCACTACAAGCATCTCGGGTCTGCTGCTGCTATTGCTTTTCTACTATTTCTTTTCATCATGTCTCACAACACACAGAAAATGCCAAAACCTTTTTGTTCATCTTACTGCTTTATTTTTTCCTATTCTGTTTTAACAATTATGTTTTTAATTTCTGCCTTGTTGTTTGTTTTTGTTAGCTTTTTTTTTTCTCTTATTTTTTTTCCAAATAAAGAAAAATATTTTCGTAGAATGATTTGGTTTACACAATGCTGAGGTGTGTGGTCCATCCTTCCTTTCCCAAACCCTCACTATATGGTAATCTCTGTATGTCTGTTATCACTACTTTTATCTAAACTTTCTAGAAAAGGATAGATTGTAGTTTGGTATTAAAAAAAATTATAAAGACTTGATTTCATATTTTTAAATGGGGTACATTAGTAATATTATGTTTGTCCATGCTATTATGTTAATAAAAATAGAAGAGAAACAAAAATTGCAGAAGGAAAAGAAGTTTGACTATGAGAAGTAATTAGGTTTGATTCTTTATCTAATTAGGAAAGAATTTTGTTAAAATATTCTACTTGTAGGAATAATACAAATATTTCTAGAGTCTGTTCTGTTTTTGCAATCTTCTAATGTTGTATTTGTATATCTTTTCTTGGGATTTCTTTACTTGTTGTTTTAATATTTTAATATGAATAATTTAACTCGTTTCATCTCTTGAAATGCTTAAAGCTATTATATGATTGGTATTTAAAATGTTTTACTTTTTTAAAAAATTGTTTTTGATGGTCCTTATATATATTGTTGGTGTTTAGTCTCATTTGTTGCGATGGTTGAAAGTAAATATTTCAAATAAGTCCTTCATTTTGACATCAAATTTAATACTGTGTAAAATCTAATTTGAAATGATAGATATATTTACATTATTCGGATTGTCATCTTCATTGCCATATTCACAATATTTTGGCCGTTGTATGCTCTGGCTTTCTTCAACATACAACGGCCAAAATGTTGTGCATATGGCAATGAAGATGAGGATAACAGTCCAAATAATGTAAGTAATCATAATGCCACATCTCAGAGATATAGACAGATATTGGATATGTCTGAATATTTTCATACAATATTTACAAAACTTGGTTTTTGATTCTCATTGATTTTTATTCTCACCACCCACTTATAACAATGAATTCTCTTTTATAGGCATATTCAACAAAAATGTATATACTGGTTGGAATTGTGTAAATTAATATTACATCATCAAAGAGAAATTGGTAATAAGCTGGTATTAGCAATAATATTACTATTTTTCAAATTTAAGTTAAAGATAAGATATATTATAAATGAAAGAATTATTTTTTATTTCTTAAAAATAATATTGTTTTCATATACCAGATTTAATGTGACAATTAATTCACTACATAATGAGAAGGATTGCATTTTTGAAAACTAATTTTTTCTCATTATTTGATAAAATGTTTGCTTGATTCAAATTCAGGAATTTTTTTTCTCTATTTAGGACCTTAGAAAGTCACTATTATTCGCAAGTGTTTTGATAATTCTCAGAAACTCTGAAAATGAAAGAATTCTATAATCTTAAAAAAAACTAGTAATGTATTTTTGTTTAATATTTAACAATATTTATCTGATAAATATTCTAAAAGAATTTCATACATACAGTTAGATATGGGGAGAACACAGTAGTTAAAAATGCTACTGAAGCTTTTATGTTGTTCAGTCAATATCTATAAACAGTATATGATTGAATTTTTTTGGAAAAAATGACCAAGGAATTTAGCACTTAGAATGTGTTTAGTATTTAAAAAAAAGTATTTTATCATATGGAAACCATTTGAGTCCTGGCTACATTTTTTAGATTTGTTTTTATGCAGCCATTGTTTAACTATTATCGATTCAGTAATTTTCAGCTTATTATTATTATAAGCATTCTTTATCTGAAAAGGTAAAGAATGCTTTTTATAGCAACAACTTTTATTTGCTCCTGTTGCTTATGTAAGTTTGGATATTTTTGTAAAGTTATTTAATAGATATAATTTAATGGTGTACTCTTAGATATTTTTTCTTCTATCTTTGAAAAAGTTTGCAATCCTAAATTGAAAACTTTAAGCTTAAGTGTATGTCAGTATAGTTAATCGAACATTTAACTTTCTTTTTTCTTTTTTTTAATTTTCTTTAACTGGAAGCTCTATAAAAATTTTGTAATATTTCTATAACTTCATCAGTTAATTTAAAGGACATAACTGATTTGTCTGCCTGCCAAATTAATTTGATTAAATTTTACCAATTTTAAAAGTATTTTTATAGGTTTCAGAAAATGTTTTTTATAATAGTTAAAAAAAAAATGAGCCTATTAAATAATTTATTGCTTTAATTTAAACAAGAAAATTTTGGTTTAAAGTGTGTTTTTGGTTTTATAAAATTAGCATTCCCTGTTTATTTGAACAGTTTCATTATTTTCATCACAATATGCAATAAGAATTGACAAAATTTTATCTTTGTCATAAAGTGCATTTAAATTGGTTATCATAATTCTAGTCTATTTTGGCTTATTTCTTTTTTTTTTTTTCATGATAAATATTCTTCATGTTTAAATTCTTTTAGATAAAAATTTGCTTTTCATTGTTGTAATGAGATACAAAATCAGCAGTGGCTCATAATTCCATTTAAAAAATTAAACTATTTTTATCATATTTAAATATTAAAGAAGAATTGTGAATATTACTTATAAAATGAAAATACAAGCGAAATAATATGAAAGTAACTTGGAGGTTTTTTTTTCTTTTACTATTAGATTTAAACATTTCAGAATAACATTTTCCTTTGCTCAGCAAATTCTTTATAAATACTATTATCCCCAGTTGTTTTTTTAATGTTCCTGGTGTAAAAATATTCTGATTGATACATAGAGTATTGATTTTGACATTCTGCTGATTTAAGTAATGTTAAAAGCATTATCAAGTTTGTATATTTATGAAGTATTGTGAAAATTCAGTAGGTTACATTCACTTTTAATTGTATAACATTTTTACTGTTGTGTACTTCAGTTATCATCAGTTGGTATAACTGATTTACTTTAACCAATTACTATGTATCTGGATGACGGAGAGCAATAAACAAAAGCATATATTGATGGCAAAAGCATTCATTTTTGTGAAAGCATTATAAAATAAAAACATAAAAATGTTCTGTATGAAGGTTTGTTGCCTTCATTATATAGAACATAAATATAATTTAGACAATTTATTAGATGTCTTTTCTATGTCTATGGTTACACTCCTAATATCCCCAACCGTCCCAGTTAGTTCTCCTTATCTTTTCCAGATAATTCCTTTCTTTTGTGAGTCTCTTTCTTCTTAAAGAGGTATCATTATTGCTATGGTAATTAATTGCCTGTCTGTCCTGTCCTCACATTTATCCTTATGTGCACTGACTTTAGCAAATGTCTTTGTTTTGGTTTTTCTTTTTCACAATATATATGTTCTTCCAATAGATCATCTTGTGCTACAGTTTTGTGTCCAGTCAATTATATATGTTGTATTTGATTTGACTTCCTTTGTTTTTTTGTTTTTTTTCTTTTTTCTTTGTTTTCTGCAGACCTTGGGCACTCTTCATTTTGGTAAACGATACCAGGTACCATATCACTGTTGATGTATATGTGTATATGTATGTGTGTGTGAGTGGGTGTGTATATATTTACATCCATATGCGCACACACATTCACACATGCACGCACGTAATTTGTAGCACTCTGTAGTTATGCTAGTTTTGTTTGATGTATTGTCAAAATATGGTTCATGTTGTTCAATTGTTTGCACATATTGTCTGCATGGACACAAAAACAAATTGTTCAAAAGGCACAACTACACTCAAAACACTACACTTGTTATTGTCGTCCCTGAATTAAGTGGCTATTGTTATTTCTTTTCTCTACATTTTTCTTTTTTTAAAATGTTTTATTAGAATGTCTTAACGATGCCTATTTCAATTTTTATGTTTCAACATTATATATATATATATATATATATATATATATATATATATATATGTGAATGGCATTAACATAGTTATTTTGAACTTTTTTTTTTTTACTCTGCAAGAGTTTATTATTATGTAAGTTACTTCATTAGCTATCAATTCTATCTCTTTAAATTTCTCTTCTTATTTAGGGATCTTACCTCTCCAGGAAAATAAGTAATGTTTTGAGTAGTGTTGGGAATTAGTATTTGTCAATTCAAATTATGAAGCAACTGTATAGTCTGTTTCTTAGTTTTAATACTCATGCTAAACTTAAATAATTTGCAGGAATAATAATAAAATTATTATATAACTAATGTCTATACATTTTTTTTTTTTTTTGAATTAGATGTAGAAGAATTAAGGATAATCACAGTGATGCAAGAAATTTTAAAAATACTTTTCAATGTTTTTTATTTTCTCCAAGTGTGTTTGTGCATTTATCTTTTAATTTATCTTTTAAGGAAAACGTCTGTTTATATGAATTAACTTTGATAGCCTTTAAGAAATTTCTCTTATTCAAAAATAAAAAATATGAAAATTAATATGTAGAGCATACATTTATAGTTTATAGTAGTTAATGTTTATAGGGATGTGAAAGTAACACTTCTTTTGTCAATTGTGCATACAACCTTTTGATTTTATAAAAGTGTAAAGATGAAATAGTATAAGTAGACAGTGTGTGCAGCAGTTATTTATTTTTAAAATTTTTTATTGTTTGCTTGAGATTATAATTTATCCTGTAAAAAGATGTGCTAATCTAATTGATTAACATTGTTTTTTCTACCTAATTAAAGGCAGTTTTCTCTTAGTTTTGAATGATATTATCATATTCACATTTTATGTGAAAGGTAATAATAGTAGTAATCTTATAAAAACTAAGATTTTATTGAATCAATAGACAGGTCCAATCCTAAGTAATTTTGTATAAAATATTATTTAAATTCTTTAAAATATATAAAAGATTAATCGTTTTTAATACATTAGAGATTATATATATATATATATATATATATATATATATATATATTTTTTTTTTTTCTTTCTTTTTTAAAGATTTCTACACTTACTGTATATGAAGTTTTTCATCACTCCCCTTTTTATTTTATATTTATAAACTTTTGTATTTAGGTGTTAATGTTTCCAGGATTTAAGTAGAAATGAGCTCTACATTGAATGCTTGCATTACATAATTTAATGATTACCTCCCCTTAATTTCTTATAGTTTTCCTATTGACTTTGTAATCTAATAGTAACAGTGAGATTAGCTGTTCCCATAAAGGAAACACTTGGCATTCATTTACTGTTATTGTCGGTTGATATTTATAAATGATTTTCGTAAAATATTTATATATATATATATTATTTATTATTATTTTTTAATTTTCTTAAGGAAACTAGCATTTTCATGCCTACTGTTATTGCTCTTTAGGGTTTTCCTCTGTAAAATTTTAAGGTAATGTTGAAAGTCAACATCTTGATTATATCACTATTTTCCTTTCTAATTACATGTACTACCAATTTTAGTTGTTGTTGTTCAAGTGATGTGTTTCTTTATTTGATAAAGTTCTTTGTCATTCTGTCATGCCAATCTCTAAGATTTGATGAAGAATAGTCTTCATTAAGACCTACAGGGTTCATCCGCTTGAAGCCATTTTTAATTATTGATCTGAGAAAAAAAGGTTGTATATAGCTGATAGTTTAAATATTTCTGAATGAGTTAGATACCATGTATGGCATTTATATATGGAAGTTTAGATATGATGAGGCCATTTAAAAACATGACTAGAGTTTTCAGCTTAATATTTTGATTTTATAGCATCTTACAGTGTTGCATAAAGGGACCTCTATCGTGTTCAATTTCATTATTTCTTATACTAAATCCCTTACAACTGATCCATACATTTAAGGATTTGAAGTGTTCAGTATTTATTAATTATACATTCTGAATTTTTATGATGAATGGCATGCCACCACTACTCTCATTCCAATTCCAGATCATATAAAGTAACCAAAAAAGTCCTTGCTGTTTTTTATGTTGTGTGGGAAGAAGTGATCACTGATACACAAATGAGTGCATCACGTGCCAGGAAAGTGATGGAGGTGGGGACATTGCTCTTGACCAATGCAGTTGAATTGCACATACACATCAATCATAGCTTTTAGTAGTGGTTTGGAAACATGGCGGTGTTGAAGCAACTTATTTGGGGTTGTCTGCTCTATGATTTTAAGGTGGGCTTGTCTGTAGTCACATCAAGTTGACGAATACATCAAGCCTTTGGGAATATTGCTGTGAGTGAACACACCACCAGCCATTGGTTCCAGAAGTTCAGGTTGGGAGATCTGAGCCTTTGTGATGAACTCTGCAGTGGCCAGTCACAGGTCCTGGATGCTGAGGCTATGAAGGTGGCCAAAGAGGAGGACAGCACCCACAACTGTTGGGGAGCTTGCTGGACACTTCAAGGCTTCTGATGATACAGTCAGACTTCACCTGCATTATATAGGGAATGCATACAAGTTGAATGAGTGGGTTCCCCACACACTGTTGGAAGCCAACAAGCAACAACGAGTGACAGCTTGTTTCTCATTGCTTTCTTGGCACTGCAATGTGCACATTTGTTAGAGTACTCACTAGTGATGAAAAGTGGCTCCTGTATTACATTTGCTCCCAAGTGTACCAGGCATTGGTTGTCATCATGGGACCCTGTGCCTCACACTACAAGACCACCTCTACACCCACGCATAATCATGCTCTGTATTATCTGTGGACTAGTTGACAAATGGTGCTGCTAACAATGAGCCAAACCATCACTGCGGACCTGTACTTGCAGCAGTTGGAACATGTGCATCAGGCACTGATGCAGGAACCAGCATTGGTTAATCACAAGGATGTACCATCATTCCATGATAATGACAGGGATACCATATGGCAACTTGGCTGGAAGACACCGTGCCAGCCACCTTACTCCCAACATATTACCACATCTTTTATTCCCTGGACAACCACCTTCACGGGAAATCCTTCACAAATGAGGCAGAGTTGTGGCAGGCACTCACAGACTTCTTTGTGTTCAAGACACCTGATTTTTACCACCAGGGAATCGCACAGCTGGAAGTACATTGGCAAAAGGTTCTGGATGCCAATGGGGATTACTTTGAGGATTAACAGTATGTCAAATTTTGCTGTATATCTTCTTTTTTTTTCCTAATAAATCAGAAATGGCAACAACTTTTTTGGTTACCTTGTAGCTTCTGTTTTGGAAAGGTTTATCATAAGTCCTACTTCTTGGAACACTTGAAATTTGCTTTTTTTTTTTTTTTTTTTGTTCAAGATCATTCTTATACCAACTATGAATACCCCACTCATCATCAGTACACTGACCTGTGGAGGGAAAACAGTATAGTACTTCAGTATAGCTTTTAATATAGTAAATATCATACATGGTTTCTGAAAACCAAAATTATTTTAACAATACATTCTGAAGACTTAATTTTAATGTATTAATATAATCTTGATTTAATTTTTCCAACTATATACAGTTTTGATGGACATAGGTAACTATTAATTCCATCTTGAAAGAATCTACATATTTTAATATCCATGAATTACTGGGCTATAAAATTATATTTTTAAATTGAGAAATGTTTCAGTTTAGTGTTTAATTGATAAATTAGAATGTACAATGTACATGGCTCTTTTAGTAGCTTTTTTTCTATGAATTGTCCATACAACCTTTCGATTTTATGACAAAATAATCATAGGATTGTGACATGTGTCAATATAAGAATGTCCAAATCAGAGAAAGTAACTTTGGTAATTCTTATTATTCATACTAGTTTCTAAAATATTTATTACCAGGAAAATTATTGATGAATAATATATGACTAGAGTAAAATATAGTTTTAATAAAATATGTTACCTATATTTATGTGCATTTAGACAAAATTAATTCTCAAGCAAAATGAACCACTTAATCAGTTCCTTTACTATTATGTTTCTTAGATTACAGATATTTGTTCAAGTCTTTCATGTCTCTTAAGTGATCATCTTGCTTCAACTTGATCTTGAAATAGGCTTTGCTGTTACCATCTTTGTCATTCTGTTGCTAATTTCTTTCTTCCAAGAGACATTTCCATTTCACTGTTATATTAAATGCACAAAACTTTTAACATAAAAAGATACTGAACAAAAAGCAATTTCTATAATGGCAGGAGTAATCGGTGAATCATAGATGCCACTGAACGTTTAAAAAAATAATCAAGTAAAGTCAATGGATTAATTAAACTGTTCATTGGCCTCTATTTTAGTTGTGAATACTTTACCTACGCTTTATTGAATCTCAATGCATTGTTTTCAAGTCTTTTTTTTTTCATTGGATTTCACAATTAAAACTTTCTAATAATTGTTGTCATTTTTGTACACTACTAGATAAATAAATACATATTGATAGTTATGTTTTAATTGATGATTGGCCTGTTTTGTTAAGAGTGTTTTATCTGTTTTACATGATCATATTTATATAATTTATGTTATGAATATTCAAGTGTGTATTTCAGTGGGTATGAATTTGGTCAGTGTCATTTGCAAATTAGAAATTCAAAATTTGTTTCTATTGGCGCTGAATGAAGCACCTGTATCAAGTTAGATGCTATGAAAGTGAATTCAAACATTAGAGTATTGGAATTTTAAAATAACTGAAAAGTATTGAAATATTCCCTGATGTAATTTAATCAAATTATTGAACACCTTTTAATTTTATGTGAATGAAGATCATAATTAAAGATTGCACAATATTTTCTGTGCCAGAAACAAAATTCCATTTTAAATGGAAACTTTTTGAATTCTGTACATCATAAATTCTGCACTGTAATTAGCAATCAAAAAAATAATGTAACATCCTTGTCTTTTTCTGTAGTTTTAAATATATAGATATTGAACAACTTTTTTTTTTTTTTTTCTAGTTCTCTCTTACCAATCTTATAATTTTAGACTATCCCTTTTCTATCTCTAAATTTGATTGGACAGCTACTTACTTTATTGATTATTGGTTAGCTGCAGCTGTTCATGAAACTATATTTCTTGTTAAATGTATCCTTTTGACAGATTGGCTGCCAACCAGTAGCACGGCCTTGTTATTTTCGATCTTTACTTTTCAGTGTTTCTAATAATGTTTTTCTTCATCTTTTAAAATTTTGCCTTTTTTTCATAGATTTTCTTTTCTATTTCTGCATTTTTTTTTTACCATTTTCTTAAACTGTTCCTCTTTTTTCTTCCTTTTCCTTTTTCTAATACCATAAACTTTTCCTTCCAAAAATTATAAGTTTTTCTTATGCATTTGGAACTTTACAGTTTTTTTTTTTTTTTAAAGTATGTTGAAATTAATAAAGGTCACACCCACATCTCAAATATGTGTGAAGTATCTTCATTTCTCACACACACATACTGATTATTTTTAGAGAGATGTTTGCAGAAATTTTATTTTCAGCAAAAAAAAAAATATTATAAACACATTTGATAAATCAGGATAACATATTCACTAAATAAATTGTATTTGGGAATTAGATCATGATATTGTTGTTAACTGCATTATTTTATACAATGAAAAGTGTAATATAATTTAAGCTATTATATTAAAATCAAAATCTATAGATATCATAGTTTATTAATGAATTATTTCTGTCTGAATTTCTGAGATGATGAGTTATCTTTATTTACTGTTGTCCTCATTTTTGTTGTTGTTGTTATCATATTTGGCCCATTGTGCCCATCAGGCAAGTACCTGTAGAAAGCTGAAGGTCACAAAGGATGAAATGTTGTTATGACAACAACAAAGAAACTGACAGCAGTCCACATGTAAATAATAATGAATTGTTTATTATATAGCTGGACTAATGGAAATTCTACATTTGTTGAAAATTAAGATTATCTTTCTGTTTTTTTTTCTTCTCCTTGGCCTCTATTGTCTCATTTTCACCCATATACCTTTTAGTTTTTATTGCCCAGTCATGTTTTTACCTAAATATTATGCAAATAAGAATTAGTTTCATAAGAAATAAATAAATGCACAAATATTTTGCTATCTCCATCACTAACCTCCCTCCACTCTTGTTATCTTTTCGTTTTTCTCTATTTTTTTTACCTCCAACTCTTTCTCCCTGACACCCTCTTTTACCATTCAATTTCCCGAATTCCTTCTTTATGTAGGTGTCTCTGTCAGAAAGAGCTCAAGAAGTGTAATGATCGAACATGCAATCCAATAATGTAAAAATAAGGATTCATAATTAAATTTGATAAGAAATTACTAATAAAAAGCAACACTAATAATATATGACTATTGTCATCATGTTTTTGCTAATGCATTGAGATAGATATTAATTTTAGACTAGTTTTTCTTTGATTTTGTTGGGCTTTTGTAGCAACAAAGGAGAAAACCAAGTCTAACCTTGAAAAAGAATTTGTATTCTCTACTGTTTGTTGAAAAAGAAAATCAGGATCAAGTTGACTTTAGTTGACCTTGAAATATATAATTATTTGTGCTTCCTTACCAGTTTCAGCCAATCACATCCATTCTTAATCCAATAAATGAACACTCCTTTGGATGACAGCAATATTTCTTGTTTGTTTGCTTTTTTGTTTTGTGGAGAAATATGGTAGATGTGCATTGTGAGTTTTGGATTCATATCTTTTACCCCTTTTGATATATGCCACTGTCGTTTTTGACTTTGGACTAGTGAGACTGATTTAAACCCTTTGGAATTACAACTCTGGATTTTTGATTCTATAATCTGAACTTACCATTGCTATTTTCAAGTGGAATATTGTTCTTATCTTTGTCATTATCACAACATTTCAGATGTGCCCTCCAACCTTCATCAGGTGCTTGTCGACTTGAGTAACCTTCAGGGGATTTAAAACAATCCTTTATTTAATCTATTGGGGTAGATTGTTCTTGTTCTGCTCCCCATGTCTAGACATATCTCATCTTGTTATTTAATTCTGCTCCGCTTGTCCTGTTTCCACTGAGTCCAAGTACACACTGCCCAGCCCAAGGATTGAACTTGCAATTACCATGCCACAAAATTCACAAACCAGTGCTTTAATCTACTAGGCTATTGTGGGACAATCCTGAGAAGAACTTGGAGCCTTAAACTTAATCTGTCTGCTAAAGAGTGCTGCTAATTGTTATGCTTGATGGCACTCACCAAAGCTTCTCTTTTCTATTGAAGCTGCTGTTGCTGCTTTTGAAGCAGGTTAGGTTTAAAGCTTCAAGTTCTCCACTCAAGATTCTGCCACAGGACAATAACTGAGTGGATTAAAGTGTTGATTAGGTTAGATATGATTAAATAAAGGGTTCAGTTAAAAATTCAAACAACTTAGGATGGCTAGAGAGCACAACTGCCAAACTGTTGTGATAACAATAAAGATGCGGACAATAGTTCAAATATAAATAAGGTATAATTTCCTCATCCCAGAAATTTGGACTGAAATATTTAATTATAATTTATTATGAAATAACCTATATGATTTATTGTTAATATATATTGTTTTGGTCAAAAATAAAATAATTATTGCTATGATTCAAAGTATAATTGATTGCATATTTTATAGTAATTATGTGTTTAAAAAAAAATGTATGTATTGATGGTATGTAAAATGCTGAATATTTTTTATTCTATATAAGTAGAATAAAATTTATAAAATCTAAAGATTTTTACAATTTCTGCAACTAAAAATGTTATTGAAAATGCATTAATCATTGATAAAAGAAATTATGATTGGGTGCTGAAAAGTTCTCAGTTTGCCCCACTTCCCTAAATCTGACCAAATGATTGGGCATCAGATATCTTTTTGGAAGGGTTCTTAGTAGGACCAAAAACCTTTTACTATCCCTGTGTGTGTGTCTCTGTTTATATATATATATATATATATATATATATATATATATATAGTCAACGGCAAAATTATTCGCACACCCATCAATTTTGAATATTTTTATCCATTTATCATAATCTAATGTCTGTATGATGCCAGCTTATTTTATGTTAATAAGCACAAAAAAAGAATATAAAACTCAATTTTCAGAGCAATAGGTTAAATACAAGAAATTTGACAGGCGAATAATGCAAAATAGGAAAAGAAAAAATTATTCATGCAGTAGGAAATATTGTTTAAATTGATTGATCATGTAATTAAAAGTAATTTACATAATTATTTTGTCGGTGAAGCCTTCTAGACTATCTATTCAGTAGAATATTTGTGATAATTCCAGCAAAGAAGCTCACGTGGTGCATAGTGTCACCATTGTTATTCTTATGTTAACAATATGATGGGGAAAGACAAACGAGCTTAGCGTTGACTTGAGACAGTAAATTATTAATTTCCACAAGTCAGGAAATAGTTACAGTTAATATTTCAAACCGGTTAGCTATCTCTAAACCTACAGTACAATCTGTTATAAAGAATTTTAAACAGTTTTGACTGAGCATGGAAGAAAACCCAAATTGTCCCCGAGAACTACACAAAAACTGTGTTGTGAGGTTAATATAAACCCAAGAGTCGTTTTGGAAGACATTGCCAAAAGTTTGGATATGATGGGTATCAGCATAAGTACTCACACAATACAATGTTGTTTAAATAGAAATGGATTGTATGGAAATCGATCATGTTGAACCCCTCTTCACAAACCATGTCACATTGTTGCTCAATTTAGTTTTGCCAAAACATTCTTGGACAAAGAAAATTGCTTTTGGGAACAAGTACTATGGAGTGATGAAACAAAAATTCAACTTTTTGGAGATAATGATGTACAGAAGATTTGGCACAAGGAAAGTGAGATTTTCCTCCCAAAGAACTCAGTAGCAGCATTAAAACATGGAGGTGGCTCAATGATGTTTTAGGGGTTATTTTTGCTCAAGGGGGACTGGACAATTAATTGCAAGAAGAGGAATAATGAAATCTGCAGACTATATAAAAAATCTGAATGAAAATCTACAACTATCAGTGCAAAATCTTCATCTAGGTTGGCAGTTTACTTTCCAGCAAGGTAATGATCCCAAACATACATCTAAATCAGTGATTACATGGCTTCAGAAAAAGAAGATTACAGTTCTGCCATGGCCTTTGATGAGTCTGGACTTGAATCCTGTAGAAAATTTATGGCAACAATTGAAAGTTCAAATAAATCGTCAGTCACCAAATAACCTTCAGGAATTAGAATGTGTAACCATTGAAGAATGGAAAAAAATCCCAGAAAAAACGTGTTCAAATTTCATCAAAAACTTTAGATGATTGCAGCAAGTTATAAAAATGAGAGGCCATACTATTGACTATTAATATTGTGAAAATAGTTCAATTTTTTTTTTCTATTTCTCATACTGTATGAATAATTTTGTCTTTTCCTATTTTGCATAATTCGCCTGTCAACGTTGTGGTATTTAACCTATTTTGATAATTGAGTTTTATATTCGTTTTTTGTGTGTGCTTATTAACATATAAAAATGTTTTCTTAGTGGCTTCTTGGTTTTTTCTGAACTTTTCCATTTTTACACAATCTAAAATAGTTCAGATATGTTCAACTGGATTCATATCAGAAAACTAACTTTGCTATGAAAATTAAAACTTTTTGGGGTTGCCATTTCAGAGGGGTTTTTTTGGCATCGCATCTGAAATGCATCCTCCATCTGAAATGCTATTTTTGTTTCCTCGATGAATATTGGCGATATTGGAGCAAGTCTCTACTGCAGAACAGATTTGTGTTTTTCTCAATTGATATTCTCTATGCCCTCCAGAAACTTTGAACAAAACTAGCCACAAATTATCCTCCATACCCTATCCCCACAAACCCTATCATTTGTTAGAGAATTGTAATAGCTTTGCCAAGAATTTTGGTTGTCCTATCTCCTGGCCTATGCTCAAATGTTATCTGAAAATTCAACCATTTCTGAAAAGATGGTGTCAACCACCATCTCAGTTACCCACTTCTTTCTGTATTGAATATGTATTGAACTGGTTTAGAAAGTCATTTTCTTGATGTTCAGCTATAAATCTCAAATGATGAAGATAGCAAAATGCCATACTCTGTCATTTTCTATCACTTTGTAATTGGAATTTTAAAAATTAACAAGAGAGGGAACAGACTGATATGGAGAGGGAACAATAAAAGAACAAGAATTAAGAAGACAGAAGATAATGATTGACATTTCATTTAAATTTTGTAAGATCAAAGTTGACTGGGGAGCAAGAAGTTGGAAGAGATTTCTACAAGCAAGAAATGCAATAGAAGAAACTGTTAGCATCTAACTTATGATTACATCTATACCATTTCAACTTAAAATTATGAGACCTTGCTGCCAATCTAGTACTGTGCTTAAATTCATAAAGTATATGTACTATACAGGAAAGCTCATCAGAACAATTACCATGAAAGTATTTATAGAAAAGGCACAGGGAAACTGTTATGGTGGTGTGGGAAAGTGACTTAAAGCGAGATGCCAGGTCAGGACCAATAACATTGCAAATTTTATCAAGAATTTCTAGACCAAGTGTGGCAGCAATATTCAAAGCAAGGATAGATAGACTTATAAATATGTAAGATAGATTCTGGTGAGAAAAATTGTCACGGCACAATGAACCAATTTTCTTAACATCAAACCTAGCAATTGATCCAATATAATCTTTCCACTTCATGTCAGTGGAAAACATTAGTCTGAGAAGGTGCAATGAGTCACTCTCCTGGAGATTAGTATCAGCCATTCTGATGAAAGGTAAAAAAAGTTTCTCAGACAATTAAGAGAGTAGTTTCTCTTACTTGAGGTATTTTGCATCATAAGATATAAAGAACCAAGTCAGACATTGAAAATCCTTTTCATCAGATTTTAGTAGCTTTGATGTGCAATTTCCATATAAGTAAAATAAACTGCTAGAATGTATGGTTTCAAGACTTAAATTTAATTAAAAAAATGTTGTTTTCATAAATCCCAATTTTGATGGGAAATAAAAAGTGGATACTTGAAAACAATATAGGAGATGTGATTGTGGGGCAAGAGAAATGAACTGTCACCAAATCTGCCAAAGACTAGTCCTCATTCACAAAAAAGGACATGCTCTGTATATGGTGGAATTAAAAAGAAGTACTGCACCTGTTGAATCGGTCTGTTGATTCAAACATCTACCAATTAGATTAACTGAAGGCAACAATTGTTGAAAGTTATCTGCAATTAGAATATTATGACAATTCAATTAACTATCAAGATGATGTAGGATTATAATTTTTGATGGCCAGGTAAAAGTTGTTATAACTTGGAAGTTTTTATTCCTCTTTCATTTTCAGCAGGGATTGCACCTTTAAATTGCCACTTACTCTAAGCTTTACAGAATTCTTTAAATGAAAAAAAAAAATTAATTCCCTGAAAGACTGCAAAAGACATTTTGAACAGTTCTTGGCTGAAAAAGATAAAAATGTCTCTGGAATATTGGAATTATGAAGCTGCCTAAAAGATAGCAAAAAAATGACAAATATTTTTTATAATAAAGTTAATGTTAGAAAATTAGTGATAAATTAGAAAAAAAAATTGTGACTTATTTCATTTTTTAGGACTGCATAGTACTATAGTGATGTTTCCATTAATAAAGTTAATCTCAAAATTTTTTATTTTTTTAATTAAACTGAACAAATTATTTACCAACCAATATATATCATTCAAGTGAATTATTTTAAAAATCAGTAAATTTATTAATTGTAACTATTCAACTGTTCTATAACACATAGGTAATTTTTATGTATTACATTCCTGTCTGTATTTGAATTTCAATAGGAAGAATACAGTTTTGATAATGTACATTTTATATACCTTAGAAATAGTTAATTATTGTGATCCTCTGGTGGATCTGTTAGTTAAAACCATAGCAAATAATATATACATAATATTTTGGCAAATTTTCCTTCAGTATAAACAGTCAAAATCTTAACTTGTAGCATCTTATACTACTTGGTAATGTACTGTCATGTAAATAAAATACTATAATAGTTAAAAGTTGATTAGCTTCTATCAAAAAATAAAGAACACACATATAATTTCTTTAAAAATTAACCCACTTCCTCTTATTTTAATGCCAATTCTTTAAGTTAACATTTTTGCATTAAATATTTTATTTTGATATGGACATTTTTATTAAAAAGTTTACTATCACTGTTGTTTTTTTTTTTTTACATATTTAAATTTCATGTAGTTAAACTTATTTAAATGTTATTTCCCCATTTTTGCTATGTTGTATTTTTGTGGTGTAATTTGGTTGTTGTAATTTTTTTTAAACTCAGGAGAAGTGGAATATTAGACATTGGTTAACATCTTTTTTGACATTGTCTGTTTGAGAATAATGTAAGCAAACACCAGACTTTTAATAAAATTAGTCATACTTTTTGTTGTGAATGGCCAAGCTAAATGGATGTTTTCTAATTTTCCTTTTTTTTTTTAATATATAAAATAAACTCATTGGAATAATTTTTATAAATCTTCTATGATAATTTTGTGTGTTGTATATATTTTAATATTTCGTAAAGTAGTTAAGATATACATCTCATTATTTAGTGGCTGATTTTAATTGTTACAATTTACTGACTTGAATTTTTTAATCAGTTTTGCACATAAAAATCTGCATATGTTTATGAAGTTATATGCATAGAAACTAGTGAAAACCCATACCAAGTCAACCACATTAATTTAAAAATACACTAATCTTAAAGTTAAATTTTTCATAAACAAGGAACTAATTAAAAAAGAGAAACTAATTAAGAAAGCCATAATATTTGCACTCAGTTATGCAAATTTAAATTTGTTCCTATTTAAGAATTGTTTTTTGTATTTTTTTTCCTCATTGATTTGATGTTCAGGTGTAAACAATAATTTGGAAGAGAACAAATGTGTATAATTTTTTTCAATAAAGATTTAAGGATTTTTTTTCATCTATTGTGGACTTTCACCAAATCAAAAATATATAACTATTGTCTGAAATAATATAGTAAAATTATTCTTTTTAGAAATATCATGTAATCTGTACATTTTAAAATAATGTAATGAAAAAGGAATATTTAATTTTTTTTTTTTTATACAGCATCAAGAAATCTGTAGCATAGATGTGATTTTTTAACAGGTCTCTATATATACTGGAGGATATATCAGTGTACTTCTGTAGAAATCTTTTTAGCTGCTTGTGAAAGCAAAGCAAAACCTTTTAAACATTGATAAAGCACCTCTTTCTCTTTGATATGAATGTTAGACTTAGAGCAGGAAAATATATTCATGCTTTGAAAGAATTCCTTGTGCACTCTATGGCAAATATGCTATGTTTAATGATATACATTTTATATGACTCTTATAGTTAATATTTCCTTAATATTGTTTCAAGTAAACAAACTTACACTCCTTGCTAACTTCTCTACCAAGCTGTACAAGTGTTTCTTATGCCTTTTTTCTCTCAGATTAACTAGTAATTATCTGCTCTGTTTTTAACAGGCTCCTGAAGGAGAGAACCAACCCAGCACAGAAGTGGACCTGTTTGTCTCCACTGAAAAAATTATGGTCCTCAATACAGACTTACAGGTAATTATATAGAGATTGTACTTTTCTTTCTGTTTAACTTGACATATTTTTATATATGCATGCTTTTTTTTCTTTTTTCTTGTAAATATTTGTATGTAACAAAATTGTGGGCTTATGCAGTTGGCCTAATGGTTAATGAAATTATGAATTGAGATTCAATTTCTAGACAAGGTAGTTTAAATTCATTTCCTGCCCTTGGTAAAAGTATGAACTCCTCTCCCTATAGAGCAGGTCAATGATTACTTCTTGCTGCTGGTATCAGGAGAGAGGTGCTAAGTAACCTCATGGGAAATGCCATCAAGGAACCAGCAGACTATCTCAGCCATTTACAATATAATTTGATTTTGATCATGAAGTAAATATTTTAGGTTCATAATTTTCATTTTTAAAACCTATATTCTTTTCACTAAATGTTGATAGTAGTTAAAGCATTAGTAGTTATGATAGATTTTTATTATATCAAAATAGGTAAACACTTAAACATTACTCTAATGTTTTAAAAAAAAAAGTTTTTTTAAAATAAACTTTTAAATCTTTATGTTCTGTGTACAGACAACATTCTTCTAACTAGTCTGACATATATAAACAGGAAGAAGGCTTGGCTGTAGGTTCACTGTTGTCATCAGTGATGGAATACTTCAAGATATCAGCAACACTAAAGTCAACAGTATGGCTGAGATGCATAGATGACACTTTCATGTGTTGGCAGCACCAGGAAACTACAAATTCTGATCGACCATGTGAACTTAATAAGACCTTCCATCCAGTTCACAGTAGAAGAAAAAAATAACCTGCTAAACATCTAATGTCACAGAGAATGGCTTCAAAACATCCGTATATCACAAGCCAACCTTCACCTCAAGTTCAATTTCCACCACCAATACAGTATGAAAAAGGGATCATTCAATTCCTACAACACCAGGCAAAAATCATAACTGGCAACCAGGACACATACCAACAAGAAATGATCAGCATCAAACGTACCCTTCAGAATAACAATTACCTGCTAAACATAACCTCAGCATCTACAGGTGGGAACAGAAGGGACAAAGAGGGAGATCAGGAAATTGTCACAACCTTGCATCAATGTCTTATTGGAAAAGATTCAGAAAATATGTGGTCCATACATCAGGACAATATTCAGAAACAGTTCCACTCTGTGGTGAAATCTTTGCTAGGTATGACTTAATACTGGTGAGAATATGACCAAGAATTGCATGTACTTGCAGTTGTGGCTGAAAATATAAAGGTGAAACAAGCTACCTTCTAAAAGTAAGGCCAGTATAAAAGCCGTACAAAGACAATGAAATCTGGCATGGTTGATTATGTAAGGAGTGAAAGCAGTAGTCCTCAGCCCCTATGGAATGAAATGAAAATAGTGAATCAGGAAGAACACTGGAGAGTTAGTGCATATGCTAGACTATCAGGACCTTCTTAGTAGGCCTAGCATAGAAATAAATACAATATGGAAGCTTCTAATAAAGATAAATGACAGCTAGTCTTCAACAGCAGCAGTAGCAGGAGTCAAAACATGACAGGCAGTTACAGCATTAATCAGCAGGTAGGTTAGGTTTATGGTTCCAAGTTCACTATGGGACAATGACATAGTGGATTAAAGCATTGGTTCATGAATTTGGTGATATAGTAATTGTGAGTTCTATCTCTGGGTCTGGCAATATCCCTAGACATGGTTTTCTCCCATATATTAAAGGGTTCAATTCAGAATTCCCTGTAGGTTACTTAGATCGATATATACCTGATGAAGGCCAGAGGTCACTACAAGTGAAACATTGTGTTAACAACAAAGATGAAGACAATAGTCTAAATATAAATAGTGTAAATAATAACTCCTCATCCCAGAAATTCAGACAGAAAATTTTTAAAGTTCTGAAAATTAAAAAAACAAAAATAAACAGTACACACATATCAATAACATAATCATAGTTTCAAACAAAACTGATCTTTTCCTATAGCTTTTCTAAGTATTTCTATTATGAACAGGACCATCCTCTATATTGATAACTAATCAACATTTTTCAATTCTTACAAGCGTCATGACCCGAGGAAGATTTAAAGAATGCTAATTTACAAAAATTACTTCTCAAAAAAATATTTTAATAATTTTTATAAGTGGACCAGTCTTTTTAAGTAGTGTTGAAGGAATAATTTTAAAATATTTACTTTAATATGTCTTTAATTGACATTGTAGGAAAACTTACTATTTACAGTAATTATATTGATAAATAGAAAAAGAAAGAAATATTTGCCAGAGTGATTTTCAACAATGGTTAAAAAAATTTTATATAAAATTTCTAATATCAAATGTGAAAAGCCCTTTAGTTAATTATGAAAGGAATTTTTTTGAAAAAATGTAAACAGTAATACAATTGGAGGTGAATGCATTGTTGTTTTTGCCTTTTGGAAAAAAAAAGACCAACTTTATGGGAAAATGCCAAATGAATGTTTGAGAATAATTTTGCATTAATGGATATGGTGAAATATAGTACTTATAAACTATATTCTATTAACATCACCTGCAACAAAAATTTGGGAAAAAAAATGAAATTCATGTGTGTGGCACTAATTGTAAAAAATAATTAAAAAATGTTAAGTTTTGTGCATGGACATTGTTATATTATCAGGTTAACTGTTGATAATTTAAAAATAAATCTCTAACCTTGTTTAATATTATTTTATTTTTATATTGATATGATGTTTCCAAATTTCCTCAGTAGTCTACAAGTTACTTTATCATTCATTATAAATGTAGACATCAGATATTCTATGGTTAGTACAGCTTATGAATTTATCAAGTGTATTATACAGAATCAACAAATATTCCAAAATTTTACAAATTGTGTTTCAAGATAACAATTGTTTTAAAAGATATATATATTATATTTAGATATTATTTCAAAGAAAGATAAATATTTTTGCATGTAGAAAGAATCTTAGAAAGACTTGCAGATAAATAGAAATTTCTTTGCCTTACAAGAAAAAGTATTGGAAAACAATCTATATAAAATATGGAATCACCTGAATGATGAATTTGCTGAAATAAAATTAATAATGTAAAAATGCTATTGAAATGATAGATGTAGAATTATGGAAAATAAGGTTTCTCATATACACTACTAAAAAAAACAAAACAATGTTGGTGTAACCAACAGATAACTTACCAGATAACCTAACACCTTAGACAAGAAAAATCTCAATGAACAAAAAAGAAAACCCAAAAGCAAACACCTATCCACACAGTAAAGTGCTCAATGTCTAGACTACCTAGACAGAGTAAAAAAAAACACTTCATATCTGCAATTAACAAAGAACAGCTTGAGTTGTTGCTCAAGTTTCACACTCTTGTAATCTTCAGACGACTATAATGTCTTCTAGTCGCCTGAAGATCGCTAGAGTGTGAAAACACACTTACACACTTTCCAGATTAAGGCAGATAGCTCTTTCAAAGTGGGAAAAAATAGTTGTAAAATCTTTTTTCTGAATAATGAGGGAATAGATCACAAGGATCTAACATAATAACTTGGAAAATCCATCTAAATATTATGATTTATTTGCTGTCTGTTGTATTAAAAAAAACTTATTGATAATGCATCTATTTTTTCATTAAATTTAACTTGATGAGATTGATTTGCAAACAGATTATTTTTTCACTCCTGTTATATTCCGTGCTAAGGAAATAAATATGTAACACTAGGTGGATACTAGAAGAAAGGTTTATTGTACACAACAAGTACAATATGAAATACAGTACAGTTATACACACAGGTCAATCTAGTAGTGAGTACCACTAATTGGAAGGTCGGGCATTCTTGCGTCTTCTCGCTCTCACTCTTCCCACAGTCTCTCATAGACAGTTGACTTTATAGGTACTTACTACCTATAGTGTGACTATTCATGGGGATGACTGGTTATTCCATTGCATCACCTTCCCCCTGAGCTGAAATTTTCCTCTAGAAAAATTTAGCTACTAATATTTTCTTTTTTCAGGTCCTGACTTAAACACTTTGTCGGTTTTCTTTTTCTTATACTCTTTCGAGGCGAACTCGATCCTACGGGCAAAGCTGGTAGGAGATATATCTATGCGTTCTGGTATGTTAGTGGGTGGTGTTATCTCAAATGTATCGTACAGGATATCCATTGGAACTTCTTCATCATCCTGTTGAACGATTTCCGAGTATCTTGGTTGTAACTGATTTATGTCCCTTTTGCATACAAATCTTTTTCCTTTCTCTATATAAATTACTCTTCCAATCCTGTTTGAAATAACTCCATCCTCCCAAAAACATTTTCCACCTCAGTAGTTCCTAAAGAAAACTTTGTCACCAGGCGTATACTTCTTTGCCCAGAAATTCTCTTTTTTGGACAAGACAACAATCTGTCGAATATAGATCTTATCTTTCTTGCATTCAGCGGGTGACAATTTTGCAGTATTGTTTGCATTTAATGTTACCCTGTATACTGCTAAGAATTTCTGTATAGCTTTCTCTTCAGTGTCTACACCTTGATTTTCCTTTAATGCATGTTTGAACATGTCCACAAATTTTTGTGTCTGGCCATGTGTCCTTGGGTGATATGTCCATTGAAGCACAGAATTCTTTGAATTCTTTACTTGTAAATGCAGTTCCATTATCACTAACCAGTGTCCAAGGAACTCCGAAGCAGCTACAAGGCACTGATAGTATTTCTAGACGTTGGGTGTTTGTACTGACAAATTTCAGGCCACTTCAAGAATCTATCCACAATGATCAAGTAATAATATCCATTAAGTGGTCCTGCATAATCAGTGTGTAGACGTGTCCAGGGGATATCTGTTTCTGGCCATGGTTGTGTTTTAACTGGCGGTGCTCTTGCAGCTAACTGAAAACCTCTACAGTTTTTCACAATATTTTCGACGTCTGCATCCATTCATGGCCAGAAAATGTAAGAAATTTCATACGAGATATGTCAGGGTGACCCGTATGAAATTCATTTAAGATCTTTTTATGTAATGCCTGTGGCATCACCACCCTGTCTGCATACATTAGTTTATTTTTGCAGATCGAATACAGAGAAATTTTCATTCCCTTTATATTTTTTTCATTTAACCTGGCTTGTTTTTTCATATTTTTAATAAAATCATCATTTTCTGCTGCTTTCCTTGTGTCTTCCAGCATCACCTGTTGTTCCCGAACAGTATTACACAGCAAATGTGATATTTCTTGTTCATCCTTTAAAGCTGCAATTACCATTTCTTTCAAAGTTTTATTATGTTTTGGAATCAACCTTGACAGTCCATCCGCATGACCCAAGTTTTTAGACGAGATGTACTCCATTTTAAAATGGTAATTCAATAATGTTACGCCCCACCGTTGTAATCGGTTTGCAGAATGAGTTGGAATGCCCTTTTTCGATCCAAAAATGGTCAATAACGGCTTGTGGTCAGTTTGTAGTGTAAACACTCTACCGTGAAGGAAACGATGGAATTTCTTGACTGCGAAAATGATTGCTAAACTTTCCTTCTCAATCTGACTAATTTTCTGCTGGCAACAGTCCTGGAAGCATGTGCAATTGGTTTTGTTGAACCATCTTCGTATTTATGAAGTATCACAGCTCCGACTTCATATTCACTAGCGTCAGAAGCAACAAATATTTCTTTTTCTGGATCATAGTGCGCCAATGCTAAATCAGTCAGTAAACAGTTTCTAATTTTTTGAAAAGCTTTTTCACTGTCTTTGGACCAATGCCATTTAGCCCCCTTTTTCAACAATTCATTTCACGGTGCTCTTAATTCATGCATCTTTGGAATGTATATTGCGTAGTATTGCGCCAAACCTAAAAATGATTGCAAATTTGCCACGTTATCTGGGGCAGGCATATTTCTCTTACTCTTTCCACAGTCTTTTTTAGACAGTTGACTTTATAGGTACTTATTACCTATAGTGTAATCATTCATGGGGGTGACTGGTTATTCCATTATATCAACTTGAATTGGGAATGAAAATTTCTCAAATGCGTTTACAAACTAAACCAAAAAACGGAGAAATTTCTCTACTGAGCTATTAGCATTTCATCTACAATAGAAGTGATTTCCTTTTGTATCTTTTCATTTATTTATCATTAACTACTCCATTAAATTCTAAAATTATTTTTGTACTTTCTCTTCATTTCTGCAGATCATCTGTGACTTAATTGCAGCAACATATAACCACTACAAAATAATTTTATTTTATAGGAAATTATGATGGACCATTCCCTGCGGACTATCTCCTATATTGCTGACATTGGTGACATTCTGGTAATCATGGCTCGCCGGCGTCTTCTCTCCAGTCCAGGGGATGAATCATTACGCAGGAAGAAGCAGGCCAAGATTCTTTGCCATGTCTTTGAATCTGATGAGGTAGGAAAAAACTTTCTTACAAACCCAATTGTAACATAAAACATTCCAATGAAAAATGAATATTCTGTTCAATATACTGTTTTTTTTTAATGCCCATTTCTAGGAGAGACTTTGTAAAACACACATACAATAATAGTAATGCCTTTGAACAATACTGGGTCAGATGCCGCTAATTCCCATATATATATTTTTATTTACCTGTCATGTGATCTAATTATTTCAAGATGAGGTCAACTGTGCTTGCTCTCTGGTGATCTGTGTTCAAACCCAAGTGTCACCAGTGGCACTTTATTCCTATATGACACTTCCCCTATATTTCTTCAGATTTGGTTCAATATTTAGAAATTCTGTTGCTATTCTTTTTCTCTTATCATAAAACCTTGGGTTCAACAATTTCTGATGGCATGGGTATGTCAAATGTGTCATACAATATTTCCCTAGTTATCTCTTTCCAGAGACTTTTTAAATCAGTGAATCTACATTTTAACTGATTACGGTGTCGCTTATGTTCCCACCTTTTTCCCTGTATCATGTATGTCATTTTGCTGATCCGTTTTTTTATGGCACCATCTTCCCAGAATTCTTTTCCATGTTAATACATTTTAAAAAATACCTTATCTCCAGGTTTGAAGTATTTGCTTATATTGTTATTTCTTGATGTTCTTGCCTTATGTTCTGGTAATAATTTATTAAAAACGTACTTAATCTTCCTGGTGAACATCAACACTGCAGGCGACATTCCAGACACAGTATTCTAACACTTTCGCCTCAGTCCCTCAACCTCCGGCATCTTACTCTCTGGGTTGAGGTGTCTACTCGGTCCTAACCGAACTTAAGGGAGTGGCCATAGGTCCCCTGAGCATCCGTAGATTATTTGACCGGTCCGCTAGTTTAATCCTGCTTCCTGCCCACGTTGTGATTTGTTTGATCCAGAAAGCAGAAGTGATGTTCATCCATTTACGGTCGACTGAAGATGTAGACACGGCTGGAGAGACTGCGCTAAAAAATTTAGAATGCAGCAAAAAAAGAATTAATATCTGCAGAAAGCTGGACAAACAACTATTCAATGGTTGAATTGTTAATGTCTTTTATATAGCAGAAAAGAATAGTATAGAAAAGAAACGGGTTACAGAAAAGATAAGTATTTGACGTAAAAACTCATACACTGGATTCTAGACAGAGAGAGTGTATTGTGATTAACTTGTTGTTAAATCATCTCAGAACGATATACGACTCTTGCGATAGAGATTTCTGTGTGGGGCTTAAAGTTCCTCCTCAGTAGTAGTAACAGTAGTAGTAATATTCGTGGTAGCAGAAGCAGCGGTACTTATATCAACAGTACATGTTAGCAGACGGCGCGTTCCAATCTCTGACGTCACTTCCTCTCCTCCTCGACTCTCCACTGTCTCTAGCCCAACTCTTGACCGAACTAATTCTCTTCTCCAGTCTCACCAAGAATTTTCTCCTGTCTCTCACTTTCTCAGCATAACTACGCGTTTATATAGAAAAACCCAGCTGGTCATAACCGACCCTTGGTCCTACTACTTCGCACGTGATTATCATGGGGTTCTGGCTGCTTCAACCAAAATCATGTGAATTCCAAAGTTCCTTATAGCTTACTAAGCTCTATTTTAATTTTTAACTGATAAAAATTATTTCGACCATTTCCATTGTCTTCTAATGACCCAGATTCCATGGGTACAACTCCTGCCCTAGATCAGATTTCCTCATCAGTAAACAAAATGCTCTGATCTAATTTTGTTACTCAGATCTACTCCAATTTCAATAAAAAAAAATATACATGTGTGTGTGTGTGTTTCCCAGACTCTCTCTCTCTGTCACAGTATTCAGGTTTGGTGTTATTCTGAAAACAATCAGAAATTGTTGCAGCATTACTTCATCTTTTAGTGCCCTTTTAAACATATTCACAAACCTGTTCTGCTTGTCCGTTAGATCTTGGGTGATAAGGGCGAGTTGTAATATGTTCTGTTGCTAATGATTTACAATAAACCTTAAATTCACTAGACAGGAATTATCTCATTATCTGAAATGATAGGAACACCGAACCTTGCAAAAGTCTTGTGTAGGAAATTTAACGTTACCATGGTAGTCGGTCTTCTACATTTTAATATTTCTGGCCATTTAGTGTAACTATCGACTACCACTAGATAGTATGCTCCATTTAACATTCATGCAAAGTCTATATGTATTCTGGAACATGGCATATCAGTTTTCAGCCAAGTTTGAATTTTGATAGGCAGTGACTTCACAACCTCTGCATGATTTCACTAAACTTTCGATATCTTGATCCATTTTTGGCCAATAAGTATAATACCTCATTAAGGATTTCATTCTAGAAATCCCTGGATGTCCTATGTGAAATTCTTTTGACATACATTTTTGCAACAATGCTGGTATCACAGTTCTTTCTGTGTACATAAGTACATAATGAAAATGCATTATTTCCAGAAATATTTTTTTTTTCCTTTAAATCTTAATTGCTTCTTCATTTTCATTATAGAGTTGTCTTTTTTCGACTTTTCTCATACAGTATTGTATAATACATTATTAATTTAATTTTTGGCCTTTATTGTCACAATTACTGTGTCCTCAAGTGGTTCACAGAATTTTGGTATTAGTCTAGATAATCTGTTTGTATAGTTCCCCAGTGCTGCAGTCTATTTGCTGTATGTGTGGGAACATATATCTGGACAATAATGGATGATGGTCTGTTTGTAGTTTGAATACTCTACTATGTATGAATTTATGAAACTTTTTCATAGCAAATATGATAGTCAGTGCCTCCTTTTCTATTTAGCTTTAGCTTTAGCTTTTTTCAGCTACAATTAATGATCTTGAACCATGAGTTATTGGTTTAGTTTATCTGTCCTCGTATTTGGGTAGTATCACCGCTCCAACCCGAATCACTTGCATCTGATGCAACCACAATCTTTAATTTAGGGTCAAAATGAGCTAGTGACAAATCTGACACTGAGACTTTTTTGATCTCTTTGACATTTATCTGATCAATTCCATTTCATATCTTTCCTTAGCAAGTTATTTAAGGGTGCTCTTAATTTGTGCATGTTTGGTGTGTGTGTATATATATATATATATATATATATATATATATATATATATATATATATATGATAGTAATTAGCAAACCCTAAAAATGCTTGTAACTTTCTTACATTTGTTGGAGCAGGCATGTCTTTTTTTGTGCTTGCTGTTGAAGGATCTGGTCGTTTACTCTTTTAATCAATAATTTGTCCTAAATATTTAAGTCTGGACAATTCGCATTTTCTTTCACTGATCTTAAAACCATATTCTTTAATTCTCTCAAATACTTTTTTTTACATCTTCTGTATGTTGCTTTCAGGTCTTACTTTTAATAAGTACATCATCTAAATATGCTTGTGCACAATCCAAACCTGCAAGCATGGTATCCATGATCTGTTGGAAAATGCTTGCTGCTACCTTTATACCAAAAGGAAGTCGGTTAAATTTGTATAATCCTCTATGAGTGTTTACTGTTAATAGTTTTGAGCACTCTTCATCTACTAGTACTTGTAGGTAAGTGTCTGACAAGTCCAATTTAGAAAAAAATTTCCATCATTTAATTTGGCAAAAATTTCCTCTGGACTTAGTAATAGGTAGTTACATTGTTTTAAACTTTCATTTAACCCCATTGAAAAATCAGCACATATGTAGATTTTATTGTTTCTTTTTTTTTAACATAAACTGTTGGTGATGCCCATTTGGAATAGTCTGTTTTTGAGATCATACCTAATTTTTCTAGTCTGTCTAATTCCTTATTAATTGGTTCTAAAGCTGTAAAAGGTACACTCCTTCTTGGCTTAAATGTCGGTGTTACATTCTCTTTTAATTCAAATTTAGCTTTAGATTTTGTGCATGTCCCTAGACCTTCTGAGAAAACTTTGGAAAACTCTTTTTCAATTCATTCTTTAATTTCTCGGTTATCATATTAGCACAGGAGGTAACAATATTTATTTTGTTGCAAAAAGAGTTAATTGGAAGGTCCCAAAGATCAAATAATGCAATCTAGTCTGTTCCAAATAAATTAGCAGTATTCTTTATTACAAATACCACTGCTTTTTTGGTTTTTCCAACAAAAATGTTGCAGATGAATTCACCCCCCAAAAGTTCAATCTCTTTCCTGGAATTCCATGCACTTTATTAGAAGCCAATAAACTGGGTTTAACCATTTTTCTCCATGTCTGTTCATTTATGATAGTGATATCAAATCCTGTATCCAGTGGTAATTTTATTTTTTCATTATTAATTTCCACAAAAATAAAATTCCTCTTTTGAGATGTTTCTAACTCAGTTAAAAATATGTTCAAAGTCTTGTTAATTTTCCTTTTATGCTTCTTATCTTTACTTGATGTATTTATCATGTTCATACACATTTTATTTTCTTCCATTTTTTTTGTATCTGCAACAAGTACTTTTGTGTCCTACCCTCTCACATTTGTAGTATTTATTGTTCTTGAAAAAAACAATTACTTTTGAAATGCTTACCTTCACAACTGTGGCAAGTATTAGGTATTGAAGGGGTTTATCGTCTTTTTTTACTGTTCTGTTAGGATTTGAAAAACGTCTTTTCTCTTAGATGGTCTGACGCTATCTACTTGTGAAAGGTCTCTTTCCTCAATTTTTGTGGTATCAAGTTTTAGATTTACAATACGTTGACACTCTTCCACTATTTTCTGGAGAGTTGATTTGGTCGGATCCATTTCTAATGTAGCAAGTATCCTGGATCTTATTTGCATGTCCTTGTTAGAAGTTAAACTCTGTATGAATATTAAATAAATATGGAGTTAATTCATTCAACTTGAACTTCTCACATACTCGATTTGCAACTCCTGCATAAATGAAAAAATCATCATTGTCGCACTTTACTAAGTTAAAACATTGCCATCATGTATTAAATAATGAGTTCCTATCACCAAAAATATTTGATAGTATTAGAACAGTTTCATCAAAATTTATCTCACCTGTTGTGTTTTTTTTTTTTTTTTTTTTTTTTGCAAAATATAATTCACATATTTTTCATGTTCAGCAGGGGACACTTTCCTTAATAATAAATGAACTTTCTTTTCACCATTCCAATGTGAGCAATCCCTTTTGAAGATCCCTTCAATTCTTCTATAATAAGCTGAAAAAATGATCCTTTCTCTGGATCGTATACAACAAATTCACTAATTGAATTAGCACCAGCATCTGAAGTGAATGAATCTGAAGTCTTTTCTTCCATAATTTTACTAAAAAAAATTCAAAAACTTCTGTTGTTGTAATTGCTGTTCATGTTGTTTTTGTTGCTGTAATTGTTGTTCTTGTTGTTGCTTTTATAGCACCAATATTTGAATCCTGATAGCTTTTAGTTCTTCTATTTTGCTGTACTCTACTGAATATTTTGTAGATTAATTTTTGAATAAAAATTAATCTACAAAATATTCTCTGGTTATTTCTCTGATGTCTCTTTGGTGAAGTGATAAATATTACTGAATATCCTATTATGACGTGTAGGATACATATATTTTATTTTTTCCTCATGTAAGTTCAACGAATACTCATCACCACTTTTGTAATACCTGTTTAAAGGAGAGAATTTGTAAATCACAAATAACATTAATAGCAACACCTTCAAACAATACTGAGTCAGACACCACTAATTCTCATATATATATATATATATATATATATATATATATATATATACTCTTAAGGTGTGCTATATTTATGGGATAAAGTGCTCAATATCAAAGATAGAGCATGTGTAAATATAAAAGTGAACATTGAAGTCAACACTTAGCCTGTCGCCTCTAAGTGTTGACTTCAATGTTCACACACATATATATATATATATATAAATTTCCTTTACCCGTCACATTATATAATTATTTCAAGATGAGGTCGACTGTGCTTACTCTCTGACGATCTGTGTTCAAACAGCAGCAACACTTTATTCCTATATGACAACTGTTAAGACTAAATGATTCAAATTTAATTAATACTTTGCAGTATACTTAAAAATAAAGTATGAGAACTTGTTAATAACATTAACTCATTTAATCAACTCTGATATTTTTTTTCTCAAAATACTTGTTGAAAAAATTATTTTATCTGGAAAACAGCTGGATACATATTTTGTTATATTTATCAAATCTAAAAAATATAACAATATTTATAATTTTAGGGACTATTTAATAGAATCTAGAATGAAGTTAATATTCTTACAATCATAAATTTGAAAATACTATTTACCTTTTTACATACCAATTATACTGCCAGTTAAACTAAATGCATCATACAAATATTTCAGAAATTGTTCATAGAAATATACAATTGTTCAGAAACAATTTTCTTTAAAATAATTTGTGAAAAGTTGAATAGTAATCAATTATATTCTTTGAAGAGTTTTAAGATTCTTTTTTTTATGTTTTTATATGGGATAATTTTATATATGGATTTTTCTGGTCTGTCTTCTCATGGAAAAATCAATCAAATCAATTTTTAAAGTACAAGTTAACCTATTTAAAGTAAAATGTATTTAATACTGCAGAAAGAATTTCATTAAAAATTTGAGGATGTTGGCAAAATTCAATGTTTAAAAATTATTAAAAAAAAGTCTAGCTTTATAAATATGCACATAAAACATAAGAGAAATCTTATTTGTTTTGCAGAAATTCAATATTCTGTATTTTAAATGTTTCGATCTTGTGAATTTGATGACATCTTTTCATTTGTTAATTTTGAGTTCAACATCTATTGCTTTATTAAATCATTTATTGAAAAATCATCCATTGGTTGTAAAAACAAAAAAATTAAAATGAAGGTAAATACTAGACAAAATTAATATTGTTAAATCTGTGTGTTTCTCTATGATAATCATTGTTTACTGGAATAAAGAAATAAATCCAATTGTGCATGTAGAAATGGTAAACACTAAATGTATTATTTATTTAATTTATTCAAATACACCTCATTAATTTCTGAACTACTGTCAATTTTTTTTTTTCTATCAAAAACTAAATTTAAATTAAAATTTACTCCAATTAGTTGGAGATGATGATTATAGATGACAAGAAAATCAAACTAAGATATACACTTTTCATTATTATTTTCTGTTTATTTTGTGTGTGTGTGTGAGACTCACTCACTCATATATATATATATATATATATATATATATATATATATATATATTACAGAAATAAAAGTGTGTAGCTTAATATTGCAAGACATTTTTAAAAGCGAAGCAACCAGTTTCGCTCCCGCTCTTCAGGTCTCTACAGGAGATTTAACTTAAATTAAAAACAACAGAAAATATGTAATCAGAAGGGGGGGGGGGAAAAAATTGAACACAAGGAGCTAGAGACAAATGACAGCGAGCCCCAACAAACACTCACGCTGTTTACACCGGAAAGGCTTGCGGGACCCGATATAAAGTGCCTCCAGCACCTTGAGATGAAATAACGAGTGCGACCGGGACAGAACAGTGAACCAATCGGCACTAAAATTAGCTGCACACCCTCTGTTATTTAAGAGGTACTCACACACACACACACACACACACACATTCTCTCATTTGTAATTGTGAATTAGCAAAATATCTTGTATTCTTGATCTTTTCTAGGTTTTATAATCATTTACTAATTTCATGACTTTGTATTTACCTTATACAAACTTGATGACTTATTGGCAACAAAAAAAGAAAGGATAACACATGTAATAAGAAAATAAGATAATGAAAGATACAAATGTTTGAAAGGAAACTCTTTTTAATATTAGAGTATGATTAGAATAAATACCAAACCACAAAAATATATTCCAAAATCATTTTCTAGTTATGTACTAAACAAAATATCAGTTTTGAATTATTTTTATGCAAGTTAAATTTGAAATTAATCTTCTTTCATTCAAATTTTGGAACTTGTCCTTAAAAAAAACTCAATGGCATGTTTCTTCCATTCCATATAAAATAGATTTAAATGGGCAAGGTATTCAGTTCTGTTCAGGGAATAATTTTTTTTTTTTTTTTCTTTAGGTAAATCTAAGGAAAATTAAGAAAGATAAATTTAGATTTAAAAATATTTGAATGGTTAAATGCTAATGTTTTCATACATTTAGACTAAAAAAATGACTGAATTTTCATGTCACTGAAAGTGACAATTTATATTAAAGAACAAATCTTCATTTAATTAAAGTCAAAGCATACAAATATAAAGACTTTTCATTTTTTAGGGCAATTTTACTTTTGAAATAATGCTGTTTTCAAATGTGCTATAACTAAATTTGATATTTTTCTTCCTTTTTCAGTTTTTGATATATTAGTATCTTCTTGATTATGCTATTGAGACTATTATATTGATTATAGTAGTAATATATCAACTTTTCTATGTAAGAATTGGTCTATTTTCGTCATCAATGCCATCATCATAAAGGAAGTGGTCAGCAAAGAAAAAATTAAATTCTTGAATACGAGATAAAGTCAACAAGTAGTAGGGCATCCCATAAGGATTGAACTCATAGCAAATTGATTTGCATGACAAACTTACTAACCATTGTTCTATGGTAAATGTCTTTGTTGATTATGTGTATTGTAAAAGGTATATGAACACAAAAACTAATCCTTATTAGATGAGGATGTTTGTTACTTGTCTATACCCAAGTCATTCTAGGCATCTGAAATTAATGCTATTGATTTTCATGCATTTTTTTTATTGCATTGTATTTCAAAAAAGTTATCCTATAGGTATAGTGGCTGCTTTGAAGATTTTTTTTTTTTTTACTAGAACTGCTTGTACATTGTTATTCTGGACTCATCCTAGAAATAAAGTATATACCTTAGAAGATTATGAAGGATAAGTAATCAGTTTAGATGTCTTGTTTCCAATTAAATCCATCCTTATAATGAATTGAATGCTAAAAGGAATCATCAATTCTATCTCTAATTGATGTATTTCTATTTAGATTATTTGTTGTTAAATACTTTTTGAAATACATGCTGCTAATCTTTGATGATTAAATTGAGAACCAGGGTTATCAGTATTATTCATTGATAGTAACCCTGATAACACCAGATTTCATTGTTATTAATTCATATAAGAATAGAAAGAAAAAAAGAAGAAAATTATTTGTTTTTTATAAATCAATTTTTTAAAATAAATTGGTTTTATCAGTTTCAATGAAGAATAAAATTACCTTTTTTCTTAAGACTGATTTGCAGAGTTAAAAACAATCTCTCAATTTTGCTGGCATAGACAACCATGCTTCTTGATACAGAATGATTATTGAATGTATTTGTTTGCTGTTTTTTGAGTTGAATGTTCACCCAAGTAAATGAAACTCAAAACCATCTTTGTTACATTGAGAGAATTCTTGGTGTTTAGTTCTCCGCTTGCTTCCTGTACTGATTTTACGTTCTACTTGATATTGTCTGGCATTGATGCCTGCCTGCTTTCACTTTATTATAATATCCAACAAGTGTAATTCTATAACTCTATATTATTATATATATATATATATATATATATATATATATATATATATATATATGCAAATTTGGTGCCTTAAATATGCATAAATTCTTGGAGACAGCATATTTTGTTTGCTTGTGCAAAGGCAAGACATCAGTTAATCAAAGTATCTATGTCTTTCATTCTCTTCCCTTGATTTAATAATTATAAATAAAGCACTTCTTTATCAAATAAATTCTTGGTGCAATCTCCTTTAACATAAGCATATAAAAAATATCTAAATATTGGCTACATGAGTGAATAGCTGCTATAACTCAGTTACATATAATACAATCTTGAATTTTTTTACATGATCTAATTTTGACTCTATTCATGAACACTGGAATACATAATCCCAGGAATAAATCAGAATTTTATTGTTTGCAAAAATTCTGGTATCATCAGTTTCATCAAAATAGGCTCTCTATGAATAATAATAATAATAATAATAATAGTTTATATATTCACTTTAGTTTCATATTTAATATGATCACAGTAGTGTCCAAGAAATTTCCGCTGTCTTTTCCTGATTCTGAGTATAAGTGTTCTTTTTGTTACCATTTCCCTTAAGACTTGAAAACTGTATGAAATAATATTTCGAAGCTATTAAGCAAATCATTTGAGACTTGCTTAATATTTTAGAATATTGATTATTTTTTTAATCAAAATTTGAATTTTTCTTATTTAAAAGTGTAAGAACAAATTCTTTGTTAGTCACTTATTAGTTCAAATGTCTATTGACGAATAGTCATTGTAGCAAGTATAATTTAGACTTCTATGTGCCACTTCCCTTCAAGACATGGGTGATCATGGCTCTCCAAAATATCCTTTCTCTTGTAGCACTTATCAGTTTTCTCTTTGCTATTGTAGTATTACAGGAACTAGATTTCAGTTAAAAATAATAATAATGCACTATAGATTTAAAATAAAGGAATATTAAAGAAATGTAAAAATAATTTCATGAGAGTTGGAATTGCAGACTGGCTGAAGGATAATATGTAGAATATTGCAGAAGCAACCATTTCTGGTTGACTGATTAAATTTTCTGAAGAAAGGTTTTGACATGGAGAAAAATCCTGCATCAAAAAGAAAATCTTATACTACTTCTGTCCCATGATAATTGATACATTAGCATACACATTTCATGCTACTAAATGTAGTAGCCATTATGGGACAAAAGTAGTAATTTTTAGGATGAAAGCAGTGAAGCACATTAAAATGTGATCTAAGGGTACAATTTTTTCTTTTCTTTTTTTTCAGGGAGGAATAAGAAATCTATTCACTTTTTGAAATTTCATACTTTTCATTTGCTCAGTCTAAATGTGTAAGTGGTTGTTTTTTTTTTTCCTATAGTTTTTTAATGGAGGTCCAGAGTTGGCTTAACTGATAACCGTATAGGATATATAATCTGAAAACTAAGTGAAATTCACTTCATACTAATGTCCTTTGGAAAAACTATGACCCCACTTTCTCCAAATAAGTCTACCAATGAGAAATAATGAAGGGCACATAGATTTTAAGATTCACATCTTCAAGTAACTGCCATTGTCATTAGAAATGCCATGAAGGGCCCAATGATCTACTAGGACATAAAATAATTTGATTTGTTTCAAAAATATTTATTACAGTCATCCCAAACCATTACAACTGATTAGTGCTAATAAAACTATCAGCAATTTCAGTATACAATTGATATTCCATATAGAATAAAGGTTATTGTAAATTAATTATAAAGTCTAATACATTGTGATTGAAAAGTAACTCCTTATTTTATGTACGATGGACTCTCCCATTTTGTAAAAATTATAGTTAAATGGGAGAGTTGTGTATATCACAATTCTTTATTTACACTATTTATATTCAGACTATTTGCTGTAGTCTTAAATCTAACCTGCCTGTTGAATAGTTCAAATATAAATAGCATAAGTAATAACTCTTCATCCCAGAAATTCATAATTCTTTTTGCCTTCATTTTTTTTTTATTTTTATAATTTCACCTCAAACAAGGCAGCAAAACCACTATAATGCAAGGGGTTACTGAATGTGAAAGAATATAAGGAAAAGAAAAACATTATGGGGGAGAGAACAATAAAAGGACAGGAATGGAAAAGGCAAGATAACAATTGACCTTGCATTTAAATCTTTGAAGATCAAAGTTGACTGCAAAGCGAGAAGCTGGAAGATAGTTCCACAAGTGAGAAGTGTGAGAAAAGAAGCTGTTAGCATAGAACTTATGATTATATTGAGCCATTTCAACTGTATTTTCCTTAATAATTTAGAATTCTCTTGAAATTGTAACACAATACTTTTTGCATTATTTTCATTTAATGGAGCCTGCTGTCAGTGTATTACTTCCTAGGAATTCAAGATGCATAATCAATTTTCTTGCATCTATTTTGCTTCTCCATTCTTCAGTTACTTGTAACATTTCAGGGTATCATCTTTTCACTCAAATTTATCTTTAAAAACTTGCATTTTGCATCAAGTTTTTGGTGAGGAAAAAAGTTTTTTATATAATTTCTCGTGCGATCTAATAATGTTTTTCTTTTCAGATGATAAATTATATAAAAACTGTCTGAATGTTCTTTTTATCCGAGCAGTTTCGGCTATACATTTAGCCATTTTCAAGGATTATATTTCAAATGTTAGAATTAGAAATAGTTTGTTATATGTATGTTTTATAAAATGATTGATTTTTTTTGTTTCAAAACATGGTCAAGATATTATGTCCATGTTATAAAACATACATATAACAAACTATTTCTAATTCTAACAGTTGAAATATAATCCTTGAAAATGGCTAAATGTATAGCTGAAACTGCTCGGATAAAAAGAACATTTGGACAGTTTTTATATAATTTATCATCTGAAAAGAAAGACTTTATTAGATCGCATGAGAAATTATATAAAAAACTAAATAAAAGCACCTTGTCAGTCGTTTTTAATGAAATGTGCATGAAAGGAGGATTGCTGCCTAAAGACACAAATAATATATATATATATATATATATATATATCATTTTGCACTACTGTTACTTTTATGCTCTTCTTTTATTGATTCATATAAGATAATTTCTTGTGATTATTTTATTTAGTGAGTAAGTATTAAAACAGAAGAATAGTAACTAGGTTGCTTCCATAATCTCTCGCATAAGTCTGACTGACTACACAAACTTAGGGTCTTGTACAGCATCAATAACTGTGTATATGTGGGTGCATAGTGTAAGACCAATAAAAAGTCTCACATACCACTGAGCTGTTAGAGCCACTTGTCAACAGGTAAAAATATTTAGATAATGGTACTCAGCTGACTAATTGTCTATTGTTGCTCTGTGTGTGTGTGTGTCTTCTACTCCCACATTAATGTTGGTGGTTGTAGTAATAATAAGAGCAATTGCTTGGGCCACCAGTTTTAATTTTAGCCATCATTGATGTGCATACAATAGTTTAAATGACTCACAACAGAGGATTTGCTAAGGGAAAAAAGAACTTAAGACAATGATTTCAATGATAATGGACATTGGTTGACATTATCTTGCAACAAAACTGCAGTGTTTAAAAAAACAAAACAAAAAAACCCAGTAAGTTGTTAATTTCTGATTTGTTTTCATCACTTGTCAGGCTTACCATTGCTTGACATTGTGTCATTCTTGAGTATTCTAAAACAAATTTGTTGTGGGCATCAATCATTTTTCTACTGTTACTTGTTGCTCTGCATAAAATCTCTAACATACATTTAACCTTTGATGATTTATATAAAACAAAATTGTAGCAGGAATTTTAATTATTGTTTCATTGCATATTTTGACTGAAATATTTTTGAGTATTCATTTTTGTAGTTTTTTTTGTTTTTTTTTCATCCCATATCAGTAAATTGTAAAATGAATTTGTGCTCTTTAGTCTGTCCTTTTCCATATAAAGGATAGGAAACATTTAATAAGAAAAAGATGAGTATATTATTATTATTTCATTGTATTTATATCTGGACTAGTTTTAAAACATGATATTTATATTTAGATAAAATTATTGTATATTTTTTAATTAATCAGTCAGATTTTAAGTTTGAAATTAGGATTGAAAATACAATTATCATTAAAATGTTTTTGATGGTCATAGTAAATGTTTTTTAATCTTTATTTTTCAATAAAGAAATTTATAACTTTTGACCAAGACTGTTTTGCCATGTGTTCTGATATATTTAGTGCTGCCTGTTATCACAGTTTCTGAAGAATTTTGAATGACAGATCAATGGCTAACTTATACTGATTCTTTGTTTATTCATGCTCATCATTGCTACTGGGAGAATCTCTCAAACAAAAACAATGTTTTTTGTTATTTAAAATGTTATTTGACTGATATTTCTATCAAATGTCTCTTCTGAACCTTATTTATTTTTTCTTAGAAGGCTGATCCTTCATCATCATCATCATCAGTTTGGTTAACCAGCTTTAATGGTTTCTTGATCTTCAGCTTTAAAAACAGTTTCAAACACTTTCACATCATTCTTTTCATGGAATATTTCTGATTTATTACCCCCTCCCCTTCTCCATATTACTAGCTATATATAGCAGTTACATGTTTTGCTTTTCTGCCTCCTCTTCATTTACATAATAGAATATTTTTATTGCAAGTAGACATACATTTGTTATGAAAACTAGTGTTAATTATTCTTTTATTTTTGTTAATACAAAATTATTATAGTAGCCAAAATTTTATAATAAAATATAGTATTTATGTAGATACTTTAATATTATTCAAGCATTGTCATTTTTTTTTTTAGACTAAGAAAGATGTAATATATCATATTAAAGAATCTCATTGCATAGAAAAATAGTATGAATAATCATGTTGATTTTTTTTTTACTCATTAAAAATGCAATACTATTGGTAATGAGGTCAACTTTTGGGATATATGATAAAGAATATATTTTTTCACAAATTTAAGAGGGAAGAGGGACCTTGAAAGATAGGCTTCATCTTACTAATAAGCATTGAAGTGAACTTGCACGATTGACTTTTTTAGGTCAAAAGTTTAATTCATATAATGTTAGATGATCACCAATCTTTCTGTATTTTGAAAACAGATCCATCACTAACGTATGACAGCACTTACATATATTATAACATTAAGGTCCAAGGACTAAAGACTAAATAAAATGTATAGCAAAACTGTTTTGGAAATGCATTTTTTAATCATTTTCTGGATTGCATATAGAATATTCTATTAGAATATCATTCCTGAGAAAGCCCAAATATAAAGTAATTTAGAGTATTTGGCAGTTATTTCAATATGTTATTTAAATAACACAGCACTAAATAAATACAAGTGAAATTTAACTAAGTATATATGAATGGGTGATAGGATAAGAATTTAGAATTAGTAAAGATATGAAGTCTTTTATCAAATGTATTGAGCTACTATGATAGTTATCATTTTTCCATCTGATTCTCTTAGACTGTCATAAAATGTCTTACAAACAGAATATGTTTGAAATCTCTGAGAAAATAAACAGGTTTTCTTATTAGAGAATAAAAATGCTAAATCTATTCTCTGTCTTTACAATCTTATTTAATGACTACAGAATTCATTTTCTTCAGACATGCTATGCACTCTTTGGATTTATTTTTTATGCCATTTCCCTTCAGGCTAGAGGTGAATATCCTTCTCTACAGATTTTTTTAATTTTTTTTATTGCCTGTGAATTACTAAGAATTTTTGGAAAAGATACTGGTTTCCTGTTCCTATGGATTTGAATTCAAAGTTGACTTTCTCCTAGATTAGCTACCATCTGGAGTTAGAGAGCCATGTCCACCCTGCCATTTAATGGGAGGCAGGTGAGAAGAGATGGATTTATGCCTTTCTCAAAACTCAGCTGGAATTTCATCTCAGCTCACCATTGATTTCACATTCCATGCTGATAACTGCACATCTTTGGTGAGGTTGCTGACATGATAAATACAATACTGGCAAAATACCAAATGACCTTAGTAGGCTAATCTTCATAGTGATGCCAAAGAAAGCAACTGTAAATGTAAATGCCATCAGATGGTATAAAATATAAATTTAGACCAGAAATAGGACTTTCTGAAACAACATTTAGGCTTTTAAGTGATTATTTTTAGAGATGAATGAAACTCAAATAAATGAATGTTGAAAGACTTAAATTTAGTTATTTTTGTTAAATTCTAAATGTGAAAAACCTGATCTAATTTTGCTTTCAAAAGCAAGAATTTGTTTTTATTTTTTTGTAAATTTTTGGTTAAAAGACTAAAATGAACCATTAACAAACAATATTTGTGTTATATTTTCTTATAAAATGAAAATACAAAGAATTTAAAAAATGATAAAGAGAAAATTTAGTCATGTCACAAGGTAGGTAATTATAAATTATTATACAAGTCTTTAAGAACTCTGGCAAACTGTCAGCCTTTAGCTTTCTGCCAAAGTACTAGTAGCTCTAATTAACTATGAATTTGTTAAGCATCTCATATTGCAGGGCCTTCTTTCAGATAAGCAATATGCCTTTCACTTCTCTAGGTTAACTGCTGATGTGTTAACGATTATTGCTGAAACAGTCTATCAAGCTTTAGATAAGAATGGTGAAGCTGTAGCTTTAGATATCTTGAAGTCATTTGATAGGGTATGGCATGCTGATCTTCTTCAACTAGTTGAAAGGTTATGGTGTTTCTGAACAAATATTTGAACTGATTCCAGCTTAACATATTGCAAAATAAAAATTGTCTTGAATGGCCACTCTTCTAGATGTTTTTGCATAAATGCAGGTGTTCTGTAGACCTATGTTGTTTCTAATTTTCATAAATGACCATTCTGATGCCATCAATTCTCAACTGGATATCTATGCTGATGACAACTATTTACTCCTGCCTTAATAGTAAGTCTGATCAGTTTGATAAGGCCAAGTTGGCAGCTGATTTAAAAAAATGACCTATAATCTGTTATTAAATGGGGCAAAGAGTGGCTTGTTAATTTTAACACCTCAAAAATAAAACTATTCTCTGTTAAACATCTGATATAACCCTTTTTTACCTTTCATCACCATGGCTGATGCTAATCTCCAGGAGAGTGACTCTTTGCACCTTCTCTGACTAATGTTTTCATCTGACATGAAGTAGAAAAAGTATATTAAGTCAATTGCTAAGTCTGCAGTTAAGAAAGTTGGTTCACTATTTCATGCTAGACATTTTTTCTGCCAAAATCTATCTTATAAGTCTACTATCCCTCCTTGCTTTGAATATTGCTACCACATCTGGTCTGGTGCTCCTGCTATATATGTAGAGGTTCTTGTTAAAATCCAAAGAAGAATCTGCAATGTTATTGGTCCTGACCTGGCATTGTGGCTTCATTCCCTTTCCCACTATAATGTAGCTTTCCTGTGCCTTTTCTATAAATATTTTCATGATAATTATTCTGATGTACTTTCTACTATGGTACCTAGACTTTATGAATTTAAGTGCAGTACTAGATTGGCAGCAAGGTCTCATCATTTTACTATTGAAATAGCTTGATGTAACTAACTCCTATGCCAACAGTTTCTTCTATCACACTTCTTGCTTGTGGAACTCCCTTCTGGTTTCTTGCTTCCTAGTCAATTTTGATTTTCAAAAATTTAAATACTATGTCAGTCATTATCTTCTGTCTTCTTAATTCTTGTTTTTATTTCCCTCTCTCCTTAATGGTAGATTCTCTAGCACTCAGTAACCCCCTTATGTTCTAGTGACTTTATTATCTTCCTTGATGTGAAATGATTAAAAAAGAAAGAAAGAAAGGAAATGAAAACTTTTGATAAAGACTTTAAACACTGTAATAGAATCTACTCATATTCTTTGTATAGAAACTGAAATGCATAGAGCACAATTCTTGAAGCATGATAAAAGTTACTCTGAGCATAAAAATTAATTAGGAAATTACATTAAAATTTAAATAATCTGTTGTATTTAATTATTTTTAAAATGTTAATATTTTATTTAATTCATTTCCTAAACATTTTAACATTGTTTTTATTATGCTACTAACTTCTATAAATTATGGCATTTTGATTTTGGGACAGTTTAAAATATTTGCAGGTTGATTAAAGTTGTTTTTTGGGACAATTTTGGGATGATAGTGAAAAAACATTAGTCTAGAGTCTTGCATAAGAATCTCTCTTAATATTAGGAAAGCTTAATTTTTACAGAAAAGCAATGGGTAACCTTACTGAGAACAGATTTAGTAAATTAACAAAAATACAAAAAGGATGTGACAAGGATGTTTTTCATCACAGATTGATTTAACCTGTACAATGAGATGATTCTAAGCGGACTAGAAGATCTATCAGCATTAAAACTAAAAGAACTTAAATATAGTTAATGTAAAACCACTGCAATGTGAGTTTGGAGGGAACCAAAATCAGGTAGGGGTAAGAATTCAACTACCTGGGTGATGCTGTAACAATAGAGAATGGAAAAATATAAAGGCACATAGGAATAACTAAAAATGCCTTTCAGAAAGTGAGCAAAATATTAAGGGATTAGCAAATGTCCTTATCTATAGCCACCAAGACTAGTCCCACAGGCCTTGTTAATGTGTTTTAGCCTTACTTTTTGTTACACTATTGTAATAAATATTATTGTTGATATTTCAATTATCTCAAAAATCTGTTATTTTACTTTGACAGTCTATTGTATGTATGAAATTTTTAAAAAATAGATTGCCTGAAAAAAATAGAAAGGAAGTCATTTTTGGTTCCTAAGATGGAGCCTAATACTTTCAAATGTGCATGTTCACACCATATTTTGAGTTGCTATTAATGGAGATTGAGTGACAGCAAGTCTCCTCAAATCTTCAGCACCTTCTTTGGTATACTTTATTATTTACTCATTGACTATTCACATCAGCAATGACTGGTCGCTTACACTTGGAAGTAACGTCTCCTTGTTATTTCAACAGTATTTTATCATTCTCTAGGATGCTTGTTCCAATGAAAATACCATTGATGTATAAAGTCAAAATATAGTTACATGCACATCTCTCAGTAGATTATCTTCCCACCCAGCCATGCCAATTTTCAGTCTTTGTGATCCAGATTTCTGCTTTTTTTCTTGTTCGCTTTTTCTCCCCCCATGTCCATCTTTTTTTCTCTCCTTGTCCTGCTTTTTGTTCTCCCATATCCTTTTTTCTTCCTCCTTTGTCTTTTTTTGTCCTTCCTTTTCTACTCTTTGTCCTTTTTTCCTCTCATTTTGTCCTTTTCCTATTTTCTCTTCTTTCTTTGTCTTTCTTTTCCTCTCTCTCCTCCTTAATTTCATCTTCCTCCTCCTGCCATCCCTTCAACTTTTCTTGTTATTTTTTAATACTGTAGTAGTAGTATTGGTAGTAATAATAGACATTTTAACAATTTGTGTTTGGTTTTGAATGTGAAGAAGTTAGATTTACTATGCTTTATACAGGTATGTAATCCTTTAATAGAGGCAAGTGCTGTTATTAAATATTGAATTACACTGAAATTTTCAAAACCATATTTTGCTGCATAATTCAAATTAGAAGTTTGGATTTGATCATAAACTTTGTTTCTTTTCAAATAGTATATTTCCCTCTCCACAATACATTTTAGTTATTCAATTTGTTAGTTTCTTTGTGAAATATCTAAGTATACACTAACAAAGTTATGAAATTGAAGTTTCCTGAAAGTTAAGATAATAACAATGAAGTATGAATGATTTTACAGTTCCGGTGCATTTGTGCTATTCATTGTTTTTATGTCTTTTGTAAGACTTGTTGTTAAGCAAAGTGTCTTATGTAGATTTGGTGTTTTTTGGGGTGTTTTTTTTCATGTGTTTTGCAATGTGTAAACACATTGCATTTTAGGTTTAGCATTTGTAAAATGATACTTTATTAGCATTTGATATATTTGAATCCAATTGTAGAGAGCAGTTATATTTGATTATGGTATTATTGTTTATTACTCTTAGCATGGATTTTGTATAAATTTATTTTGTATTAGTCATTTTTATTTCAATTATTTTTTAAATTATTTACAAGTAACATCGTACAGCTGATAATTTAATAGTTAGATGAAGACAGTGTTGAATGACCTATGATCTGCTTGTCTATCAAATTCAGTACATGACTTGTGTTTGATTAAATTTCTTGCATTAGTAAGGAATAGATGTGATTAGATGCAAGCAAAATATATTAGTAAAGAAAAATATACCAGTGTCACTACATACAACTTATTTTCCATGAAAAGTACTCTTAAACATGGTTTCAGAATGTTGTTTATCAAATCATCTTAAGTAGGTTTTTTCTCACTCAGTAGGCTATATTAGGGAGTACTGGAAAATTTGTAGAGAGACCAAGTAGTCAGATTTGTGGGAGTGGGTCTGCCAGGACTCTTATATAAGCATGTGTATGAATTTAGTCTATGCACATACAGCACGAGTCAAAATAAGAGAAAGATTTATTCTTATTAATAGTAATTTACCACAAGATTTTGAAATTCATAGAAATTGTAGGTTTTGGTATATACTTCATGTACAACAAAAAAAAAACTTTATCAAAAGTGGTTAGACATAAAAAAAAGTAAAACTTGGTTTTATTGATTCATTTGAAAAGATTACAGTGGACAAAATAAAGAGAACAAATATACAATATCATTTTTATGATAAATTATTCACCAATGTTTAATTTTTATTTTAACTTAAAACATTATGAAGCATATATCTTGCACAGATCTAGTGTTATTTTTTTCCATCCATCTATTGCAGAACTTTGATTTTTGTTCCTTAGCCTTGAAGAGATTTAAGTTGTGATTTGATGCATAGCTCATGACTTCAAAAAATCTTCCACTTTGCAGAGTGAAACAAGGGTTGTCCTATATAAAAATGGCTGCATAGTTGTGAGATGTTTGTAAAGGAGGAATGGTATATAGCTTCAAGGATTTCAATATATATTAGCATTTACTGTTCTTATCTATGTTCTGCAATCCATTTACACAGTCTCATTCATTATACCACTCTCAGTTGCCTTCAAAATGTCATGTGAGTGTCAAATTCTCCAATCCCTCTTATTTTCATTATGTATCCCAAAAAATTAAAACTATCTTTTTATGATCCTAAGCAGACGTGTCCTTTATGTTTCCATTTCCCTTTCATTTTGCTCACATGCTCTATGATATTCTCAGCATCCTTCTGTATAAACCACATCTGTTGCATTGTCTCCTCTTTATCTATGAGGAAACTGTCTAGCATTCATTGCTATCTCACAATTGGTCCAACACATTCAGATTGAAAATCTCTCTCCTCATATTATGACACATCCCCCTCCAAAGTTAAGACATACATTGGTTCAAGTCTGTCACTTTTATGTCAAACTGTTTGCTATCAGATCCAACTAAATTTACTTTCATCACTGAAACCAACTTTATTCTGTACGCTTTCTCTATATTCAAGTTTAGTTTTCATATAATTTTTATTATAGTAGGTTTAGTAATTGGAGAACAACCTTTCAATATACATTTGTTAAATTTTTGGGATATTGTATGGCAACTTAGCATCTTATTGAGATCAGATTTGATTTACCTTGAAATTCTTGCTGCAGTGCTGTAGGGATTATTCATGGTATATCATAATTAGTCTCTGTCCTCCCTAAAATTTTATCTTTTGTGGTCAATCATTTTGTGTGATTGTGTGTATGTGAAATGAAACTTTTTTTTTTTTGTTTCATCATAGAATTTTCATTTAATGAAATTACATTCTTGAATGTACAGATTGACACGTACACACTCTTGACAATTTGTTGTCAAAGGGATGTAGTCATTTTGATATGTTCTGACATGTCTGACACCTGATACAACATTGTCTACATTGCTACTTATTATTTAGTGAGGTTAATATTGCTGATATAGCAAAAAATAAAACTGTTCTCTTATTTGTTTTCATTTATATTTTTCAAATAAATGGTTACATTGAATATCATTTTTCTAAAACCACTTTTATAAAAGGTTTTTTTCCATCATGCCGAGAGTTGTGATTTCTGTAAATTTCAAGATTCCTGTGCCAATTACTAAGAACGACATTTGAATAAATTGCTCTCTAATTTTGACTGTATTGTAAAAATAGATAAATTTGACTCCATTTTTGAGTACCTAAATTAATCCTGTGTGATTTACTGTTATATGCTTCATTATGTACAATATATAAAAATAGTATTTATCTTAAATGGACCAGTAGAAAAATGAGATGGAAGATATTTTTAATGTAATATTATACCCCCCCCCCACCGCCACTCAAAAACATTAGGGAAATTAGGACTTTTTGTGACTGAGAAGATGTAACAAACATGATTATAATTTATTTATTTTTTTTAGGTTTAGTGCAAGTATTCTTGCATTGTTTCTAATTTTATTTTGCTATGTCAAATTGTGAAACATCACATTTCTGTAGATAGCTCACTGGTAAAGCATTGTAGGAATTCTTTGGTTCAATCTTCATTCTGCAATATATATAGTTTTTGAATGTCTTTGGAAGAAATATCTTTTAATTCAGACTGGATTTAAGTCATCCATAAAATGACAGAAATGTTGTCATTAGTACCTATGAATGCTGATGATCCTTTAGGCTTAATGAAATTTAGTGAACTGCAGAGTCTTATATAAGAAACATAACTTCTAAAGGCTGTTATTGCATTTTATTAGTAACATGTTTAATGATTAATTATGTTCAAATTATTTACCTAAACATTAATAATAAAATTATAAATATAAAAATATTAGTTGTTTGATCAAATACAATTAAAATTTTTGACAATTTTGATGAGACTTTAAGTCTTTAATTTCTAAATGAAATTCATGTTACTATTATACATTGTTTTATTTGGTGAAAGTTCCTCATTTTGTTGTCTTTATCACAGTTTCATTTCTTGTAGCTTTTCTTTCCTAATTTTTTCCATCCCTGTATCAAATATATACCTTCTCTGTGAACTTCTGAGAAACCCCAGCTTTCTCTTACAAAACATGGAAATTGTCTGAATGAGACGAGGAGTTATCCTTATTTACACATGGACTATTGTTCTCATCTTTATTGTTATTATCATGGTATTTCAACCATTGTGCCCTTTAGCTTTCTTCAGGTACTTGTTGATCTGAATTAAACTCTTTATTTAATCTATAGTGGTAGATCATTCTTGTTCTGCTGTCCATGTCTAGAGATATCTCATTTTGTTTTTATTTGTTATTGTACAATTAATGCTCACCACCCGGCCCACTAAATATGGAAAGTGTTGAAAGAACAAGTATTGCATTATTATAAATATGTATGAAAAAAAGAATTGTTTTCAGTTTCTATTTCAAAATAGATTTTCTGTATTGAAGGTGGAGATATCTGACTGTTCAGTTTCCCCACTACTTGGAATATATTCAAATATATCTCAAAAGAATATATTACCCTCCAACCATTATCTAAAATCATAAATGCTTTGAATATTGTTTGGTTTAGTATTATTACCTGTTTTAAGTGGAATTTTCTCATGAAAAAAGAAAAAAAAAAGAGTTTTTGAATTAATGATTATAGTATATTTATATATACTTTATAGCAATATCACTGAACAAATGAATTATTTTTAAATGTATTCTCCTCTATTTTTCTAGATTAGAAAACAATTAGTTTATGCAATTTATACTGACTACCTGAAAAGTTGAGGGTAGTATTTTGTTTGTGAACAAAGGAATTAATGTTCCTGTGCTCAACATTTCAGGCAGTCATGACAAAGCAGTTTCATAATTGTAAGTAAATTGATTTGAAAATAACATGAACTCCTAAATGAGCTAAAAAAATCATTTCATTCTATTGCTAAGAGATTTTCTAAACATTTTACGCAGGGTTAGTTGTTTTGTGCAGTCTTCAAAATAATTTGTCTCTTCAGCGTTTTCTTTTGCCAATATGCAGGCAAATCATACCATTTTTTTTTTTTTAAATATGATGTTGGTTCCAAATGAAAGAATGTTTAGTGTCATTATAATTTTGTTGCTCTTTATGAAGTCTTTTTGCAAGGAGCATAAAAGGGTCTGATTCAGGGGGCATCAATTTGGTCAATACAACAGGTGTGAAACTGCAACAGATTCTTTTTTCTACAGGTTATACTTACAAAATATTTTGAATTGTAGCATAACAGGTAGATTTTGTATCTGTAGGTGCCTTTTCATTGATTTCATCAGTTTCATTTTGCATGCTTTGGTAGTGATAAATTTTGATTTCATTGGGTTCCAGTAAACAATGCAATTTTTTCTGATGGAATTTTGACCATCATATTGTTATACAGTAGTAATAGTCTCATCAGTTCAACTTAGTATATCATATTAGCCTACAAAAACCACTTTCTGTCACTTGTGATAATAGTGTCAACTATTAATGCATGTGCTGCTTCACACAAATTGGACAGTGATTTTGTATTTTCCATCAGTGAATGCAACACTTATTTTCTTACCAATTGCAGCCAAATGACTCAGAATGTTAATTACTCCACTATTTCTTTATTGGTTAACTTGGAACATTTCCTCCTGATCCATTTCCCAATGGGTGTTCATTTTGATGATGTTGAGCCAATAGTATCTTTTCCAAATGGCTAGTTCATTTAGAAAGTGATTTAGTTAAACTTAGAGTAGACAATATGTTATTCAGATTATTATGTTGTTTTAGGCATTCTGAACTCAAGGAGAGATGGCCCATTTTTTTAAAGACTCCCTCCCCAAATTAACGGATTTTAAGTTAAACTGAAGAAGATATAAATATTGCTTAAGAGTAGTATAATAATTTTATATAATTCATAATTATTATTTCTTTTATTTCATTTATAATGTATATCATGATTGTTATATTTACATTCATATATGTATGGTTATTATCTCTTTCAACTTTTTTCACAGTTACCAGGTTTTTCTGTATTAGTATTTAATTTTGCATAGCTAATCATTTGTTTTACTTTTACTTTCTGTTTTTGCTTACCTAAAATTATAATTATCAGCTTTGCTTTTTCTAATCACATTTATTTTTTACCAATTGATAGTTTAGGTGTTAGTACTGTCCAACTGTATTTTTATTGTATGTTATAAATGATGACTTCATAATCTCCAAGTATTTGGGCTTAAATCCCAATTTATATTTGTCTTTTTCTTTCTAACTTTTTTTTTTATAATGTTTCATATTTGTGCTTATTTATTTATGTACAATTCTTTTCTAAATTGTTGTTTTCTAGAGTTTTAGTTCACCTAATTTATATTAGGTAATATATATAACATTAATTTTGGAGTTTCTAAAACATGTAATATATGTAACTGTTTATATATGTATATGTCCTAAAGGTTGTCATAGCCAGGCGTGGTAGTGGAGACATGCTCCCACTATCTATAAAATGTTCTCATGGCATGCATCTCAAATAGCCTCTGACAACTAAGCCCAGCTCCAATTACTGGCATCTCATAACCAACTGCTTCAATACGTCAGTCTATCTAAAGGAAAGAAAACCCTGATCTTAAATCGCCGCTGTATTACAGCCATATCAAAACATAGAAAAGGCTATGAAAGTGTTGTGACCAAGTAAATGGTTAAAGAAATAACAAAACAAATGTTGCAGATATATTATATATTAAACAGTAAGTACAACAGAAGAGTATTGCATGACTAGTGAGTGTGTGTCGGTTGGCCAGCGTTCTATTTGACTGTTCCCCAAGGTCTTCTCTCCTACTAATCTTATAGTATGCGGAAGAGTCCAACATAGACTCTTTAGAAGGAGAACACCACAACACCCCACTTTTCAGCCTGACTCTGTATGGAGTCTTTTTTTTTTTTTTTTTAATTACCACACAATACTTTTTATTCAACCACAAAAAAAAAAATCAGAAACAACCACTTTGAAAAAGTTATATACAGGAATTACGTTCACAATTTTTTTTTTTTTAGTTTTATGACAAACATTTTGCATGTTAACAACAGTCCCTTTTTATGAAGGCCTCTATTCATTATTCCTAAATAATGAAAAATTGGATAAGTTTAATGGTAAATTATAATGTTAATAATTTCCAATAATCCAATGCGTATTGTGCTTTTCTGGTAATTCAAAGTTCATAAGTGAGGAGATTTCTTCTTTTTTTTCTTTTTTTTTTTTCTCTGTAGACATGGTATGAAATGAAAGATGTTCAATATCTTTTTCTTTTAGGGTTAATTTCTAAAGATTCTGTAAACTTCCTTTTTCTTTTGGGCCTTCTGAGCTCTGGCACTGATTGCGGTATTGGAACCTCAAATGTGTCAAAGACAACGTCCATATTGTCATCTTCTATGGGGTCCCTGTCGACTACGCGTTCATACCGTTTTCTAATTTGGTTTACACGATGATAAACTTTGGTCCCTGAACCATGTAAACCATGTTACCAATTTGTCTATTGGTCCTATCTCCCAGTGAGCTTTATTATTTGCAAATACATGAAAAAATAACCTTTTCACTGATCTTAAAGTGATTTTTAAGCACTTTATTCCTATTTCCCACATTTGTTTCACTTGGAAGGAATTTGTCAAATGCTGATTTTTATCTTCCTGGCAAACATGACCTCCGCTGGTGTCTTGGCAGATGGAGCACTATTATTAAGGGGTTACACAATAGACCTGCAAAAACTGCTGTATAGCCATATCAGTGGGAGTACCTCTCGCCTTCCTCAGTGCTCACTTGAAAGTGTCCACAAAACATTTTACCTGTCCATTACTTCTTGGGTGATATGGTGCTGCGGTAATATGTTCAATCAGGAATGACTGACAAAAATCCTTAAATTCACCAGATGTGAACTGTGTGGCATTGTCTGTTACAATGTAGTCAACAACTCCAAAATGGGGGAAAATAGCTCATGCAAAAACTTTACTGTCACCTCCAAGGCCAGCTTCTTGCATTTCAATATTTCTGGCCACTTGGAATAACTGTCAAATACTACAAGGTAGTAAAAACCATCAAGTGGGCCAGCAAAATCAATGTATATCGGTGACCATGGACAATTGGTTTTAGGCTAGGGATTAAATTTTATCAAGGGTGCTTTAGCACACTCTTTGCACAATCTTACAGTGTTTTCAATATCCTTGTTCATGTTGATCCAGTAGACGTAACTCCTCGTCAGACTCTTCATTCTTGAAGTTCCTGGATGGCCAACATGGAATTCCTTTAATGTTCTTTTCTGTAGTGTAGATGGGATTACTACTCTGTCTCCATACATTAGTATGTCGTTACAGATTGAGTAAACTTCTGAGATATTTTGGTCTTTACTATTTAGTTTGTCCTTTACTTCCTTTATGAACTCATCATCGGATGCTTTGTCTATTATCTCATTCATTGTTGTAGGAAGCTCCTTGACAATATTGCACAAGGTACTTTTTATTTCAACCTCTGTTCTTATGGCAGCAATGACTGTGTCTTCCAGGGGTTCAGCATACTTAGGTATCAATCTAGACAACCCGTCTGCATGACAGATTTTAGTGGATGGGAGAGACTCCATTTTGTAGTTATAATTGAGGAGAATGGTTCCTCATCTTTGCAGTCTATTAGCAGTATGTGTTGGCACAAGCTTTTTTGATCCAAATATAGTAAGGAGTGGACAATGGTCTGTCTGCAACAAAAAGTACCTTCCATGAATAAATCTATGAAATTTAGTCACTGCAAAAATGATTCCTAAGGCTTCCTTTTCTATTTGCGAGTAACCCCTTTCAGCTGGTAATAGCGTCCTAGATGCATGGCCGATTGGCTTTACTGATCCATCCTTTAACTTGTGTAAAATGTACAACATGTGCCGTAGGAGTTAGCATTGCTGGCTACAATGATGTCAAGTTTTGGATCATAATGAGTCAGGAACAGATCTGATGTAAGGACCTCCTTTATTTTCTCAAATGCTTCCTGGTATTTGGTTGTCCATTCCCACTCTTTATCTTTTCTCAATAATTCATGAAGTGGAGCTCTCAAACCGTGCATTCTTGGGATAAAAACGTAATAATTGGCAAGACCTTAAAAACTTTGAAGAGCTGACACATTTTCTGGTGCTGGCATATTCTTTATTGCCGTTGCTCTATCTGGGTCGGGACATCATCTGTCTTTGTCAATTATTTGCCTCAAGTACTTAATCCTCTTCAAGAAAAATTCACACTTCCCGTCTTTTAATTTGAATCCAAAATTCTGATTTTTATGAACACCTGCCAGACGTGCAATTTGTGTTCCTTGATGCTCTCGTTTTTCATTAGGACGTCATCGAGATAGGCCACCACAAAATCCAGGCCATTTAACATCGTGTCCATGACCTGTTGAAAAATGGAAGGGGCGACCTTAACCCTGAACGGAAGTCTTAAAAATTTGTATAAACCCTTGTGGGTGTTTTTGCAAAGGAGCTTCGAGCATTCCTCATCAATGGGTATTTGTAGATATGCATCACTTAAGTCAATCTTAGCTCAGTGGAGGAAAATATTTTTCTAAGTGAATATCTCCTCTGGACTTGGAAGGGGACAATGGTGGTCCTTTAGGGCACTGTTCAGCCCCGTAGAGAAGTCAGCACATCCACAAATTTCTTTACTCTTCTTTTTAATATAAACTGTGGGAGATAACCATTCACTATATTCAACCTTTACCAGAACTCCCATTTCCTTAGTCGATTCAATTCCTTCTCAATTTGATTTAACTAGGCAAATGGAATGTTACGTTTTTTTCTTAAAAACTGGGTTTATGTCTGGCTTTAACTCAAACTTAGCAGTCATTTTTGTGCATTTTACCCAGTCCTCCATTGAAAACGTTGGGAAAAAATTTTTAAGTTCACATTTCAACTTTTCTGCTTCATCAGTCTTTTGACCTAATGAGTTAATAGGCATATCCCAAAGTTGAAACGGTTCTAACCAATCAGTCCCAAACAAATTACCCCTATTATTCATAATATACGCCTTTAGTTTTAAAGTTTTACCTTTAAATGACACGTTTGTTATAAGTTCACCCATAGATTTAATATGGTCGACAGTTACACCTTTTGCTATTCGGTTCATTCTTAACAAAGTCAGCTTACCCAGTTTTTTCCATGTTTGATAATTAATTATGGATAAATCTGAACCCAAATGAAGCTATAGCCTTATATTTTTGTTAAATATTTGCATTTTAATAATATATTTTTTTGGTTCATCAGACTTGATAATTTTTACAAAACGTTTTTTTGTCTTGTTCTTAATCCTGCAGTAGGAACTTTTGTGACTCAATTTATTGCAATTAAAACATTTTTTATCTTTAAAAGTACAATCTCTATACCAATGTAATTAACCACACCTGAAACATGGTCTTGACGGCAAAGTAACTTTATTATTTTTTGATTGACCCTTTTTAATTTTTCTTTGGCAAATTCTTTTAATGTGAGCCACACCACTCTGATGTTTTTCGAATCCTCCCTAACGCTCATGAAACGTTGGCAGTCTTCGGCAACTTGCTGTAAAGTAACGTCGGCCTCGTTTTCAAGCTTGTTGAGTACCCTACAATGTATTTCAGCGTCTTTCGCTGAAATAAAATCTTGGACGAAAATCGGGCATTTAAAATTATTGGGGCTTAACTCTGCCAACTTGAAGTCATCGCAGTGTTTATTGACTACACTTGCAAAAATAGTATAATTTTCGCCGTCTTTGCAGATGAGATTCATGCATTTCCAAAGCTTGTGGAACAGTGATGTTTTTGGACTGAAGAGTTCTGTTAATGATTGAACCGCCTCTTTAAATTTCAAGTTGCTGGTTTTCTTAGGCAAAATATAGTTAACAAACTTAGTATATTCTGCTGTACCTAATTTTCCTGAGGAACCTTTTTATGGTCAGCCCAACTTGCACAATCCGTATTGTATAAGTCCTCGTAACGTTTAAAGTACGAAGTGAATGTAATTTCTTCAGGTGCAAACGGGAAGTTTTCAATAGCACTCCATATAGCATTTTGAGAGAACACATTTTCGCTGTCTTCATTTTGGTTTTTCATGGATATATTGTACAAGTGCCTTTGCTCATTCTGTGTTTGAAGGAGCATTTCTTCAAGTTTCTGTTGTCTAACATGAATTTCTAGGTGCAATTCCTCAAATTTCTTCTGGTATTCTGCTTGTTCTCGTTAGAATTTCTCTTGTCTTTCTTGCTATTTCTGTTCCAACAGTAGTTGTTGTTCCTGCTGGTGTTTCATCAACTCTAGCATTGCACTTTTAAATTTGTCCATTTTACTGTGGTGGTACGTAAAATTAAGAAATAAGAGGGGGAAATTTTTTTTTTCTCTTTACTCTCTTAACCAACAATAAGTCTTGTACGATTCTTTTACTGAAAAATTTAAAAGCAGGAGAGGGGGTAAATTTTTACTTTACTCTATTCATGAAAACAATAAGTCTGTTTGACTTGTACAGTTCTTTTACTGACTTGTTGGAATGGAAAAATAACAAGGTTCACCAACCTTCTTCCCAACCACTGAATTGAACTTTTAGAAATCCTCTTGTTTTGAGGAGTTTCTTTTTTTTTTTTTTCACTGTCAGTGTTGTAATTAACACTGGATACCCTTTTGTCATAGAGTTTGTTTAGAATTCCTTTGTTCACCACTGTTGTAGATACTGTCAAAATTTTTTTATGGTTTAACATGAAGTTCGTTTCTTCGAATCCTTCATTGTCAAGATGTTGTGACCAAGTTAATGGTTAAAGAAATAATAAAACAAGTGTTGCAGCTATATCATATATTAAACAGTAAGTACAACAGAAGAATATTACACAACTAGTGAGTGTATGTTGGTTGACCAGCATTCAATCTATTCGACTGTTCCCCAAGGCCTTCTCTCTTACTAATATTATAGTAGGCAGAAAAGTCCAATATAGACTCTTTAGAGGGAGGACACCACAACAGAAAGTAAACCCAAACAGAAAATCTGGAGTGGACCCCCACAAAGGTGGTTGACTATCAACACTGACAATCTTACAGCAACTCCTGCAGCCAAGCCACTCCCAAATGTAATTCCATGTATTCCTTTGGAGCTTGTTGGTACAGTTTTGGGCAAGGGGGCATGTGGTCTGGCCAGTGTACAGCCTCTATATACCATTGCCCAAACCTGTGTCCTGGAGAGGTCACTCCAATCATACTACCCAGGTTCAGATGCTGCTCACAAAAGGACCGACTTTTGACCAAACAGGGTTCTACCATTATCTTGCGAGATAACGGATGACTATTATATTGTTTTTTAGCTGGCACACTTTTATTCTTCTTCATGTATTTGTTGTATTTAGTCTTTTGATGAAAAATAGTAGAAAAATAATGAAAACATTTCTTTTTGGAACTAGGATTTTTTCTGATACTTTGAATGCCTTGATGCAAATAAATGAATGCTGAGTGCTATATGGACTGTGAATTGTAAACTTTGCAAAAATACTACAACTCTTGGAACTTTTACGACTTTTACATCAACCTAATATGGAGTTGTTGATTTTTGGCACATAAGATGTGCAAAGTGAAATTTATAATCATACAAGAGAATTTATGGGATGTGGAGTTATCATTATTTACATTCGGACTATTATTGTCATCTTTGTTGTTGTTATCACAACATTTCAGCCGTTGTACTCTCCAGCCTTCTTGTGTATATCGATCTAGGTAACCTACAGATACATGTCTGTCTGGGTATATGTATGGTTATTGAAGATAATTATGTAATGCCATTTGAAATTTTGCTGTATTTGCAAAAATGTGTGTTCAAATTAAACCAATTTAGAAACAAGTAGAGAAAAGCTATACATTACATTTGAATTGATCTATTTTTAATTTCTTTTTGGCCACTAGCATTCATTATTTTCATTGTCATTTATAACAGCTGTTTATTGTTGTGTATAATTGTCATTACTATTATCTTAAAGTGGAGAACTTGCTTGGACATTTTTTGGGTTAGAAACTTTTCATGTTTTATCAGTTTTTATTTTAGAGGTTAAATAGGAATAAAGTAAATAAGAAAAACTGTAAAATATTCTCATATTTTAGAAATCTGCTTTTATTTTAGAGGATTGATATGAATAGTGTTATGAAAAATAGACATAGGTGGAAATAAATATAGGAGAGAAAAGGTGGTGCTAAAGGTTATGGAATGATGAAAGTAAATTGACAAGAAATGCATATATATATAAATATTGAATTTTTTTTTTTTTTTTTTAAAGTTGGGTGGGGGTGAATTGATGGACATAGAGGTTTGTGTAATTGGAGGAAATATTGACGAAAATTAGATCTACATACCCATTTAAAAGAGAGACAGAAAGATTAAGTGAAAGTAGATGTGAATAAATAAGGATATAGAGAGGAGAAGATAGATAACTAGAAAGGAATAAAAATTAAGAAATAAGTAGACACAACCTATATATAGATGGAAAAAAGAAATTATTGGTTGGTCTGCATACTAATTGCTGTGTTGAATTATGTCTTAATGAAAAGCTACCACATGCTCAGTCACTTGCAAATAAGGAGGCTTATAAAATAATGGTGTGAAGAAATCAATTGGAACTGGATAAGCTTGCTGCCTGTCTTCAATTACATATTCGTTTGACAGACAATGAGGTCAGGGGTCATCTATCTTTATCTCCTAGCACTAGTGGCATCAACAACAAGCAAAAATGCAGATGAAAAGAAAGACTGACTGCTACATGTCTGTGTGTATTTGTTGCAGATATGATTACTTTCATTATGTTGTTGGTGGTGGTGTTGTTGATCCTTAATTTTATTGATCTTTTAAAGCAAAGTCATTCACTCCCTCTTTCCAACTGTCAGTATTCAGCAGCTAAAGTCTTAGTGCTAACTACTACTATTACTACTCCTACTAAGTTTCCCTCATTCCCTATACCCATCAATCAGCCAGCATCCATTTCTGTTTTCCACTTACCTGCATGTCTGCTTACATTTCTTTTTCTTAATTCGTACATCAGTGAACTTGTGGCTCTGTCTTGTCCTTCACGTGGAAGTGTCAGTGATTTCCATTAAGTTACACACCAAGCTTGCTTTTATCTCTACCAACATTTACTAGTCACTGTTTATCTTCATCAGGATGTACAATTTGTCTAAGACTACTGGGCAACTATTTTCACATAGCACCAGTCTGCTGTAAATATAAACAAATTCAACATTCTTCTACTGAAAAGAATTTTCCCATGACTTTTAAATGGCTCTGTAGTGTGTGCCATGCCTTATAGAAATACATCTAAGTTTCCTCCATTATTAAAATATATACAACATACAAATTTTCTATCTGCATATAGTTTGCTGGTGTTTGCAACAACAAAAAAGTGAGAATTATACTATTTCTGCACTGTTAACTGTATAACTTATGTAAACCACTACGATAATTCATTTTATTGTTTTCATCTGAAAAACACAATCAGTCAGGAATTGCTACTTGATACTATAAACTTTGTTCTTCTGTGTCGTAAAGAAGGGGAAAAAAATCCCTAATTTTTCCTTTTGCAAAAAGATTTGTACAACTAGAAAGCCATGTATATAAAGAGAAAAACATTATTCTTAACTTTACCGATTGCAAGTTGGTTAATAAAAAATAAACATTTTTAGATAATTTTTTGTTTAAAAAAAAAAAAATTTTTTTAAATTATATTTTTTAAAAATTCTGACAACACTGTTTTATTTGGCAATAATATTTGCATTTCTTTAAATCAACTGCTTGTCCTGGATGAGTTGAGACCCTATTAATAGCTACAGTGATCAGTAATGTAGAAGATAGTAGCACCATTAATAATAGTTGGATAAAACTGTTAATCAATAGATTTAATTAAATGATATCCTTCCATAGTACAAGAATAATAATATTATTGTAGTTATGCTTGTTAGAATAGCACTGGTACATTATCAACACAACTATCCACTGGTTTTGTTTGGAACTGAGTACATAACAATGACTTTATAAACTGATTTGATGTTGCTGCAGTCATGATGGCAGTACAAGTGTGACAGGTGTCAGCTGTTGCTGCTTTCTTGGCAGACACAACCAGCTACCTTCACCGCTCTCACCTACAAGTTTGCAGACCTACCTGAAGGCTGGATACCACCTTGTTATATGCTTGACACCTAACTGGAGCCCATAGTATTGTTTATCTAGCTGCTGCTGCTGCTGCTGCTTTTGCAAAATAGTGCACTGGAGATTTGGTTTCACACATTTCTAGTTGTAAACATCTTTATTTATCCTCATCTATGTTTCTTTATAATACTGAAAGGAGGAGAACACTCAATATTCTGAATCCCCAGCCCCTAAATTGGGATAATTCATATTGTTTCTTATATCTTCCTGTTTTTCCTGTTACTATTGAACTCATTTGTCCGTATATACTATTTTCTAAAAAATCATTTATTAATATTAATTTTAGAAAGTTGCAACAAGGGTTAAACTGTAACATATATAGGTATTAATATAAATTGTCCCCATTTAATTTTTATGACTAGACTTCTTCATAAATTAGTATTTCACAAATTCATTTGTGACAAATATAAAATTAAAAACTATATCTAGTCATTTTTATAGTATTTCTTAAATAATTATAAATGGAAACCTTAGAAGTTGGTAAAAGTTAAAAAAATGTTTGCTTCTATAACTTGATGGTAAAATATAAATTCTTTTATCGTGAATCACAGTCGAAGACTTTCCAATAACAATTTCTACTTGTCTAACTTGGTATAATTAGTTTTGTGATGGACTTAATTTTTTTTCTTAATTACAATAGATAGTAATATTTTGCTTTGTTAACTGCAACTTTTTTTTAAGTATCGGCACTTACTACCTGTTATTGATAAAAATTCTTTTGATTTTTAACCTGATTTTTATGAATCTAATAAAACTTTTTACTTTATCATAATTCCATTTAATTAACTTCACAGTAAATATTTAAAATTTAGAATTTCATTTGAAAGAAATTCAGGTTATTTTTATATGTGAGAATTTATTGGTTCCTGAATTGCTAACTTGTTTTGATCCAATATCTTATAATTCATTTTCTGGCATACATGGTTAGTAGATTCAAATTAGCATTTGTATTTCAATTTATGTAGTTCATTTAGGAACTCAAATATCTATGCCACTTTTTACTTATTTTTAGTAATCTACGTTCAGTTATAAAATGGCATTTTGAAAAAGACATGCATTTATATTGGTATAGAATTACTAGTTTCTGGAAACTTTGAAAAACTTAAAAGAAAAATGTCTTTTGCTTATTGGACCAAAGATCCATAAAAAAACTGGGGGAAAATCTTTCTTTGTAAGTGCAACCAATTACAGCCACCAACATGTTTGCTATTGGAGGTAATCTTGGCCCCATGGACTTTAGTCATGTACATTATGAACCCCTTGGAATGGTTTATGAAACGCAAAAAGAGGTAAATTTCTTTTCTTTTTTTTTTTTTTGTGTTTTGGATAATTTTTTCTTTATGTATAAGCATTATTGGTGTGTATATGATTTTTATTTTCAATATTTAACATTTGGATTTTGTGGTGGGTAAAAATCCAAGTTAAAATAATGATATTTAAATTAAGACAAAAACATGGCTTTTAAAATATGATTAACTAAATGAAGAAGTTTGACACCCTTTAAGTTCTTATCTTCATTTTAGCACAAGACTAAAATCTTGTATTCATTTTGTTTCAATGATTGAAACAAACTTAGTTTCCTGTTTGAAAATAATTTCTCATTTTCCGTTCTATCTATCTTTATTTATGATCATTTTCAGCTTTAAATATTTAATGAAGAATAATTAAAGGTGACAGAAGGTGAATAGTTATTGAATATACTTGTTAAATAGTTTTGATAGAATAGTCTCAAATCTTGACTAGTTAAAACTAGTTTATTCTATCATGATAGAAATTAGTAATTTGCTCATTGTAAAATTGTAAGTGTTAACATTTTTAGAATACTGACAAGATTTGATGGTAACTTTAAAGGACAGATACATTATCCATGTAAATGAATTAGATTGGGCATTTGTAGAATTTAAAACTACTACTTGACCATAATTTGATGCATAGTGCCAAGTAACTTGGTTAATAACTGGTTTGAGTTTTATATTCTTTGTTTGAGTTGGGTTTATTAAAAAAACTCAGAATTACTGTCACAAATCTTTTGTTACACTCTAACCTGTCATTTGTATATCAATTTATGTAGTTCATTTAATACTGCATTTTATTTTTATACTTGATGCAAAAATGAATAAGATTAGATTTTTGCTTTAAAGAATGCTTCATCCCATTACATAATTGTAACATTATACCTTTTGATTATCTGGTCTGCATTCAATAATTGATATAATTAATACATCACTTTTAATAAAATCATTTGTGCATAAAAACAAAAAATACTTAGGATTAATATCTTGACTTGCTATTTGAAAGCAAACTTGATTAATATTTTAATCATTTTCACATTTTAAAGTTATATTTTAAAATATGCATGCAAATATTTTTAGCTGCAGTCAATTTACAAAATATTGTAGATTATGTAGCATTTTTTACTAGGTGAATATTAATTAGTAGCTATGTATAATTTGAAATGAATTTTCTTTACTTAATCTTTTTATTTATTCATTCTAGCTATTTAAAGTTTAAAATAAATGATTTAGGAAAACAATTTTATTCAGTTACAGAAGTTATTTTTTCCATTAAAAATCAAACTAATCTTATAGGAAAAGTATTAAAGCTAAAAGAGAATAAAAATTACCAATTTATTTATCAAGAATTGTGCCCCCCCCCCCCCCCCCAAAGTGATGATCAGATATAGATTGTGTTTATCATTGAATTTGGATTTATTACATTTGTAAGGATATCTTCTAAAACATTAATGAATCCATCAATGAAAAGTTTTTTTGAGTAGGAAGAGAAAATGTTGAGTTTGTAACAAACAAAAATATATTAATGGATTATAATTTTTCATGCTTGTTGAAAGTAGAATAATCAGATGAATTATTTGATATATTTAAAAAGTGAATAATAATAATTTATGGCAATTCCTTAATCTTTATGTCAAGACACAGTCAGATGAAAACATTGCAGACAGTTTATATTTTTATTGGTATTTACTTTTAACTAAAACTGCTTATGTTTGATGTTGAGTCTGTTGAAAATATTGAAATCTTCTTTTGAAACTAAAAGAAATATTTGGCAGGTGGAGGTGCTTAAAGTTATTAGTTTGGGCAAAGAACTTTTTTTCAGCAACCTTTCATATTTAACTATTTCATTATTTTATCGAATACCTCCTGTAACTGAGTAGTTTAGTCACTGGATAAGAAGTCTTTGTGCATGACTCATAAGTGGAAGAAATTACTTTTTGATTTCTTACATTGATTTAACAAAAACATATCTCTTTCATTAATGATATTTATTGCTTTATTTAAAATTCATTTGTTTACTTTCTTGGTATGAATGTTTATATAGCTTTAACATTTTATTCTTTTTAATCACCCATTGATGGTTTCCCTAATGTCAGCAACTCTTGTTATTTATTTACATATCTATATTTTCAGATTTTTCAACTTATTTGTTAATGGCTCTACAAAAATGTTGCCATAGCATTTTTGCTGTGTTCACATAAGATATTTGTAATGTCTGATGACAGTAGCAACTGCTCTTAATTTCAACTATTACTTATGAATATATGTCAGGATTTGAAGAAAAAGTGAAAAACTTTTGAAATTTTGATGTTCTATAAATTTACTTTGAATAAAAAAAAATGTTTTAAAGAGAAAATGATGCATATTATAATAATTTATTATTTGCATTTAACTATTTGCATGGTCATTTATTTGTTCTAAGCAGTACCTGTCAAAAATAGACTTTCTGGTTCAGAAAAAATTACTATTGTAGACAAGATGGTTTTAGGCAATTAGCAATTTAATGTCTTAAATAATTGTCATTTACCTAATGAACCTCCTATTATTGTTGCTGTTTTTAAGGATAATAACAGATGATACATATTTACATAATTTCCTGAAAAGTTAGTGAAAGTGATGCCTTTTGTTTTCAATAATTCTTTTAAGATTAGTTATTTATTTAAAAAAATAGATTCTATCGCTACATAATATATAAAATGTATTTTGTCCATAACATTAAGTTCTTTTACTGCTTGTGATTCTAGAATATGCTGTGTTTACACTTATTTAAATATCAATTTTCAGCATTTCATAGGTTTCCTTAATTCTATTAATAACAATACAGTTGAAGACAATAGTCTGAATATGGAGTATGGACACTAATACTTTTCAAAGTCAAACACATGCATTATAAAGTTGTATAACTATTTTATTATTCCTGCTTGTATTCTAAGAAGTAAAATTTTAAAGTTACCTGTTATTTATAGGTAGCTCAGTGTATAGATCTCAAGGTACCCAAGTTTAAGAAACCATAATAAAAGTCACTGAGTAATTTTGATATTTCAAAATTTCACTTTGGTACCAGTTTGAACTTGATTTCAGTAAGATTAGTCTAAATTTAGTAGAGGTTTGAGTTTTTGGAATAAATGAATAGAATCAATTATATTTGAAATAGTAACTATTTCTATTCGTTGGTGTCATCTATAGATTCTAAGTTTTATACAGGATGTAAATATAATTTTCTCAATGTCATATAAAATGTAAAATGGTTATATTGATTATTAAAAATTACTTTGCAAACATGTTTAATTTTTTCTTGAAACCTAATACTTATTAAGATCTGATCTTTTTGTTTTATTATCTACCATAATGAATTGGCATTCCATGCAGACCTGTATATAGCATTAATGCATTTGTTATATTATTCTCTGACTTTAAACAATAGTAATAAAAAGAAAGAGTTTGGTATCTGTAACATAGCTTTCAGCTGTAGCAATAATAATCAATAATATAGCTTGAATAACTTTACTCCAATCACTATATCAGCAAGGAATCCTGACTTTTGTGGTGTTAATGTGAAGAATAGATTGAACATTAACCTTTTTGATAATAAAGCTAACCTTTTTATATGCTCTTAATTTAATTACAAAATAAGTGTATGTGTGATATTTTAGATTTGAAATCATATTTGTATTATTGGTTTCTGTATGCAACTTTATTTTTATCAGACCCTTTTAAAAATAAAAAAGTTTCTATATAAATATTTAAAAAGAAATTACAATGTTTTATTGGAACATTATGAAATGTTTCTCGCTGTAAGTTTAAATCTTTAATTCACTAATTGGGAGTGTCTTATGTTGAATTTATTTATCTGTTTTAGCACAATTTTAATTACTTTTATTAATAAAAATTTAATCTTAAAGATGGGGTTTTTCATCTTCCACATTATACAGTGTATTATGTTGGAAAATTGATTATCAGAAAAACATTTTATCAGGATATTTTAGCATTAAAAACAATTAGAATTTACATTGCCTGCATATTTATTCATACTATCTGATATATTTGATATTAACTTTTGATAAGGTTTCTTGTTCTTCTCACAATTGCTTTAGGTTGAATAATTTCTGAACATTAGTGTAAGCAAGAGAATGAAAGTTGAAAGAGTAAGTTTTAATGAAACTTAATCTCCTATCTCCCAGGAATTTGTCTTTCATGGAGCTTAATCAATTTCAAACTAGAGAATACAAGCATTGCTTTGCATTTTAACAACTGAATTTAAATAACAGATTAAAAAGAATTGAAACAAAATATTTCATCAATCAATAATTAAAAATTTAGGATATTAAAAAATATTGTATATATTTTTCTCAAATTCTAAAAATTAAATTTTCAAGACTTGTTTTTTTTTTTAATGTATGTTTATTATTAAAGTACTAAAACTTGATATAGAGTAATTAGAGGAGACAAAGAAGCAAAAGTTTCTGTCATTAGCTGCAGTACTCTTAAGAATATCAAATTATCTTAAATCAAAACATGTCTCTATTGAATACACAAAAACCTATTCTTTCAGGTGTTTTATTTTTGATCTTATAATCTACTGTACAACAAAAAGGTGTATTTTCTATTCAATTGACACAGTAACAATAAAAATACTTTTTTAAAAAATTTTCATCATTTATTTTTGATAGCCTTCAAATATTTATCTATACATCTAAATTTCCTCATTAAGATTTTCTTGTTCGAAATAATTTCTTTAAAATTCACATCTGAAGTAATTTTTTTCTACATATATAATTATGATTTTACTAATACTTGCCACTCCAATGCATACAAGTGATATGTATTTGTTTCAACAAACATTGAATAATCTGTATTTCATTTATTTGTAAATAGAAAGAAACTGGGCAAATATTTTGTGTAGTTCTGATTTGATAAAAATTTGGTAAAGTGGCCATTAAAAGAACAAAATGAAAATGCTTAAATATCAACAATAAAATTATTTTAAATGATTCAAAATGAATTTCCATTACAAAATTATTAAAATCTAGCAATTAGTAGTTTTTTTTTTAAAGGAATATGTAATGTTTTTAATACTCCATCATGTGTTTTATAACATTGCAGTAATGAATGACTGACTTCTATGCCCATGTTTGATCTGAGAATATTTCATTATTGCAATAAAGTGATATTTGAATTTTTAACGTACATATGCAAAGCAAAAATGATAAGTTGTTTATATGAATCTTGCCAATTTTGATGTTTTTAAATCAGATTATCAGACATTAAGGACTATTCTGAAGTGAAAGTTTCCATTAAGAATTTGAAAAAAAATCCTAGCATTAATATTCTGCTTTTAAAATATCTTTAGGTTAATTGTTAATAAATAACTTTTTAAATAACTTACATCTGTAAATAACCATCACCAAAAATATCAATTATTGGTGGTGTGATTGTTGTAACATTTGAATGAAAAAGTATTAAAGTATAAATTGCATACATACCCTCATAATTGTTATATTAGACAGTGATTAAATGCTTGTGACACAGGGGTCGTAAGGGCAAGTGAAGATTAAACATTGCAGTTATGATTGTTTTTGTGTCTGTGGATTTTTTAAAGTTTCATTTTATTTTTGGTTCTATTGTCAAATAAGATGTATTTTCATTTGACATTTTTATTGAACTGTTTTTATGCAAAAAAATTAAAACAACTGCATATTAAAAACAGTGAGAGAAATGCTTGACACAATTGATATGCATGTGAATTTATATGTAAGATTATTCCTAAGTATTTTAAAAGAAAATATCATGTGAAAATAAAAAATGAAGTTCTTTCAGAGTTTGTATATACTGTGTGTCTCCAAAATTGTATACGGTTCACCTCTACCAACTGTTCGGACTGGCATGTGAGTTTCATTTACAAAGATGTCTTTAGAACACCCTATGTATAGATAATATGTAAAAGGTAAAACTGATCACTTCAGAAACATTATACAGTGTAACCCGGATATAAGAGAGTTGTCGGGACCGGAGAAGAAGTTTCTTATATCCGGGTTTGGTCTATTATATATACATTAACACAGGCTCTAATTTGGGACCAGATAAAATCTCTTATATCCGGGGTTATCTTATATCCGGGTTACACTGTACAGTGTAACCCGGATATAAGAGAGTTGTCAGGGCCCTGAGAAGAAGTCTCTTATATCCGGGTTTGGTATATTATATATACATTAACACAGGCTGTAATTTGGGACAAGATAATTGGCTATGTAAACTTGTGATTAATGAACATAGGGTTTTGTCATGGAATGTATCTAAGATTAATATTCACTGTAGTTTTTAAATGAAGAAATAATCTGTTCACATTTTACTGTAACCATGTATTTTTTTTTAATTAAAAATTATTTGAAATTTGATTAAAATTTGTTGTTACTTATAACAAGTCAGATTTAATAAATGTATTTAATCAGTATAATGCAATACATGTGATTTTTCTTTAGGAAATTAGGCTTATGGCTATATCACATTGAAACATTGGTTCTTGTATGTTCAACAAAGAAAGTTAAGCAACATCAAAACCGGTCACTACTTGGATATGCGGGTCGGGGTAGTGTAATGGACAGCAGCTCAGAAGAAAAAAAAAGGAAAATGGAGAGCTGAATTCCAATTCCTGTTGTGTTCATTATATTCGCTTACATGCAAATAACCTTGGGAAAGGCATGAATCCATCTCCCTCCACCCAATTATCACTTAATTAGTAGGACTTGTATTAGCAAATCATTATTATCTCCAAAAAAATTCTTACAATCTAAAAATATTTTCTGGCTTTAAATAACTTGCAAAAAGCAAATCAGTCAATTAATCTTTAGAAAATTATGTATTTATAATAATCTGTGACACGTTATTTGAGTAAAAGTAGCAAATTTAAAGTTAAATTAAATTTAATAATCTGATTTGAAACAAACATTACTTACTTTCATAAAAAAAAATCATTTCAACTGAAAAATTTGCGCAAAAAAAAACTAATGCTAAATATTACATTACCGTTAACCTAAAAAAAAGATTTTTAACCAAAATTTCAAATGTGTTAGAAAGGATTAAAAATTTTTTTAAAATAATAAAAAAATACTTTAGTCTTTCTAATTTACAGTGTAACCCGGATATAAGAGAAACTCAGATATAAGAGATTTTCTCTGGTCCCAAATTAGAGCCTGTGTTAATGTTAACAAAATAGACCAAACCCGGATATAAGAGAAACCCGGATATAAGATACTTTTTATCCGGTCCCGACAACTCTCTTATATCCGGGTTACACTGTATGTTAAAAAGTAAATTAGAATTTTATTTCAGGACAAAAAGTATCATTTCAGACTCAATTTTATTCAACATTTGGCCGAATATTGAGGGAAATAGGTGAGAAAATTAAATGGAAGCTATTACCCGTAAAGGTTTCATTTATTTTTTAATAACTTTCTTTAAATAATAATAAAGATGACAAAATTGTGTACAAAAGTAAATTGTCAGTAAATTAAAAAGAAAATATTGGTTTATTTATTCATTCAACAATGAAAATTTGTCAAAAACAAAAACAGTTCAAACCTTTTTCTTATCCCCCCCCCCCGACACCAATATCTACAGATAGCTTTTATACTATCTTTCACTGACAAAACACACACATACATACATATCTAATAAAAAATGACATCAAAGACTTTCTTGACTGACTGACTCTTTTGAAGGCATTTTTTTTTCATACTGTCTCTTGCAACTTAAAAGAAATGACCCCCCCCCCACGTCAGAACGGTAACATCTAAGTGTCAAGTCACTTGCCTCTTTACCTCCCCCCATAGAAGTTGAAATAGTTTCCATTTTCATGTGCAAATAACACACACACACACACACACACACACACACTTTCTCTCATACCCTCTCTCTCATACATTTGCCACAGATATAATAATAAAAAATAACTCAGAGTTTAGCTCAGATTTTCCTTTCTTTTTTTTTTTATTGTTGAATACAAACTAATGTTTAAAAAAAAATTCAAATAATTTTGGAGCAAGGAACACAGAGCACGAAAACCACCGCTCTTTAGTCCCAAAAAGAGCTGCTCACGCTTCACTCAGTTGAATATAAAATGAGCCCTTTTCTTGTTTGCTCCAGTAAAGAGTGTGCCATAAAGCCCTCTATGTGTGTGTGTGTGTGTGTGTGTGTGTGTGTGTGTATATATATATATATACACACACTATTATGAATACAAACAAATATTTATTCCAACAGTATGTAAGTACAAGGTTTAAAAAGTTTTCCCATATTACTTTTTCCCCCCATATTACTTTGTACAGTATAACAACCAAATGGAAATGTGTATAATAATAATAATTCCTCATATCAAATATTTCTTATATAAATTATAGTATCATTAAGTTTTAAATTATTTAGAAATCATTTCAGTTATTTTATTTATTTTAATGTATATTTGCCACTCTTTGCAAATTTTAAAACAAACTTTGTAGTTTAAGGCATACCTAAAAAAAATCTTGTACAGTGTAACCCCGATATAAGAGCGATTTTCTCTGGTCCCAAATTAGAGTCTGTGTTAATGTATATATAATAGACCAAACTCGGATATAAGAGAAACCCGGGTATAAGAGACTTCTTCTCTGGTCCCGACAACTCTCTTATCTCCGGGTTACACTTTAGCAGTCATTCACGCAAATGAAATCCTCGGCAGCTACAACTGTAGTAAATAACATAAATACATTGATTAAATACGCAACTTTGTGTATGAAAAATCTTAATAATGATTATGGTTTCTGTTTGTCATAACTGGCAATGGATATTGCGGCTATTTTCTCAAGGGTAATTAGTATGACTATAAGCATATGGTACTAATTTAAAGCTACATAACTAGGCCAAACTTTCATCTAGCAATTAGGAGTATTCAAATGTGAACATGATTACAAATATATTATGCTCTAATATTTTATGAAAAAAAAATGTAATATCGAGGGGAATAAAAGTTAACATGATCAGGTTAATGTGGTTAATTGAAAACGTTAGTTTCATAAGGAACTTGTGATATCTCTATTTGATTTTTCAATTCTGCTATTCACTTTTGGATATTATAGACACTGTTTTGAAGCTCTCCTCTATTAAAATAAAATATCAGAGAGGGACTGTTTAAATTTTATAATATTATCTCTATATTTATTTAGTATGTTATATCTGTGATATAACAGAAACAATGAAAAGAACTTAATGTAAGTAAGCAAAGCGGGAAGAAATTTCAATGCAAGAAACTGAAACCTCTTGCAAATCAAACATCATGTGATGGATGTGATTTCTAAAAACTAATATTTATATGCATACGTATTTAGTTTTAATTGCCTTTCTTTTTTTTATTCTACTTAGAAATTTCTTTAAAAAAAAAAGATGTAAACTTGAGTATTGATCATGATGAATAAATTTCTCATAAATTTTATGCATTAACTTCTTGCAGAAATTATTTGGCATTCATTCAGCATTAAAAAACAGTGAACTTTTATCAAAATTAATATTAACTAATTTAAAATTAGTTCCCTGGGTGCAATTTGTGTTGCAAAGTGCATATTGGGTATGTCTAAATGATTAAATTTATTTTGAAATATGAAATTTAAACTACTCATTTAAATAAAATATACAAGGATTTGTTTGTGATTGTTTTAAATATACATAATTAGTGATTTCATAAATGGTAAATGTTTTCTTTATTCCTACTTCCTGTTCTGGTGAATGTTCTTAAATATAAAATTTATGTTATCTGTTTTATATATTTCTATTGAAATTAATATCACTATATAAGTGGAATTATTATAAGTTGTATTTAGAAATATTAAATAATTAACTTTTTTGTAGGCCCAGTTGATAGCCCAGTCTATAGGCCAGGCATTCCAGGTTGCTTACATGGAGTTCCTGAAGGCCAATGGCATTGATGACCCCGGCATCATCAAGGAAATGGACTACCAGGATGTGCTAAACCAGCAGGAAATCATGGGAGAAGAACTTAATCTCTTTACCAATAAAGATTTCCATAGAGAGGTTTGTTTTCTTCACTTATAATAAATATATCTGTTTCTGAAAATATCTTGTTTTTATAAGTGGGGTGCAAAATAGATTTTAATCAAGACTATTGATAAATATAACATACATACATTTCTATTGTGTATTTATTGAGGCCTGAAGAAATTGTTTGACTTGAACCAATATTTATATTAATGTATGAGAAAATCATTCATTTTAATAATCATTCACCCCCAAGCAAAGCAATAAAACTGCTAAGATGCAAAGGGTTACTGAGAGTGAAAGAGCCTGAGAAAAAAATACATTATTAAGGAGAGAAGACGATAAAAGAACAGGATTCAAAGAGACAAGTTGATGATTGACATTGTATTTTGATTAAAAAGATTTAAGAGATTGATTTCATCACATAATTTATTGCTGTCTGAATTTTTATGATTAAAAAATGATTTTTAATCAAAATGATTCTGATTATGGTCATGAAATTTTGTATTGACTGTTTACTATTTTCAGAAATATTTTCCTATATTTTATTGTAAGAATCTTCATGAACCATAAGATTAAAGTGTTTAATGTTTTCAGTGTAATGAAAAATAAATAATGATTGATGGTCAATAAGTTCTGATTATTACAAAACTAAAAATAACTTATTTGAAGTGTCATATTTCTTCTATGCTCTTAATAAGATCATTCATTTTTAATGAAATAGAATCTAAAATAAAGCAATCATGTAATTGTGTTTATCTTGAAATTATTTTTTTTAATTTAAAATGGATGACTGTATTGTAAATAAAATGTCACATCTAGAAAGAATTTACTCCAATTTATTTAAATGGTCAATATAATTTTCTTATCAAAATAAAAAGTTTACAAAGAAAAATGTCACAGAGCAATATATACCTTTCATTTGTATTGGGAGTGAGAGTGTAGTATGTTATTTATTAAGTTTAGCTTAGTTTTGGCACATGGATACAAGTATGGGGCATTCAGTTAGGATTGAACTCACTACTCACTAGTAATTGTCAACCAAACTAACTTGCTAACTGTCCCAAGGTGCAGCATATTGTTTCTTCTTGATAACTGGATTCACTCAATATCCCAGCTGTTATTTTTTATTGAATGCCCATTTCTAATTAATTATTTATTTTTTAAACTCTTGATAATTGATTTCATTACATTCTGGATTAAATTCTTTGTCAATAATAGTTGTATTTTTCAATGTTCTTATAGTATAAAGAAGAAAAATACTTTTGATTTGAAATATTTTTTATGTATAGATGCTAAGAAAATCACTAATAATTTGAATTGTTGAAATTTTATATAGGAATTATATTTTGTGAGGATCTTTGCTTTGTCCACTTTCCATCAATTCATTGGGTGTGTGCAGATGATTGGCTATCTGTTAAAAAAATATAAATTATATTCACTATATTATACCTCTTCCTGTCTCTCCAGTCTGAGAATGATGTAGATTTTGAAAAACAGTAGAAAAGTAACCTTAAATATTACTAAATCACTGAAAGTAACAACATAAGACAATGATAACATATCTAAATCTTTACATTTAATTATGATCAAGAAAGTTTTTATTAACAAAAATTGGTTGAAATCAAATATTTGTAGTTTGCATTTTATTCCTTCCATTTTATAGTCATTTGTATTGAACTTCTAATTAGAAAATGACTTTAAAAATAAAGTTGCACCTCTTAGAAAAGTAGATTGATTAAATTGTATGATGTTAGTTAGTAAGTAGGAAAATTTCTTTGGCCTTACACTACAACTTGTATATTATGAGAAGAAAACATTTCTGTGAAAATGTTGAAAAGAGAAACAACAATGTCGAAAACTTTAAAAAAAAGTAAATAAATATTACACAAAAAAGCATGCAATATATGTTAGATGGTTTAAATATATAATGATGTCTATATTTTCAAAGGATCATTTTTTTATCCTCAATATTTTTTTAGGTGATTGTTCCCAAATTAAAAGGAGAACCTATAGGTATTGTGATAGTGGAGTCTGGCTGGGGCTCTATGGTACCTACTGTCGTCCTTGCCAATATGGCCCCATCAGGCCCAGCAGCCAGGTGTGGCGGGCTCAACATTGGGGACCAGATCATCTCTATCAACGGGGTCAGTATGGTGGGCCTACCACTGTCAACATGTCAAACTTATATAAAGGTAACCTCTATTCATTTTTTTGTTTCATTATTGTATTTCTTTAAATCTGTTCTATTGCTGTAACTTCAAGCAATGTATTAATATAAGTCAGCTAAGAAATTTTTCTATGATCCTCTTTGTGATTAAATTTATAACATTCAATTTAGGTCTTTTGTTTAATATCATAAAATTGAAGAATCATAAGAATTTCTTTTTATTTTATTAAAGGGTGACGCCTGCTCAGTTGATATAATGAATAAGGAAACACTCCTTTCAGCCATGGTTATTCTAATCTTGCTTTTGTCAGTTTGGACTAGTTCCTTTTGAAATTTCAGATAGAAATAAAGTGATTATTAATATTAAAATAATTTTCTGTGCTTGAATATTAGGAAAAAATTCAATAAATCTTCATCTTTAAATTGAGTTGCCTGAATCCAAAATACAGGTGTTGACCCAAATGAAAGTCTGACTCTGATAAATGGCTACCCACCTGGCTATTCCTTCAAATTGATTTTCATCTTCAGGTTTTGTTGTTGTAAAAACAAATATTAAATACAGATAGAAATGAAGAAAAAACTGTTTCATCAATTTTAATCAGTGGCCAGCATGATAGTGGTTAAGAATAGAGAAAATTGAAAGTTTATTTTTGTTAGATTGCATAAGGCATGTTCAGTTTTTAACTTTATTAAAAATGTTGCTTTTGATTGCATTATAACAGCTGACAGGTTTTGATTGCATTAAAATTGCATTATGACAATATGAATTTTTCAAATTTTCATTTAATGATCCTAACTTTGAATATAGAAGAATATAAGTAAAATTTTCAGCATATTATGATTGTTTATTTAATATGTACAAATGCAATTCAAACATGATGAAATTATTGTGAATGATTAAACATGTCAATGATTCTGTCCGCTGAGGCTTCAGAATACGCCAACTGCAACTCTGCAGAGGGATAAGACCCTCCCCTCCAAATGAGGCGTCCTGGGTAAGACAATAAACTACACCCAACAGCAAGGCCTCTGATCAGGAGGTTTTGAGGAGCATAGAACCACCTCTTAATTGCTGGTGTTCCCAGGTCCACTCTGATCTGGGGTGGTAGCACCTGTTAGGGTCCCAGCTATGTGCAAATAGTTGACCGTCAAATAAGGGTCAAAATGCTGTGGAGGTGTAAAAATAGGTATTAATACCAGCAATACTTTTTTGAGGGAAAATTATTACCAGAAATACTTTTTTGAAGAGCTATTACCAGCAATATAGTTTTGAAGGAAAAATAATTATCGGAGATACATTTTTGTAGGAAAAATTATTGCTAGCAATGCTTTTGTGAAGTAAGAATTATTGCCAGCAATACATTTTTAAAGGAAAATTATTACAAACAAAATATTACCAGCAATACATTTTTTTTAAAAATATTACCTGCAATAGATTTTTTGAAAAAAAAAAAAATTACCAGAAATATATTTTTGAAGGGAAGAAAACATTACCAGCAATACTTACTATGAAAGTGTAAAAATAGGTTTTAATAACAGAAATACTTTGTAAACATTATTACCAGCGATACATTTTTTGTGAAAAAAAATTACCAGCAATAAAAACCCATATGCCGTAAAACAAACCAAACCAAATCAAACATGTCAAAAATGGTTTGTGAAGATTTATGCTGTGTGTTTAGGTAGGCAAGTTGTAGATGTTGGGGATCAAATGAAGACATTGAGAATAACCAACATAATATGATGCCAGTGATAACCAAAATACTGGCACCATCTTGGTCATTTGCTTTGATGTGTGAATTTCATGTAAGTGAAACAAAAGCTAAAGGAACTTATTTTCATGAGAGATTCCTTGCCTAAACATAAAAAACATCTCTATTGTTTCAGCAAATTGTAATGGGTAATGAAAAGTAGATACTTGAAAACAACATAGACTACAAGAAATTGTGAGGCAAATGAAACAAATCACTATTAAATGTGCCAAAGCCTCCTCTTTATACAAAGAATATTATCATTATCTGAATATGAAATGATTAATGTTTGTAACAATGACAATTTTTGGTTCACTGTTTCCATAATGATTCTCTTATATTGATAAGCTTTCTAGCCAATATGGTTATTTTAAATACCTATCATAATTATTATATCATATTTTAGTATGTCTGGAGACCAGAAATATTAGCTTTGTTATTTCAGGTAGTGCTAACTTTGTTTTTGTTACTACTCAGAATGTCTGAAAATATAAATTCTCATTAAAATACATTTATGAACACTTTTAATAAAACCTCTCTGACTCCATGCCTGTACATTTTATAAAAAGAAATTATTCATTTTACTTTATATCATTGTTCTTTTATGTATTGATCATCTTTAAATTGATTTATTGGCTTTTATTTCTTATAGGGTGCCAGACAGCAGACTGTGGTGAAACTTACTGTTGTGCCTTGTCCTCCTGTGGTAGAAGTCCTTATTAAGCGACCAGATGTGAAATATCAACTTGGCTTCAGTGTGCAGAATGGTGTAGTAAGTAAAAGTCTACATTAGACCTTTCCTAGAGCACATAAAACTTGTAAAATTCTTTATAAAGTTTTAAATTCAATATAGTTTTAAAGTTTCTTGGTGCAGAAAATTTTACCTGTTAGTAAATAGACTAATGTGTTAAGTGGATTAACAATTGTTTGAACAAACATTGTTTTATGCCTGGATCACATATTTCATAAATTTGTAATATTTTTTCTGTTTCTAAGATTGTTTGGAAAACTTGAAAGTTTTGTGTATAATAATTAGAACTTAGAAAGAACTGTATTTACTATTCAAATCTTATTGACTGAAGACAAAATAGTTTTAAGGAAAAATATCAGCAAATGACTATATACTAAAATTAGAACCAAATCAATCTATTGCATATGCCAAGGGTATTTGTATATATTAAGGCTGTAATGTGTAACATTTTTTCCTCGTAATTTTCCCTTACCATTATTTGGGAGGTGTTTTTGCTGCACCCTGTATATAATAAACATATCTCACTACACATGAACAACTAATAGCTAATGTAATGTATAAATCAAGGAAATTATGTCATAGAATTTTTGTATTTTATCTTGAAGATTTGCAGTTTATTGCGTGGTGGCATTGCTGAACGTGGTGGAGTGCGTGTAGGTCATCGTATCATTGAGATTAACAACCAGAGTGTGGTGGCTGTGCAGCATGAAAAGATAGTTGCCTTGCTGGCCAACTCGGTCGGAGAAGTAAGTAACAATGTTTATTTATTACCCAGAGTTATTCTTGTTAATAAAACTAATAATTCCTAAGGGCAGTGTTGAATTTTTTTTTAGTTATGTATTCATTTATGAGGTTGATACGAAACATTACAGTATCCCTAAACTTGTATTTTGATGGCTTTACACCACTTTTGAAGTAAATTATGTATTCCATCATAAAAGAATAATTCAAGTTTTTGAATTTTGCATGGAATTTTTCACTATCAGACCAAGAGTGTTGTATAGAGCCAAACAAGTGACAGTCTGAAGATGTCAGCAGAATGTTGCATGTAGAACTATTTTTCAAGTTCCATGATTATAGACTGCATGATATTTGCTACATGAAGATGAATATTGTCACGTCCCAAAGTCACTAAATGATTTATTTACCCAGAAAAATGTCTCTCTTCTTTCAATGTGTCACATTCATGTGAACCAATTGCTGCTCAGTGTGGCATTGTGCAGTAACTTTTCATCATCAGTGATTGCTTCATTCAAAAATAACTTTTTTTGTGTTTTTAAAAAAAAAAAATTCTTAAGGCTCATAAAAGACTCAGCTGATTGAATGAGCAATAAAGCACTGATACTTCATACATTTTTCTAACATTATACAAAAAGTGGTACTGGGAAATTTGCAACAACCTCATGTTTTTCTAATAATAATTTCCTTTGTTTTTATATTTTTTTTGAAAACGCATTACTTACGACATATGTATATTTGTGCAATGTATTCTAGTTAAGCAACATCTCACTGTTACTATTCATGTAAACATCATTGATTGGTAGTTGCTAGTGATTTCACTATTTCAGCCCAGTTTATATGGGAAGCTCAACAGTCAGGATTCCTATTCTGTTTCCTATTAAAGACTGTCCTGTAGCCATTAACTTTACTACATGAGATAGACAATTAAAACTGAAACAAAGAACATAAATAATGATATAATAACTCTTATCTACAAAAAGAAACAATAAAGAATAAACTGACAAATAAATAGAATCTAGGAAGAAAAAGACCCCTCCTTAGACAATACTTGAAAGGTGAAAAGCAACAGTCCTTGGTAAAATAACTTCTGGTTAAAACTTTCTTTGCATAAGCATTTCTGATTATCCACAATGACTAAAAAATCTTTCTGATATTTTTGCTAAGATAATAGAGTAAAGTGAATGAATGGATACTAACTGCACTCATTATCAGAAAGATGCTGTTGTAGTAAAATTAAACAAAAGTTTAGTATGTTTGTTATGACTGTTTCTGTAAAAGTGTGAAAGAAAAGTCTAATATGCTTTGAGCATCATAAAAATCCAGTTTTAAGCAAAAAAAATTCAGATTTTTGTACATAATATTTACACTATATACCTCACTTTATAAACCCCTAGGTATGTATTGACCCAAATAGCATAAGTGGACTTGTTTGAAAAGTTATGATGTTTTATAAGTTAATTTTAATCACCTTTTATAAATAGAATCTTTTTTAAGGTTAGAGTACATTTAACAAGATTCTGTTTATAAAAGTATTTATAAATTTTTGTTTTGTCTTTTGTAGATGTTATTATAAATGTATGGTGGCATGTGTATTACTGTATAATTACTGTGTATTTGAGATATGTCTAATTTATTTCATCACAAATTTGGCAATGATTTTTTTTTTTGATCTTTCTCTATTTTTGCAGATTCACATGAAAACCATGCCCACCTCAATCTTTAGATTATTGACTGGTCAAGAAACTCCACATTATTTGTGAAGAAAAAACAATGTTAGCTGCTCATCATTTAAACCAACAGTAGCTAAATAGCTGCTGCCTTGATGGTGCTTGGTGGCAGCATTAAAATCAACTTCTCCTCATGGTGGTGGTGTGGTGATATTGATAATTGTGGTGGCATGGACACTACTGATGACTGTGATGTTGACAAAGATGACCACAAAGCTGTTTTGTGATACAATCACTTATGGCATCTGCCTGCCTGCCTGCTGTGGTGGCATTGGCCAGGAACTGGTGTACTGTGTTCCCTGTCATTTGGTCACCAGCAAAAACTTAACATCCAAGTACTACACTTCACCCCTTTTAGTCAGTCAGTAAAGAGTATGGTATTCAATACACAGGCTCTGAAAATTCCCTGATTTCCATTCTGTCCATTCACACTGGTGAGAAACAATAACAAACTTAAAGGAAAAAAAACCCTAAAACTGTTCTCTTGATTTCAGTTTTCTACCACCAATCTACCACGTACCTGTCTAGAGAGCTTTAAAAAGATATATGACTGAGCCGTCTCCTGATAAATCTACACACACCGACACACACACAACATATTGTTCCAAACTTTGGCTTTTGTGTTGTTGTTGTTAGGAACCAAGAATTGACTTTTTTTTTCTTAAATTTGTCTGTTGTATTTTTTTTTTTGTCTTTTGTAGATGTTATTATTCAGGAAGACTTTTGACTCATTTGGTAGATGAATGTATCCTGCTTGTATAAACATACACATGATGAACACATTCTCACACATACATACATACACATACACACACTACTATATTGTGTGTTAGGCTGGGACAAACTACCTTTTTTCTGTATATAGCATGCATCTATTGTCAAGAGGTTGTGTGTAAGCCTGGCTCATATTTGCTGCATATAATTAGATATTTACATGCACACAAAGTTCTCACAGGGGATTGGGCAAATCTGTGCTTCTAAAATCAGAGAAAAGTAGGAAAAAACATTAATTGTAAAATAGATAAATAATTAAAAATCCTTTATTTTTCTCCAATATTTTCCTCAGTTCTACTAAGTATGTATTAAAAATTTAACTGGAGCAACTCCTCCCCAAATTATTTATATATCATAATATTCGTCTTTTAAGAGGTTTATTTAAGCCCTATAAAAGCCTAATACATTCTTTCTTTTTATGTTCCTTTTAAGGAATCTTATGAAGAATGCCTTTAGAGAGACGCGGACTAAGTGCAAAATAAATACAAATTAATTTAAATCTGTTTATTTATATTTCTTTTTTCTTCCACCATTGATGCTAGTCAGTTTTTTTGATTCTGTCTTTTTTGGGGTTTTTTTGTTTGTTTTTTTTTAAGTAGAAGGAAGAGAAACACAGGGATCCTGAATAATACATAGAATGAACTAAAAATTGTCCTTTCACTCTTTTACTATTAAAGAAAAATGTCCAAAGTGTGCAAATTTTGATTTTTAGATTATCTTTGTTTCAAAGAAAAGTGATATGCATTAGTTGGTAATGATGTTTCTATCAAATTATTTCTAAAGGTTGATGAAAAATAATAAATTATTTGGAAACAGCAGAAACTCATGCATTTAAATTTATTAATTTTTCCTTTGTTCTGTAATTCTGCTTGAATGACTAAATGGGAATTTGAGTGGTGTGCTGCATTTGGAGACACACACAGCATTTTTATATGGTTGTTTCTTGGCATTGTAATATAAACAAGAAAATGTCATTTAGTATTTTGGAGTTCACAAATGTTTCCAGGTGTCTTTATTCATTATTTGATTCCTCTAATTTTGCTTTCAATCATATTTATCTTTGTTAAATAAAGCTTAATTTGTAATTTTTATTCCGTCTTAAATGTGTCAAATATTTAGAAAATAGTAACTTATTAATAAAAGAGTAATCAATAGCTGTGCTTCATCATCATCATTAATCAAAAACAAACACAGACTTACTATTTAACAAATTTTACTCCTGGGCTTATATTGATTTTTTTTTCTTTTTTAATTATACTTGGCTTTTACTGTTAAAAAATATCCATAAAGCTTCCATATTAAATATTCGGTATATCTCCTATACTAATTGAATACCATTTAATATCTTGAATAATAATAATAATGATAATAATATTCATATTAATAGGCTTTATTATCAATTAAGATAAGTGCATATTGACTCATTCATGCAAAACTGATTACAAATTAAGATGCATTTATTTGAGTCCTTTTTTTTTTTTATAATTCTTGGTCTTTTATACTTTTTAAGTTTTTGCTAATTTGAAACGCATTTATGATTATAGTTTTTAGCTCCAAGTAGTACTTGAGGGAAACATTTTAAAAACAATGTCTAACATTTTGACTATTAATGAAGAATGAACATTAGACATGCAAGCTATCTGGTAAAATTGATCTATTGATAAGAGTTTTAATTCTCATTCAGATAATTGTCAAACAACTCAAGGAAAATGAATAGTAATTCCAAATAATCATTCCATATAATTATGGTAAAGCTTTATTTTCTTGTTTTAAAAACTGAAATATATATATATATATATCTTTCTCTCTTTTTCATTTTTCTTTTTATCAATTCTTATTCAAGCAGTTACCATTCAGTTCTAATACAGACTTTATCAACTGTATACATGATAAACATGCTTATTCTTGCTCTTTTAACAATAATAGAATTTATTTGTAATTATTAAGAGGAATACATAGCTTTCTTTGAACTAATACTTGATTAATCCCTAAATATGTTGTCCATTTGTGTATGGGCCATTTTTTTCTAATGCCAGCTATCTCTTCCTATTTTGTTAGATGTAAAATACAATATTTTGGGTTGTATAATTCTGTTAATGTGTTCAGATTATCATGGGATAAATATTTTTGCTTGAACACAGAAGTTGTTGTTAGCTTTATTTGTGAAATATATTTCAGTTCTTTTGAGAGCTTCATGATCACTTTCTATAGATGAAACCATTGCATAACAAATAGATTAAAATCATTAGCTAACAAGAAAAGATTGCTTATAGGTAATCAGTTTTGTTTTATCAGGTCATCTCTTGCTGAATTACAATTCTCTAATACAAATCTAACTTTGCTTTTCTTTATTTTAAATAATTTTTTTTAAAAATGCAGAAATGCCTAAACTGTGTCTGGACCCCAATTTTTATGCTACATTTTGATCAGGTTACAAAAGATGATTTATAATCCATTGTAGTTATTTAAAGAATATAATGCACTTTTTCTGTGTGTTTTTTTTGTTCATTTCTACACATTGAAGATGTTCTAGAATTCTATGACACAATGTAATGTGTAATAGAGCTAATATTTTTATACTAAATACTTTCAGAGAAATAAACTTAATTTCAGTCATATTTAACTGATGCATATTCACCTAGTAATGATTTGATACTCAATTTCAAATCTGTTATAAATATATATATATTTATGGTGAAAATATTTTTGATTTACTTTAGAGCAACAAGATTTGTTTTTCAATTGATTTCTCTTGGTTTTCCACATTTTATTGCATTAATTCTGAAATTAGATTTTAACTTATTGTATAATACATGTTTATTTGTTTTTAAGAATTTTAAGCTTTTCATGTATATCATTTGTAAATTTTATTTATTTCTATCCTTTGCCATTGTAATTTTGATTTATAATAGCAACTGGCCTCATTTATAAACTGGTATTCCAAGAAAGTAGTTTGGGTGTTAATCTTAACTGTTTAGAATAAAATCTGTCATTGTTCAGTAATTCAGTTTCTCGTTCTTTGGTTTTTATGTCGTATAAAAAAAGAATCTTAAATAAAAGTAAACAAGGAATAATTTGCTTTAATCTCTATATTCTAGATTTTACGTGTACTTTGTTTTTTTAAACAATTTGGATTATAATTTTACTTATAGATATTATAAAGTGTCTTCAGCAAATGCCGAAAGCAGCAACCACATCTCAGCTTGTGTCTCCTTTTGATTTTTAGCTTTAAATATATAAAATCTACTTTCAGACAAGATCTTTTTAAAAAAACCAAAAACAAACATGCTTATTTATGTTAAAAGTAAAATAAAGATAATATTCTATATAACTCTATTTTCCTTTTGTTCTGTTGTATACGCTGACAACATTACTGATGTCTTCTATAAACTTTAAATATCATCTTCCACCTTTAAATGAATTTGAAAATTTTGATAATTATTACATTCATCATAATATCTTATAGTATCTTATTTTGAATAAATCAGCACACTGCCTTAATTAATTAAGCTAAACAACTGTAATTTTCCTTTACCAATTCATCTTTAAAATCTGTTTTTGTAGTATAGAATATTTACTGAAAGCATTTGTTGCAAATTAAATTTTAGAGATGTCATTTGATAAGAGAGAGTAGTAACTTCCTTGTTTTCTCTTATTTTGTAGCTTCAACTTATTTCCTGTGTACAATAAGACATTTATTTATAAATATAAAAAAATGATTTCAATGAAAAATGTGAATTTGTATGCAAGAGACATGTGAGAATGAATTAAATTTTTTTGAAAATAATTTTTCTTGCTAGGAAAATACCAAAATGTAGTATAACTCCAGAGCAAATGGCAAAGACCTCTTGAGAATAAATTGTATTCCAATTCTGTGTCCCTTAATATCACACAAGTATCTGTAGTGTGTTTTTATTTTTATTTATTTATTTATTTTTACTTTTTTTTGTTGAAACAACATGATAGTTTGGTGGTAGAATTTGAGATTGATGGTAACCAGATTTACAGTCCAAACACTATTGACAGTTAGGTGAGGCTAGTTGACAAACTGGCCAAAAAGTAGTCATCCTCAAACTAGAACAGAAAAAAAGTTCTTTCTCCGTTAAATTCATAATGTCCAAAGACTATCAATATTATTATCACTAATACTACTACTACTACCATTATAAATAATGCTGATACTATTTCTACTACAAATATGTGTGTGTGCTATTATTATTTATTTCCTCAGGATTACAGCAACCAATGTGCCTCTTGAGACTTTTCTGACTACTGCCAATTCCTTGAAGAAAATCTCTTAAGAAGAGCTATATAAATACTATATTGATTTTTTTTCCTCTTTTTTAAAAAAATAAAAATGGGGTTAGTATTGTTAATACTAATTACATATCCAGATAAATCTAATATATTTCTTAGATTAAAGAAACAACAGGAGAGAACATTCATAATGTTCTATATAGATATTTACTAAGTATACTTTAGTGTGATGCAAGGCCAAAGTGTTGGGGGAATGGACTTATGAAGAATGTGTTTTGCCTCTCTTCCTCCTCCAAGTTGGGAAGGCCTACTTTAAAAATCAGTATTTGCAAACTTGGTTTTTATATCTGACCACCAGTAAACAATATACAACTATCTCAACCATGAGGCAGGCCTACAATAATGTAATATAGTATATTAATTATTGGTATTAGATACTTTATGGTAAGAGACAGTTCACTTGTAAATTGAAGAAATATATTTGAAATATATCATTTGAAATTTAATTTTCCTAAATTATTTGTTCTTTTTACTTCCATTTCTGTTTACTTCCTTTTAATTGACAATCATTTCTAAAGTGTGGCTCTCTAAGCAACATTCCTTTTGATCCCATTCAGCCATAGCTTTGTCTCATGTCAAAGTTCAGATATCATAACTTAGTAGATATTGTGCTCAAAGTGTAAAGTTTTTTTCTGTTTAGAGGGTGGGGAAACTTTGGGTGGGGGTTGTCTAGGTAAATCTCTACTGCTGTGTGTGTGTCCATTTGTGTGTGTCCATTTTCTTTGTAACAGTTTTGTTTTATAGCTTTTGGTTTCTTACTCTCACTGCTCATCACAATCTGTCAGAAGAGAAACAAAAATGAACAGAATCATTTGTGGCTGTTGAATTGAACAACTTTTCTTCTCAATAGTCAAACTTGTGATGAACTAGAGTCAGTTAATTTGAATCTGAAACCAGAAAGAATTGATACAATTATCTCTTTCCAAATCTCTGAACATTTCTTCACATCAATCTACAAAAAGATAATAAATCCTGCAAATTCAAAATTTCCAGTGATAGGAAGATTGTTACTTCTTACTCTCTCTGTTCTGCCTTTTTTTAAAAAGTATTTCTCTCCTCCCCTATTTCCTGACACCCATTTAAATACTGTTTAAGCTGTTATCAACCACAGTTGGCAGGATAGCTTGACAGGCATGTGATATATACAGAGGGAGGCAATAATGTGACATTATACCAGCTAGAATATTAGCTGTTGCACTCTCAATTCCTATTACATAAATAGTGCTATTAAAACAAAGTTAGATTCAATATTAGCTATGAGTTATTTTCAGTAAAGTTGCATGTATATTTGTGTGTGCAAGATATGTATTTTGTATGTTAGATAAGTGTATATATGTAATAGTCGTACACATGTCTATGTGTGCATGTCCACACGTGTATGGATGAATATGTAAGTCTGTTGAATGTAATTCATACTGCTTGAATGCTTGATTCAGTATTTGTGTGGAAAAAAAAAATATACAGAAATGACATCCTCAACGAGGAATAAGTTTTAATTTCTGTCTATGTGCAATATTATGCTATGGCTGCACAAAATACTTTGGTTACCCAATTCTGGTGTAAAAATGAACTTTTTCTTGATTCCTCCAGACTTTTGTTCTCTTTGTGAGTTTGCTTTCTATTGGACAAAGGAGGAGCAAAGCTACACAGATTTTCATATTCCACTTCCCATTTTTTAAAAGTACTTTGTATGTTTTCACATGAGAATAATTCATGTCTCATTCTTTGGCTGTTGCAATATTTTCTTTTAACAAGACTCTTCAGCTTTCAGCAAGTCACATACTGTACCTTTGAAAAATATCCTAATTTCATAGTTTGAGAAAATTCCTTAAGTGACCGTTTTCAGAGTCCTCTAAAAAGTTGTTTTGTGATTGACCACCAGCAACATCTCAGCTTTACTATAAATGTGTCGTAAACGTAAAATTTGCATGAAACTAAAAATATTACAAACTATCACTGTTCAATGCAATCTTTAGAACATGGTGGGTGGGGCGCAGTTTTTGGTACATTTTGCACAGAGTGCTTCAAAAGCCTTATTTACAGAAAGGTTGATAAATATATTACCATTAGTCACAGAGAAGGAGGAGGTGGAAGAGGAATCTGACATGTTGGCGCTGTTCTTGCTGTGGACATTATGATGGCTGTGCGCGCGTTCGTGTGTGTGTGTGAGGGAGAGAGAGAGAGTGTGAGTGAGAGAAAGAAAAAAAGAGACCCTAGGTGTTTTGAATGTGATCATATGAGTGAAGTTGGCTCACTTTACAAACGACAACAGATAAAGTCACTGCTTGGAATCTTCATTTCCTTCATGCCATAAATGTTTTACGATTAATAAAACAAATATTAATCAAAATTATTGGTCTTTTCTTTTATGTTTCCTGTATCAGTTTTTAAATTTATTTTGTTCATTTTGATGTTGTACAAGTCCCAAAATAATTACATTTTCTAGAGTTTAATTTTATAACTTTCAAAATCAACATCTGTGAAAATAGACAAGTCGAAAATGTTTATTAAAAAACTTTTTGTATTAAAATAATCTGTTTCACAACAGGAAGTAAATATCTGATTCTAATTAGCAAAGTAAATTTTCTCTTAATTAACAATTATGTGAAATAGTTTTATTCATAACACATTCATTATTTGAAAATCATGGGATGGCCATTCTAAGTGAGATAAGAGAAGCAAATTCTATTAAATATTTACATTGATCGAATGATGAATTTTGAGTACACAAATGCAACTCCTTTCCATTAAATGTTCAAACTTGAGCATATAAACAATATTTTTCAAACTGTCTCTCAAAGAATATCATTTGATGTAATATTAACTTTGTATAAAGATTCAGTGGTCATTAAGTCCAGCCATTAGGATTTGAGACTTGTCACCATAAAAATAGAATTTCAAATTAAAACAGATAAGAATTTTTCTAACAGTCTCTTTTATAGTTTGACAGTTTAGAATATGTTGCTACATGTTCATTGCAATGGCCAACCTTAATAGTGCAATGTTTGGAAAAAGAGAAAAAAAAGGTAATTTAATGACTTATCTGTCAATTTAATTTGTAAAATATATTTTTTCAGGCAGTTCTATGAGTTGATCTTTTTCTTGGCTAAAATTCACAATATTGTTATTTAGACAATCTTCAATCACTTTTCCATTCTTTCTTTCTCTATGCATTTTGTGTATAAATAAATTCCTATAAGGTTGATTAATGCATAAGTTTACACAATTTGTGAAAAAATCTTTTAATTGCTTTAATTCAAGTCTTCCTTCATTCATTCAAAAGCATTTTTCCTGATTTTCTCCATGATGTTACATTAACTCTTGAAAAAGTTGTTCAATATGCTGTACTTGTTGAAACTGCCAGATGGACAGGGTGTGTTGCATGTATTGAAACAATATAAAGAAAATATAGAACTTCCCCGAATGAAAATAGGTGGGTGTGATTACTTGTCAATGACTTTGCCCAGTAAAAAGTCTTTTTCTTTCCTATTCCAATGCATCCTTCAAATGAGCCAATTGCTCACTGTAGCATTGTACAGTAACAGTTTACAGTAATTTGGAATAAAGAATTTGCTTTTGAATCTCATCAAGACTTTCTATCACCAGTAGGTTGAGATATTGATAGTTGGTCTGGTTATAACAATGATTTTCATCCCCAGTGAATACATTGTCCAAAAATAACTAACTTCTTGCTCAAAAACAGACAAATGTTTAAATGTTGATTGATAATTCTTTAATTTTATATCAAACCCACATTTTAGCTTTTGAATTTTTCTATTAAGGCATTTAAATGATGTACTGCATTTGACTGATTAGATAAGCAAAAAGGAGCTACATAGACTTTAAAAAGACATTGATGAATTCCCCTAACCTTATTTAGAAGATACAACTAGTATTCATCTGATAGAAAGTGTTCACTTTGTTTTATATTTTGCTTAGGGAGAAACAAATGGAAATTAACAAGTGTAATTGCTTTAAGATTCACATCAGTCCCTCATTTATTGAGTATGATTATGAAAATAATTCATTGAACTTGTTAAAAATCTACATTGATCCCAACTGCGAATTGGTCTATGGTCATTGTGACCTCCACAATCCTGACATTAACTGCACATAGTACGTACTTCGCCTAGGCTATATAAGGTTTTTAAATTCAGTCATCATTCTAGACTGGTTGCTAGGCAAGGCTGAAGAGCCCAGTCTTTTACTATTTAATCAATAGCGGGGGGGGGGCATATGGAGTCGTACATTTTCCCATGGGTAGTTGTACTTGTGAATGATAATTTCCTTGTAAAATTGGGACAAAAAAATATGGGAGAAAAAACATTAAGGAGTAAGAACAGGAATTAAGAAGACAAAAGTTAACAATTGACATTGCATTTAAATTGTTGAAGATCAAAGTTGACTGGGAAGCAAGAAGCTGGAAGAGAGTTCCACAAGTGAGAAGTGCAATAGAAGAAACTGTTAGCCTAGAACTTACGGTTACATCTGGCAGCCATTTCAACTGTAAAATGATGAGACCTAACTGCCAATCTTGTAGTATGCTCAAATTCATAAAAGTGTAAGATTCTGGAAAAAAAAAATATCTAGCATGACACACTGGACCAACTTACCTGGTAGCTGACCTAGCAACTGATTCAATATAATCTTTCCATTTCATATCGGCAGAAAATGTTAATCTGAGAAGGCGCAGGTAGTAACTTGGAGATTAACATCAGCTATGCTGATAGGACGAAAAAGTTTCTCTTAGATGATTAAGAGACTTTTTATTTTGAGATTCTGATTAGCATTTTCTCAGGTCATGCGCTGTTCGACTTTCTTTGTTGCAAACAGTAATCACCACAGTATTTTCAATGGCCATGACCTGTGTCATTCTAATGTTTTTTCTTTATTTGGTTTAGCGATTTCAGTTAACAAGGCTTTCATGGTAACGATTACAACTTCAAAGCGACCAAAGACTATATCGGCCGAAACATCAGGTTAAATATTTTATTGATTATATGAAAGTTACGTTTTTAATTGGTAAATCAAGAAAACTGAAGACAAAACAATTTTCCTCTGCATTTATGACTTTGTATTTACACATTTTCCTACGTCACTAGAAGAGTTCACAACATTTAGTAGATAAATATAGTAATTATGTAGTTGAATTGTACTTAAAAAAAAAAAAAAAAAACTGATAGACCGAGTAAACAAATGTGATTAAATGCACATGTTGGTGTATAGAAAATTTCACACCACTGCAAATTGTATAAATTTACTCGGACAAGCGTAAACCATTTAAGGAATAAAAGTGAAGAAAAATATATTGCTGTAATTCATAATTATAATAGGCAAGTTTTTATCCATTTCCATTTTAAGTAAATAGTGCCCACTTTTCTATTCACACAGACAAAAAATTCAGACATTCATTTCTTCAAACATTGAAAAATACTTGAACAAATATTGATATAGAATCAAATCATGGTAGAAATTTTAAGTGTTAAAGCAGAAAATTGTAGCTCTTTGCATCTACCCTATTCAGATATTTGTGTGGGTAAATAGAACTGAGAATGCAACAGTTAATATTTTACATTCTGCTGTGCCATATCATCAAAAGTAAGTTGTGACAGAAACAAGCAGATCATCAAAACTAACAGATTTGGACTTGTAAGTCTTTGCAACATACACATTACAATTGAATCTAAATGTTTTATACATACATACATACACACACACATGTATATATATATATATATATATATATATATATATATATATATATAAAATGTCAATATCTGTATAAAAAGATAAATGTGTTTATCAAAAATGAATTGGCCCACTCGGTGTTCAAAAGTTTTTCTTCTATGTACCTCTCCTTTTAGGACGAGGTCAATCATGGCCCTCCACAACCACCTATCCCTTGTGACCCTTTGCAAAATTTGTCCCTTTGCCAAGCCTCCCAACTACCCATTCGGCAGTCCATTCATACATGCTCGTCAAGTAGGTGGTCTACCTCCTTTCCCTGTGCCTCTTACCCTTGATATGCCCTGTGAGTATCAAATTCTTCAAGCTCTTCTTCCTCATGTGTTCAAGAAATTTCATCAGTTTCTTTCTGATTCTGAGTATAAGTGTCCTTTTTAGGGTTAAATAACATTACTACTTTATTAGAATTTATAACCCCCTTGAGAGTTCTTGTCTTAAAGGGATTCAAATATGCTACAAAATTGCTCTAAAGGAATCAGATAGTTAACCTGAATTAAGTTGATTAGTCGGTCTTGTGCCACATTTCTTTTTCACAGAACCGATTGATTATTTCAAATTAGATTTTTAAAAAGAAGGTCGAAGCTAATTAGTAAATCAAGTTTTATGAACTCGGAATCATTTCCTTATTAAAATAGGAATTGCAGGAAATAAGTGTTTTACCTGATCCTGAATTAAAAAAGAAGAAAAAACTACACAAAATCCGGAAGATTTTAATTTCAGTTTCTATATGTTGACCATTCATTTCTAAGACTATAAAGCAAGAATTTGCATGATTCACGTGGATTTCTAAAATGTCTGTCATAAACTGAAGCGAAAACAGTGTAGCGCCATCATTTTAACTCTGGATAACAATGATAATGCCACGTGGTATGGATTCTACGAGATGCTGGTGTTTTTATGGAGATCAAGGATGTCCATAACCGAGTTGTGCTTATTGGTTATGATTAGAGGGATGTTAGTTTTCCGTACATGCTTAATGGGGTTTAAATCTGGAGAGCACAGTAACCAATAGAATCAACCGAATGTTCCTCGAATGCAGAGTACACTAACTGGTGGGTTAATCAACGCCAGAATCGAATTGGAATGTGAGTTGGTGCAATATTTCTCCTCGTTCGGTATTTACCATTCTTGTCAGTCGTCGGCGCTTCCATTCTTGTATTATTTATAGGTATTAGTAGTTTTCACGTGTCAATGATGTCTGTCTGAAATTTATGTATTCTTCATATATTGTTCGAGAAAACTCTAAAGTACGTGGTGTATCAGAGATGATGTGATCATTTTTTGTTTCCAGCAATCATTCCACGGTCAGTGTTAACTTTTATCCGCATCTTATGGCTCCCACAGTGACACTACCTCTTTACATCACTGGCTTGTTTCCTTTCTACGAGTCGGGAGAGACGGCGAAACCTTCCAATGTAGTGCGGTTTCTATTTTTTTCTTTTCCTTTTTTTTACACTTCATATTAAATCATTGCGGATTTTTTCAAATCCGCAATGATTTAATCAGTTTGTTTTCATTCTTTCAGTCTTTTACGTGACCTACCAAGGAATATGATTTCAGACAACACATTTTACTTTAAGTGCCTTGTTCAAATCATTTAAGACATATTAAGATTTTCTGGTTAATTACTACCAAATTGAACATTGCGAAAAATGCCATGGCGTGAAAAATTCAAGGGAAAAACATTAATATGACAAATTACCTCCAGATTTCAAACACATGCCTCTACACAATAGTTGTCATCAACAAAGCATTTATCAACTGATAACCCCGAGGTCAGCTATAATTTCGAAACCTGATTCATGTTCTAGTAATACCTTATGTTACTTTGTTGCTTTCCTGACAAAATATAGGAAAGTCAAATGAAATTGCAACTTAACCGTATATTTTTGTATTCTTTATTTTCTAGTCTATGAAATGTTAATTCAGTAATGTGAGTTTTTAATTAACAGAACCAATTGAAAATGTTAATATGTTACCGTGAAGTTTATTCGGAAAGTCAACTTGGATTTTTTCATTTTTGTTTAAACTAGTAACTCGTGCTGATGAAGGAATCTTGCTTCCCTTAGTGTAAATCTCAGGCGATTTTCAATCGATTGAAAGGAACAGCACCAGGAAAATACCATTGTCGAAACAAGTGACCAATTTTACTGAAATAACTGAACACTTATTTCTGATTTGGTGACAGTTATTCACTCCACACTTTCAGGGTATTATGAGGTCATATCCCATCTATATGTGAGGACGTGGCATCGATTATATACATGAAAGTAGCAAAAAACATTCAAATCCATGTTAAAAATTATTATTAATGTATATTAAACTTATGCGTTGCCTCGTACAGAATATATATTAAAGTGAGTTAAATGAAAAAACGTGCCGGCCATAACGTTTAAAAAATTCAGCTATTTAACTACTTTTCTTAAATTTTCAGATTAAACTAGGAAAAGAGATTCGATTGAAGGCTGTAAAAGAAAATCATTTTAGCTGAATTGTAAATATTTGAAGATAATAAATTCACAAACACCAGAAACTCGTCACAAAATATTTTGCTAAAATTGGGGCACCAATCCTACGGAAAACACTAATAGAATCCAGAAACCGAACAACAATACTACGTGGTGGCTATACCCAGATTCTCCACGGCTGAAGAAATTCAAAACCCCAATATTCAACCATTTTGTCAAAGGTAATTGCGAAACAGCATTAAAATATGAAATCAATGATCCACATTGATTGATCAATTCGTTTTCTTTTTTTTTAGATAATAATGGTATTAATAGTTAACCCATAGCTGGGGTACAAAAGATTTATACCCTTTCCCAATGGTATTTGTGCGTAAGTAAATATAACGGATTCCACGGGAATTGGAAATCGGCTCCCCAATTAACAATTCCAAGCCTTTATTTATTGCAGCACGCGATATTCCCAGACGGTCACCTATCTAGGTACTGACCAAGCACGACGTTGTTTAACTTCGGTGATCGTCCGCAAACTCGTGTTTCAATGTGATGTGTCCGTAAGCCTCATTGTGCCCGAAGACTTTTTCCCACCATAACTTTCGCTTCATTCTGCTTTGCATGTTTGAACTTTTCTCTATGTGGGAATGTTGAAAAGTTTTTAGTCCAACCAAAAAGTGATTTCAAAAGAAATTCTGATGTGTGGAAATGAATGAAGCCAACAACTTTTCAACACTTCCTCGTAATTGTTAATTTTATAATGTAAATCACCCAATTAAATTAAGTAAATATAAGTATTAGAGGTATAATAAATATTTTGTAAGTGTTCAAAAACTTAATTTCTCCGACTGTATATTTTTAGACTGAAAACTTAATAGAACGGATTCAAATTACATACATTTGTAAAATAATCGGAAATAAAAAAATTTTTTCTTTTCATTTTTAAAATGTTGTACTTGTAAAATTCTTAGTTTCTTTTTAATTATTATTTGACATGATCCCTAAATTATTTCACTATCAAATCCTAATATTTCAGGTTTGTTCCCTGTTTTTTATAACTTTTTAATAAAATCATTGGACACTTGATGTTGCCAGTTAATTTCCTATTATAAACAAGCAAGGCTCTTAACGTCGTTTTATTAATTAATGTGACGACAAGCTTAAATTTTGAACCTGTGTTTATTGCTATAAAGTAGTTGTCAATACATTCAGTGATTTCTGTGGAGAGAAAATATTACGGTTACCAATCCTTGCAAAATAGTTTAATGTTTAATAATAAAAATGACTTTTCATTGTGATAACGCTTTAATCTGGGATCTATTTAAGTTTACCTTCTTCATTCAATAAATCTAGCTAGCTAGCTAGCTTTGCTCGGTACACGTCATTCAGTGGACATCCCTACTTTTTAAACAATGAAATTAATGTCTATCAACCTAGAGATGTAAAATTTTACCAAGGGAATACAGGTCTGATTCCCGTTGGGAGGCACGATTTTATTATTATTAAACTTTCGATTTCTAGGCAGATAGACATTAAAACAGAGGCGTTTACTCAAAGACGGGTACCAACTAAATATAACGTGTATAGTTATAACAAATAATGTTGGATTAAAAATAATAAAATATTGCTCAAATATTTCTTAAAAGGAATAAAATGCTGGTGAATTGTAAACACAAAAGAAAATACCTGTTAATATATATCTGTTTATTCTTTATCCTCTCATTCTGATATATATATATATATATATATATATATATTACAAAGAGTTAATCATACCTTGAATCAATTAGCAATTATTGGCGAAATCCCTTCGCTAGTAGACATAATTATAAGCATTATACTACTAATAATCCACTGAATGATGAGATCCTTATGTATAAAATGGATATAGTGTATTTTTAATTCGGCTAGTACTTTCAAATGCTTCATGCATTCATCTTCGGGCTGTATTTTTTTCCTTTAGAATGAAAACTGGAAGACGAAATAAATGTGTTTTTCCAACCGAAAGATGTTTTTGAGAATGAGCTATTTATTAACGGCTATGTAGTGTTGGATCGTGCAAATCGCAACATTAAAGTTCAAATATTACAAGTGAGAATTTTTTTGAATTTTGTAATTTGGTAAATCCACGTGTTTTTCGGTTACATAGCCATTTATTTCGTCTTCCAGTTTTCATTCTAAAGGAAAAAATACAGCCCGAAGATGAATGCATGAAGCATTTGAAAGTACTAGCTGAATTAAAAAATACACCATATCCATTTTATACATAAGGATCTCATCATTCAGTGGATTATTAGTAGTATAATGCTTATAATTATGTCTACTAGCGAAGGGATTTCGCCAATAATTGCATTCATATTGCTAATTGATTCAAGGTATGATTAACTCATTGTAATATAAAATTATATGCTGCCTATTTTATTATGTTCATATATATAATATATATATATATATATATATATACTGATGGTTCGCTCAATACAAGGCCCAAGAGCCCCTCTAGATAAAGGATTACTAAGTGTTGTAAGGAAGGGGAAAGTAGGAATTAAGACCTGCATATTATAAGGACGTGTAGGATATATGTCAGTTGACCCTGAACTTGAAGAGACTAAAATTGTAGTTGTCAAGGAAGCATTCTCCCGTGAGTCTGTTCCAAAAAGAAACAATGCTGGAGAAGAAGCTGTTTGAGTGGAACGTGCTCTTTATCAAAGAAACACGAAGAGATTGAGTAGAATTTGCCACTAAGAACATGGCGGCGGGGCGGGGTCCTAGCTGTGAAGGTCAGAAATGATGGAACTAAAGAGTATAACTCGTCCGGATATCTCATCGTAATCGTTATGAAAGGCTGGCAATATACCGTCTGTGGGATAAGAGTTGCAGGGTAGAGATTAATTTATCCCCGACAAGCGCTTTTGAACTCTGGCGAAGCTGGACAGTGTGGATTGGACAGCACTGGCCCAGATATGGAAGCAATACACCATTCTTGATCTGATCTGACTCTTGTAAAGAAAGCGCAATGGAAGCGAGATTTTCTGGAATTATTCAAGGAACAGACCATTCTTCCAACATCTTTTGCAATGGCACCGAATATACGCGTTCCATTTGAGACCAGGATTAAGCATTAGATCCAGTTGGCGTTCGAGGCAAGAAGCCTCATTGAGGGCATGACCACTCATCAGGACTGGTGCAGGTGTAGGTGTCTACTCGGTGGTGATGAAAAGTTACGATTTTAGTTTTGGATGTATTAAATGATACCAGCCAGTCTTTTCTCTATTGAGCCGTGTGAGATAGGTCAGAGGAGTGAGCAGCTGCCAGGTGGGTGCACTCATACACTGTGGTATTATCTGCATATATATTTAGTAAGGATTTGACAATGTTCTTGGACAGATTGTTGATACAAGTCAGAAAGAGGGTAGGGCCGAGGAGAGAGCCTTGGGGTACGCCAGCATTGATCTTATGTGCCACGGTGGACTGGCAATTAACGATGACAGGAAAGACTTGATAACTCATATGACTCTATTTACATTATTCGGACTATTGTCCTCATCTTTGTCGCCATATTTATTACAACGTTTCGGCTGTTGTACGCTCCGGCATTCTTGTTGGAATGTCGAACTGAACCCTTTATTTTGCTCACTGGGGTAGACTGTTCTAGTTCCACGTGCCATGTTTAATGGATGTCAGTTGTCAGTTATCTCCTGTTAATTCCCTTCTCCAAGTTCTCCACTGCCTTACTCGGGTATTGAACTCACACTCTTTGGGTCCTGTCACTGGATCTAACTAACGCCTTTATCCACTGTGCCATGTGTCCTTCATATGACTCTCTCAGAGATCCCATAGCTGATCAGTTTATGTAGCAATCCCTTGTGCTATACCTTGTCAAAGGGATACGAAAAATGTTGGGCAATCACTTTTGAAATATTTTTTATTGCCAAGAGCTTCACTGATTATATCCGTGATAATAAAACATCAGCAGTAGACCTTGAATTGCGAAAACCATAGTTTGTCGCTCGGGAGTTGTTTTTTTTTTGTTTTTTGTTGAGGTGTTCAATAACTTTCTTGTTTATAACTTCAATGAATTTGCTAATGATACTAAGGAGGCTGATGGGGCGATATTATATATATATATATATATATATATATATATATATGTATATATATATGTGTGTGTGTGTAAGATTATACGTGTAAGACTACACAAAAATAACGAAGCTGTATATGTGAAAAGTACTCGGCTACACACCACCAAGTAGGAGTTAACTACAATAAGAATAAACGTGTAAACACTACACAATAATAACAGTAATAATAGCTACCTTTCTCAGATTAATTTCTTAAAGGAGTGAAATATTGGGGAACTGTAAGCACAAAAGAATGTTAATACACCTGGCACCAGATTAACGGTTTTGATCATTTTGAAATCTTCCAGGATATATAAGATACGTTGATTGGATTATAAGGCAAAATTGTTCTTAAGCGCTTTCTGCTGGAAGAGACAAATTGGCGAAACTACAGAAGTGAGTAAGAAACAATTTTACATCTTAATAATAAGAAACCACTCCGCTATCTTCCCTAATAAGTCATGGCAATTCGCACATAATAAAGGAAACTGTGGAGAGCCGGGATCACATACCTCTTGAAAGTACGTTGCATTTAAAACGTTTGTTAGTCCTCCGAGATATAAGGATATCAATTGCCACTTGCTTATTTAATGTTTTAGTGTTTGTCCGTAAATATGGCGTCTTTAAAATAAATAAATAAATAAATTGTTATTTTTTTATACGCAGCTACAGAACGTATATTTTAACGCAGTTCACAAAGAAAAAACGTTCTTTCTGTTATTCCATACACAAAGGAGTCATATTGTCTGAAGAAAGCTTTGAAGTCATTGCACAGCAGGTGGTTATATAAACATGTTACCACATCTTTTTATCTTATCGCTTCATTTCATTTATCAGGCACTTAGGAAGAACACTTGTAAAAAAAATAAAGTTTGAGAAAACAAATGTACATGTATGTACTGATGTGTATGTGCGTTATATATGTAGGTGTGAAAATATATATATATATATATATTTGTGTGTGTGTGTGTGTGAGCGTATGCATAAAAATTTATGGATATAATTAATTCACTTAAGAGGTTTCTTTTTGTGGCCGACATAGACGAGTGTTTAGGCGTGTATTTTATCTCGCTCTTGTTGATCTCTCTGTATGGCTTGAGTTTCAGAATGAGAAGATTTTCTTCGGCGGCAAAGTGTAATGAAGTGAATGCCACCAGCCAGTGATCTCTGGATGTGCCCATGTGCGTGTTTCTGTGTATATTCTGCCAGTGGTTTTTGGCACATTCTTTTATAGGTCGGAAATAGGTTCCAAATGAAAGTTAAAATTTAATTATTTTAAATAAAATTTTAATTATTTTTATAGTGTTCATATTGTTTGAAGAGGTCACGTGATGGGTTTACTGCTGCGTTGGCGCGAGGTGACACTAAGTTTGGTTTTGCATGTCTATTTTTAGACTTGATGAAAATCTAGTTGTGGAGAGAATTTGAAAATGTATTTTATTTATTATACAGTGTAACCCGGATATAAGAGAGTTGTCGGGACCGAAGAAGTAGTCTCTTATATCTGGGTTTCTCTTATATCCGGGTTTGGTCTATTTTGTTTAGGTAAGTATGGCTCTAATTTGGGACCAGAGAAAATATATCTTATATCCGGGTTTCTCTTATATCCGGGTCTCTTATATCCGGGTTACACTGTATGTTAGAATTATTTTGTTTTTTAAAAATATGTTCTATTGTTTGTAACGAGCACTGCTTTTTTAAAAATAAAAATAATTGCCAATAAAACCGGATTATAAATCTTACGGTTCTTTATCATTTTAAGATATATATATATATATATATATATATATATATATAAATAAAGACATTGAAGTCAACACCAAGAGGCAACATTCTGTTTCATGTTTAAACCGAAACGTAATCGCCAGGTTTACCAACATTGAAGTATTAAAAAACTTTTCAGGATTGAAAATTCTCTTTAAAACTTTAGTACATTAATATCCTCATCGACATCCGTTGAGAGGAGATATCGTCAGAAAAAATATACAATTTCAAAGATGAAAAATTTGAAAACAATATTTTTAGCGGATAATTTCTTGAGAGTGCAGTTAGCGATTCTTAACTTAAGGCCTGAACTTTTTCAAATATCTTCTTTCTTAAATGAAATACTCTTTTCTGAAGCCACCATACATGGTCACAATATTTTTTAAATTAAAAGAAATCTGTTAACATAAGACCTTTTAAATATTGAAAATAAATACATAAATAATTTATCAAAATAAAATAATAAATAATAATTACATTAAAAAAATAAATTCACTCACTTTCGTTTATTACGCAAGTAATTAGTTTTCCTTTCCTTACACAGTTGATTTTATGAATATTTTTATATTCTTAAATTTAAAATTTAAAAGTTAGATGTATTTTTTCTCCACTATACTTCTGTTATAATTACAAGTTGTAAAATAAAATCTCTACATTTACCTTGATAAAGTCTGTCCGGGTGGGGGGTGGGGGGGAAGGCATTGGTAAAAAAAAACTTTTCCTTTTGTCTTTATTTATATTGTCTTTACGCATATATTTTATTTATATCTGAATTTTCACACAGACATACAAACACCCCTCCACATATATATATATGTAAAATGTGTATGTATATATATATATGCAATTTGTATATATATTATATATGCGCGGTACTTATGATAGAGCTAACATCAATACAACTATATATATATATATATATATATATATATATATATATATATATATATATATATATATATATATGCACGCACTTACTATACTCAAAGATATCTGCAGTAATGCTTCCAACAAAGTTGCCTTTTTTTCATATCTTTGCCATCAGGTAGGGTTTCAGGATCGAAACCCCATTACCATTAACCCAAAGTTATAACTCAGCACAAAATTTTGTCGTTGGAACTTTCTCATTTGTATGTTATAGCATGGATATGCCGCTAACAATATGCAACGCTAATATCAACATTCAGGAGTCGGTATGTTTCATTATTTCTTCGTTTTAATTTAATTTAAAAATGTTTTAATTTCTTTATTTTTGTTGTTTGGGTTTATCACAACATTGCAACGGAAATCCAAAGAAAACGAAAATTTATTTTGAACTAACCTAATAAAAGGATCAAAAATATATTTTTGTTATTTCCTCATTTCTCCCTTATTTTGCTTATCTAATGGTTGAAGCAATACGATTTGTTTATAATTTTAGCTCTGTTCTTGCAGCTCTTTTCGCCTACATTAGCCGATCTTTTTGGACTTCTGTCGGAGATTGGGCAGCTTTGAAATTTATCTCCGACATTTCCAAGTCTTCCACAAATCCCTTCTTTCGTTTTCCCATTTGATCCCATATGGATCTTGCAGTAAATATAACAAATGATTGAATAAGTCACATATAAGAACTCATCATTTACATGATATATTTACAATAATCTTGATTCCACTGTATATCGTACATAATATCAGACTTGTTAAAGAAACGGAATCATTTAGCAATTTCGATTTTCTCACAGCTTGATTGAACTGTTTTGTAAATCTGCCTCAAGACGCAAGAAGTGGAGAACTAATTGAAACTTTAACAAAGAGAGCACCTTTATAGCTACGGTGTCAGACTTGCATAAAATTAATTTATATGTTGCAAACTGAAGCAACCATCAACATTTTGCTTGGGTTTTCTTACTCTATCAGAAGTTGATCCCTTCTCTAACGAATCCTTTTACGATTGAGACATGAATTTCGTTCTCAGCCTCGCACAACCAAAGTACTCATGGAAAAGAGTCCAATCGGTTCCTTAGTGTTTGTAGCGCATTCGAGAAACAGCGGGTGAGAATATCAGACTTCCAAGAATAGAATAAAGAGTTTATTAGATTGTCGTATTTGGAAGCTGGTTTACCTATTTGAGAATGCAACAATTAAAATATTCCATAAAAATTAAAAGCTGATCCATAGAAAAAAAGCAAAGCGACCCCTTTCAATACACTGCTGAAGTCTGAATAATTTTTTTCAAAATAAATGAATTTAGCAAAATGCATTCTCATTTTTACATATATCGTAAACAACGACCAAATTGAGCAAATTTTATTTAAATTTCATCATAATCTTCATATTCTACCATGTCTTCATATTCTTCATATTCTTCATATTCTTGGTATTCCTCCTCTTCTTCTTCTTCAAATTGTTCTGGCTCTGGTAAAATGGATATGAACCAGATTATAAAGTCGTAGCAGTTAAGTAGTAAGTGAAAAGATTTTTGTGTCAGAGCGATAGTTGCAGAACTTGTCAAAAGTGACAAAGCGGTACGGATCGCATCGATGAATAAAATAAATGTGTCTATCACAATGACCAACGCTAGCGAAAGACAAGCAGGAAGAACACATAAATTCATTAGGATCAAATCAAACATTTTTATATGTCTTGAGTCATAATCAATAAATAATATTGAATGAAGGCGATATAAATTCCAATGGAAATCACTTGATCAATATTTTTAAAAAGTTTCTTGGTCGTTATTGGAAAAATCCTGCTGAAGTTATGCACGGCCAATTTGTATCACCTGAAACACAGAACATTTGTGAAGTAAGATTTCAAAAAGAGTTGGTAATGAAAGATTGAATTTAGTTGTAACAAATTTACTCCAATCAATCGACCATTTACAAAATCCCCGTTGGAAATGTAGTCTCACTTAAAGTCGACAAAATCAATATGAAGAGAATTACTGATTCCGAATTGAAGAAATCAATTGAAAAGTATCTTTTTTGTTTCCCATTTTCCCCATTTTGAAATTTTACCATTTTTTTGGAATCGCCATTTTTGTACATTTTTACATGATAATAGTTTTCAATCAGTCTGTAGAGAAGAATAGATTCCATGTTTCTCTCGTGTATATAGATCGATTTAAATAATAATTTAAATAAATAAATTCATTTACCTTTCATTATGGAATATCTTAATACAAAATATGTCCTGAAGCATCAATCTTTAACGCCTATCAATAACTTTCGCACTAGCATCTGTGAATATAGCAGAAAAAATTCGTTTGCATAATTTGATGAGTGTCGCTAATTCATCGATCGATATTGATCGACGACATCAAATCCACCGCCGAGGCATTGTTAAGTCTGCTCTATAAATTACAATACATAAAATAAAAGCAAAAACAAAATCAGTATTTAATGTCGGAGTTATTTACAAACGTCGTGTTGTTCATTTTACGCTTGTTTCTAATTCAAGTGTTTTAAAATTTAAAAATTTTATGGATACATTCTGGAGAAATTCCACACAAATCATTATATCATCATTGTTCTTACAGTTATATTGATGCAATGACTGATAGATAAGTTATTAGGTGCTTGTAAAAGTTGCACATATAAAATTAATGAACAAAATGAAAAAAAAATATTTAGAAAGAATGAAAGATTAGGGCAATATTAGGGTGCGACTAAGGCATTTCGGTGACAGTTACTTCCATAATTATTGAATAACAGTTATCGAGTCCAGTCCCGTTTGAAAAGTGTAATGGTCGTTCATATGACAACAGACTAAAAGAGACACATGTCTTAAAGAATTAAAGCGTTGATTAAAACGTGGTAGTTGTGAGTTCAATCCCATACTCTGGTCCAGTGCAAAAAAATGGATAACTGGCACAAAGGTGAGTATTAAAGATTCTGTTAAGGGAATTATGTATAGTAACATTTATCTAGACAGATGCTTTAACGTGATATTATCATGCAGTCAAAAACTTATTTCTTCTAAATAAGCTTCGAATTTTCCGACCTAATCATTTTAGATCAATTTCCTAACAGCCAATATTTCTGCTCTTTAGTAAATAGTTGCATGCTCACCTTTACTTTAGGGAAAGGTGTGGCTATTTTATGTGTCTTATCTTCCTTTAGCCCAAATTACTTTAGGGGAACGTGTGCCTATTTTATAGATCATATATCCCATGAAGCCAATTTGCTAGTGGGGAAAGAGTGATCCAAATTGATTTGGTTAATTGTTTGGTGGTCACACCTATTTTCAAACCAAATTGTTGGCTTACATCATTTCTTATACAGACATCAATTAATTTTTTGTGGCTCATTGAAATCAATATACCTGAATAACCTATTGAAATAGCCATCAGTTGTGTTGTATATCTTTATGGCATTATAAGCAGCGAATTTTGAACATCCAACTTCACAAACTATTGCCGCGTATGGCTATTTAAATTTATGTGCTTGAATGATCTTCACTATAGTTTCTGATTCAAAACTTCTATCATTTAAAAGGACACGACAAACACTTTGACTTTATGTTATGATCAGAAAGTTTGATAAAAGATTATTATTATTTTGATATATATTCATGTCCGTAAATAAAGTGTTTTATATAGACACGCAAATTTAAATGATAAATGTAGCGTTTCTAAAAATTAAGATAATACAAAAAATTCTCCCTGTCACTGATAACAGTAACTTTCTTGATAATAGGCGTATGCTTTCAAACAAAGATACTTTGAACTTTGAACAAATTTTATTCGGAAACTTAAATGCAAATTGGTAAAAAAATGTATTAAAATATATAGTGTCTTCAGGGGCGAACTCCTAGTTCTCCTTCAATTCATTGCACTGTCTGGAATTGAGCCACTCTGTTAGGAAAGACTTTTGGCTAATCCAGAAAACCTTATCGAGTCAAAAGCCCTGTAACATCATCTTTATCACTCTAACTGTATCTTGACAAAATTATCAACTCTTAATTATGACTCCTACCGTTTCGTACTATTCTGAATTTCTTGAAAACTTTCCCTCGACATAGTGACAAGATTTTGTTGTTGTTATAAAAGCAGTAATAAAATCATTGGGGTTTTCTAACCATCCTCCTCTTCCTTCAACTCCATCCAACAGACACCGAAACCCGATCGAAAACCAAGTAGAGACATAGTTCTTGCGGCCAACTTACTTTCATCTTCACTACAACCTCTTTCAAGCTCCCCCAAAAGTAGATCCTCTGAGGTGGAAAATTTGAGAACATATCGACATTTGCAAGGCGTTCCTATTCAACGCCTCAAGAAATATGGGTTGATAAATGAATACAGAAAAGAATATTGAATGTTTTGAAACGAGACGATCGATCTTTTCATATCGTTTGTATTGATGATCTCTCTTGATTATGTGACCTATTTTCCAAACTTCTTCACAACGTCATTCTCAATCCGCGCTTTCATCTGCTGCCGATTCTCAATATTGGTTTTCTCAATTTCCTTTTACTTTGTCTGCATGAGAAGATTGAAAAGTAGAAGAAAGTGAAGTTTCTTTTTCATTGATTTTGTCGTGAAAAATAATAAGTAAAATATTATTAAAAACTTGAACGAAGAAAAGAACTTAAAAGAGCGACATAGTTTCTTGCTGCAGGATTATTTCTATGTATTTATTATTATTTATTATTGTATTATATTATTTATTATTGTAGATTATATACTCTGGTACAAGGCCAATGTGGGAAGGTTGCTGATTATATACTAAATACTAAAACATTGTCTAAAGTCTTTCATGCTCTAAATACAGACAATGCTGATATGAAAAAAACTTTATGCATCTATTTATATCCTGTCATTTCTCACCATATCACATATTTTCAATGAAATCCTCACTCTATTCGCAATATGGCAAATATGATGTCTGGAGTAGGAGAAAAAGAGATTTTTATGAAATCTGATATTTCTCCGTGTCTCGTTGGCAGGTGATTCAGGACAATGTACATCACAAGACCGCAAATTGTAAACCAACTCATATCGTTTTACTCTGCATTATTGACTATTAATCTCTTTGCACTTTATCCATATTTCATTAGCAACTTCCATCGAGATACTTTCTTTCAGTTTATTTATATATCTGGTCTTTAAGTGCCTTCATAGACAACGGATGCCATTGTTAATCATAATTTTCTGATAATAACCATTATTTTCTTAAATAAAACCGCAATGATCGTTTAAGAAATACGCGATCGTAGTTTTCCCCAACTTCATTTTCTTTTAAAATTATACATTGATATGAATGTTCTTGAGAAAGACAGTAGAATACATTTTCCACTGTTTCGAATTCAGAATTATTTTTCACCCAGACTGTTTGCCCTAACAAGTCTAATGAGTCCAGTTTGCCCTATTATTTTACCCGTAGCAAGTTGGAGAGAAGTTAGATTCATATCTTATCCAAAGACATGAAAGTAAACAGTCGAATTCGGAATCTGAACTCGCCTCGCTTATTTCATTTTCTATGCAAATAAATCTTCTGACTTAAATATTGATTACTGGCACGCGTCACTTCAAGCTTCTGCTTATGAATCGTTTGCAGACGTATGAATTTCTTATAAATGATTTGAAATTTATTTTAAGGTTGTTTAAAAATAAAAATATTTACATACCGAGTAAATCACTTATACCCTAAATAAGCTTACAGATAATCCAAACCAAATTATATTATGTTTTTACTTCTAAGCAAAAATCAACTTTGATTTGCATTCATAAAAAAAATACTAACCTAGTACTTTCTCAAAATCAAGTAACGGCGGCGTATATTTTATATCTGTCTTGCAAAAATAATTCCCTGATGCTTATAAAATATTAGCCTAACAAAGCTAACAAATATCAATTAAACAGTTTATTTTATTATAAATTAGGGCAAAATATGAAACGTAAAATCAAGGAGAAAATTTACAAAACTCACCTTGCAGCAGATAACTGTAGCAGAAAGCTATTTTGACGAAACTGAACTTTTACAAACTTCGTCTTTTCCTAGTAAATAAATCGATATGCTTACACACACACGCACGCACGCACGCACGCGCGCGTATACACACACACATATATTTATATATATATATATATATATATATATATATATATATATATATATATATATACACACACACACATATAGATAGATAGATGGCTAGATAGATAGATAGCAAGATAAAGTATTCATATATATAAACATACCTAAAATATATCCCCGACATGAATAAATGTAATTGTAAATTTATCCTTTCTTCTCTCATTTTACTTTTGTGACACGTGGAACGTTCTAGCTGGTCACATGATCTCAAGGTTTCGTTAGAGTATTCTGGAGTATTTTCAAACACAAAAATTTAAAAACATTTGATCGAATATTGTCGAACACCTGTTTTCTTTCGCTGACCTCGTCACTTTTCAACCTTTTCATATGTGTATCGCAAAAAGGACGTTTCCTGTGTATGTGTGTCGGAGAAATTGATTTAAAATCAGCCAATTTATTTATTCCTTGTCCATGTGCATTTGTGAATTTCAGGAAAATGATGAACTGAGTGTCCAGAACTTGGATGTTGAAATTTCAAATGATTGTCATCTATCTCCTGAATTTCATTTAAAACTATTTTATTTTGAAAATATACTTATTGACGCGTAATTTTTTGTTTTCATAAAATCAATTGTAAAAATGCCAATCATTCGTATACGGTAAAAGAAATTTCGTAACTTTTCAGAATTTGTGTAGTTATTGTTTTCTTTTCTTCAATGCCTCAGAATGTATAAATAAAAAGCTTCCAAATCGTCAATTTGAATTTATTGTCAGGTTAGAATCATGTGTCGATACAGTTAAGCGGTTATTCTTCATTTATATTGTACATGGAAACCAAACAATACAACATTGCAAATAATTATCTAACACCCTCAATAAAATTCTTACCGGTTCTAAAACCAAAAACACGGACAATACTTATCCTAATGTAACAATGTCATTATAGAAGAGAAAGTCACTGAAATTATCTGTCTTTTATAGAAAAATGATATGACGTAACCTTCTCACAAAGGTTGATTCATACAGAAGAAGAAATATAATTAATTCTGTATATATAGCATTCCATGAAGTTGTAAAGAATATAGCGGAATCGATTTAACCGAAGTCAGTATTTGATGAATCATCGAAAGCAGGTTCAACAGAGAATTTATAGAAAGAAAAAAGGGACACACTGTCCATTCTGGAACGAGGTCATAATAATGGATACGGGAAAATTGACGTAAACAACAAAAAAGAAAATCTGTGGATATGAAACCACATATGAATGTAAAGAAAATGGTGCATTATCAAACCGAATGTAGATTTTATTTGAGATCGTATGAAAAGAAAAGTTTAGACTTCTTTTACTTAATACTCAATACAATACCATTTTGAAGATTGGTAAATTCATAAACACTTTCCACAACAAAGATCAAGAAGAGAAAGATTACATTTACATCTGTTCTCATATTTGCTTCCTTGTGGCCGTCACGCCCAGTCCTTCGATTCTGTTGGATTCAAAAAATCGGATAGAACAAAGCAAAAAACATTAAGCTAATTTAAAATTCAAATACAGCATGCCTTAACAGCAAAGATTATGACAATGGTTCAAAATATTTCGAGATAATGTCTACTGCACAAAAAGCTGGGTGTCTTGGATTGAGATCGTTGTTAATGAGCTAATTTGTCCTATAATTATACCTAACTAAACTAAACTTAGTATGTAACAAAGATACCAAGAGAGTTGATGAATTCTACAAAAGAAAAGTTATTTTAGGCGTTACACAATGTTTTATGATTCAAATGACTGACTTCCACGTTGTAAGGCTTTACAAAACGAAGACGTTTCTGCTTTTTACGCCCTGGTTATCGTTATTGTAATCTTCTTTTTAATTTTCATTCTATTAGCTCTCTCTCCCCCTCTCTCTCTCTCTTTCTCTTTCTCTTACTTCCTCCCTCTCCCTCACCTTTTCCTTCTCTCTCTCTCTCTCTTTCTCTCTCTCTCTCTCTCTTTCATAGAAGCTATTTTATCAACAAATGACTCTGTTTTATAAACATCCACTGCAATATTTTCATTTCTTTCATCGTCTATTTCTTGGTAGATGCAATTTATAAAATCGAATTATTGCAACATTTATAAACAATAACATGTTTAATAATCCTTTTGCGTATGTAAAATATGTATAATAATAATAATGTGTTGAAATAAAAGCCATTTTTATGGACTAACATAAAGTGTTACTTCATAAAAAAAGAATAAAGCAATGGAATGAAAAAGAAAAAAGATTACAATGACGATAACCAGGTCGTAATAAACGTTTCGTTTTCTAAATCATTTCACTGATTTTTGCAGATCTACTTGGGTAAGGACAAGAGTTGTCTAACAAAGTGAGAACGAAATCTTTCATACAAGGCTTTACTGCACAGTAACTTCTTCCTTGAATCTCTACAGATGAAAGGCATGCTTAACATGAGATATTAAGAATAAATATTCATTCTCTCACCGAAATGGAATGTATCACATGAACTTTGTTCTTATATGCAAATTTATAGGGATGGATTTTAAAAAATAGCTCAGTTCTATCAACATAAGGGCTTTACTCCTGACCCTATCTCCTTAGTGTAATGGATAGGTGCTGCCTGGGAGAGGTTTTCGTTTATGCTGTATTTCGCCTGAACACATTACACAACTGATCCAAGCCAAATGGCGGCGATAAGAGAAAGTAAAGAAAAAATTAACGCCCAGCAATTAAACAAGATTAAAAACCGTATAAATCTTGTATTCCCGTTGCTTAAAATTTGAATCGATCGATGAATGAATGGAAGTCAAAGCCCTCTACTTTTCCTAGTCAATCTCAGTTTTATTTATTTTCAGAGTGTCTTTTATAATAGATTCGTATCTATATTTAAAAGACTCTCTGAAAGTAAATCGTTTCACCAAGGCAATAAAGCCACTAAGACATAAGGGGGGGGGGATAGTGAGTATTAGAGAATATGAGAAAAAATTATTAAGTAGAGAGAATAATAAAAGAAAAGGAATACAGAAGACAGAAGATAACGATTGACATTGCATTTCAATTTTTGAAGATCAAATTTGACTGGAATGTAAGAAGCCGGAAGAGTGTTCGACAAACGAGAAATGTGAGAGAAGAAACTGTTAGCATAGAACCTGCGGTTACATTTAACCATTTCAACTATAAAATGATAAGACCTTTCCAAAAATCTAGTACGGCGCTTAAATTCATAAAGTCTAGGTACCAGAGAGGGAAAGTTTAACAGAACAATTACCATGAAGTATTTATAGAAAAGCCACAGGGAAGCTATTTAATGAAATAAAACCGAAGGCAAAAAGCAAAACAAAATTGCCTAATTTGACGTTCTTAGTGGTTACAATGTCTTTTTAAAATTTCTGTACAACAATTGAACTTATCTTTCTCGTCTAAAAATAACTGTGTCCAAAAAGAAAATATTTAATAAAAATCACCAAATTCTTTCACAGTCCGACAGAAAATTACTATGTATTCAATAATTCATTTTAAATAATAATTAATAAAAAATAATTATATAATTATTAATTAATAAATTTATGGAAATTTTTCGAATATATTTCTCTACCTTTAATTACAAATGACTTTAGTTCTTAATATTGTCACTTGGAGGCACAAATCTAAAGGGGCATGTAACTTTAAAACCAATGGAGAACGACTTCGCCCCGATTTTCGAGACATTATACGCATGTTCTCGCTTTCCCACCTTTTTCATCATTGCATTGATATTCTTTGATGACATAATGCAACATTGCTTTTATTTAATTTTCTGTGATGCTTTCAATTTTTGGTCAAAGAATATCTCCTAAAACATTGAAATATTTCATTTCCTCAAGAGCTCCGAGCAAAAATGTCCGAACTCAGCTATATTCCGCCTAGACATCGTCCTACTGACGTCTATGTGCCACAGACATTACATTAGTGTGAATATGGTTTTATACGCAATGACATGGTTAAGCGACCTCTTACCCCTGCATATTCCGGCCCTTTCAAGGAGTGTGGACTGGCAGAAAAAAATTTATACAGTACAACGCGGAAAAACTACGGATAACATATCCATAGACCGCCTTAAATATGCTTTCCTGGAACAAGCTCCAACGTCCGAGAAACCTCAGAATACATCAGGTACCCAATCTGAATCCACGGCACCGGTTCCTCTCAAACAAACACGTTCAGGGCGACGAGTTACCTTTCCGAGACGTTTCACAACAGTGATAGACATTTAGTTATCTGATTTCTGCGTAATCAGATATTTCGGAAGAAGGCCATATCGGCACACCCCTCCTACCATCATCATTTGCCTCAAACCTTTTCTCTTTCTCTCCTTTCATCGTCGTTGCTACCCTGTGAGCAACGACCCAACACTTTCGATGCTAAAGCACGTGACCGTTTTGAAACGAATATCCATTCAAAGTTCCTTGGACGGTTGGCATTTTGCCGCCAGTCAAACGGCCATGTGACTCATCGGATACCCACCAAAAAGTATCCACGAGTAAGAGACGACTTGCGGGCATCGAGTCGGGAAGACGTGTTTTTACATCTCTCTCTGCACATAAGCTTCAACCGTCTAGATTTCGGCAATAGACCTCTTTTCATAGTCAATTTGTTTGCCGAAGCTACCTTCCATCAATGTAGACTCGTTCTTAGCCCAACTTTCTGACCTAACCTCCTGTCTATAGCAACAAGCATATTCGTCACGAACCTCAGTATCGAACGGATCTTACCTCCTGCCTAAACAACAAGTAAGTCAGAGATCCACAAGCTTCCACACGTGGTGCCTATACGTATACTTTCTGGATCTCTCCCCTTTTTTGGTCTATACTTCTTACAGGCAACGAACGCTTTTGCAGCTCAGTAATCTTGGTGATTTTCCACGGTCAAAATCTCACAACCGACCGAATTAGTTCTATCAATAAGTTTCTTCTGATCTTTCCTTTTCTAAAAAAAAAAAGACATTCTTAGATAAAGTTGCCTCCCTTATACTGTTTATTCAAAAAAATAAAAGAAGGAAACTTTCCATATAACCTTTCTTCACGTTTTGGACTATTTCTTCTCCAAGGACACTTGGCGCCAACATTACTACATTTTGGCGCGCAACAGCCTCCGGCCATTAACGTCAGCCTCACATTGTGCAGATTTGGTTGAACCACCTTTCCAGAGACCAAGAAATCTACTTTGCATTTTCTCCTCTACTGCACCCTGCCAAATTTGTTGTTGAAAAAAAAAATTTACATCTTGTTATGCCTTTTCTTATCTAATGGTGTTTGTCCACTTTTTACATTGCCAACTTGTTATGAACCATTGATGTTCTAAGGGAATATCAAAATACTCTTATACGGAGAAGTTTGGTAGTCTGACACAAGGCCATTCGTAAGAAACCGCACTAGGCAACCAGGCTCCTCCTATATTTATATGGTAAACAAAGTTATTTCCAACTTTTTGTTTACTATATAAAATAAATTATAATAATAATTGAGTAGCTTTTGGTGTCTTCATTAGCCATATATTTGTCTTCCTCGTCAATAGGTTTGTTATTTAAGTTTGGAGACAGACTTTGTCACGTCCATATATATATATATATGTATGTATATATATATATATATATATATATATATATATATATGTGTGTGTGTGTGTGTGTGTGTGTGTGTGTGTGTGTGTGTGTATGTATTGTGTGTGTATTTAGGCAGCATTTTTTCCTTAATGCATGTTTCATTAAATAATATAGACAGGTTTTGTCTATTTATTTTAAGTAAATTTGCTTAAAATAGACAAAACTTATTTAATGAAACTTACATTAATAATATCTATCTATCTATCTATCTATCTATCTATCTATCTATCTATATATATATATATATATATATATATATATATATATGGGTTCATATTTTATTTCATTTGGCTCCTTCAGATTGGTTGGTTCATGAATCAAGAGCGATTTTTTGGCGGGCGGGGGGGCATTTCTTCTGCTTTGGGTTTGATTGTATGATATTATGTATTCTTGCTTTTCTCTTCCTTCCAACGGTTTATGCTGTTTTGTTTCATTGATTTGATTTCCAATTTCCCGGAGTATTAACTAGCTTTTTGATTTTCTTTCTTAGCTTGTTAGCGTTCTGTCTATCCTTTTTTTCTCTTTGTTTCTGCTATCAATCTATTCAATTGAGAGACATTTTTCTCTTTTGTTAGTTTAGGAATGTTCACGTACTTCGGATAAAGAATATTATATAGGGATAATGAAAACATGAAAATAATTTAATTTTGAAGTCTTATTGGGAAATATTTTTCTTTTTAACCTTGTATTATGTAATAGTAAATAAGACCTACATTTTCCCTCAAAAAATGGCTAAAATTATCCCTCGGATCTTATATACACAGTTGAAATATCGAACAGGCTCATGTTTTCTCAGTCGCCATAGTCTACCTGCTCTTGAACCTTGACTAACTTTGTCATATTTAAATATTATTTAATCAAACATTAATATTAATAGTAGTAGTAGCAATAGTAATAATAGAAATTCTTTTCTCGGCCAGCTGTCTTAAAAAATAAACAAATTTGTCTTTTTACGTTTTTTAAAATTTTATCCTATGTTGACTTCAAACATCAAAATTCGATTTCATTCAAATGATCGCAACTATAACGCTGTTTTAAAATACAATCTACTTCTAATTATCAATGAACTATTGAGAAAACATTTTTTGTCAATGACAACAACACAAATTATTATCATTGGTAAATGGTTTTTTAAACTAAACGCAGTTTTACCCTGAAAAATATATCCAAGTACCGACTGCGGAAGCGACCACTTCCCAGAGTAAAATGACGGAAACTAAACATGTCAAGAGCAACACCTAAACTTTAATACGACAAACACCTGAATGACCCAAGTTACAAGGATAGGTATATAGATAGAGTTAAAAGCAAATATCACCTGAGCGAGACTAAAAACTGAAAGTGTAACACATTGAGAGAAGCACGAGTGATGTCGGCGAATAAGACATACGAGATAAGATACGAGAGAAGGAAAAATACACCAAAGATGAATCGTGGGGTGGGGGGAAGAATTACTATAAAAAACATGGAACACCCAGAAATATTAAAGTAAAATTGGCACTGGACAAGATGAACAAGAACAAAGCAGAACCAAAGAACCAGATGGGATTGTAATAGAAATGCGCTCTCAGCCTTGGGCAGTTTCGGCATCGACAAGATCACAGAAGTAATAAACAAAATACACGATAGTGATAACATTCTGGAAGACCTTAGTAGGTCCAACTTCGTAGCGCATCTTCAGAAATAAGGTGCAAATGAATGCAATCATCTTAATGAGCCACATAACCAAGCTAATAATTCGAATTTTGGGGAATCAGAAGCGAAGCAGAATTAGATTGGAAATAGGACAATAATAATGCGGCGTTTTCAATGACACTGAAACAAGAAATACTATATTTATGATCAGAATGATATTGGAGGAAGCAATACAAATGGAGAAGGGGGTTTTATAGATTACGCAAAAGCATTTGATAATGGTACGGCACAAAACTCTATTTGAACTGTTAGGAAAACTCGTTCTATTTGGGAAGGATGCAAGAACAATCCAGAACTTATACTGTGAGAAGACTGTCTGCTTACGAATAGAAAACGTATTGAGTAGGTACACAAAGATGTGTCTTCTTCTCGCAGTTGTTCAACCTCTACAGCGAGGCTAACATAAAGGAGCTGGAGGCCCTATCAGGACTCATTATCGCTGAGCACAATCTTAACAATATAAGATACGCAGATGACACTGTGTTGATGGCCGACACAGAAAGAAAACTAAAGGACCTCCTAGATAGGGCAGTGAAGGAAAAAGAGAAGAAAGTACAAACCATCAAGAAGACGGAATGTGTAGTTGTCAGCAAGAGAAAACGCCCAAGATGCCAACTACAAATTGGAAATGTCAACATGGAACAAGTAGAAAAGTTTAAATATCTGGGAAGTACTTTAGCACTGGTAGGAAGTGCAACATCAGCATTCGAACATGCATTGTATTAGCGAAAGATGCATTTGAAAAACTAAACAAAGTATTAAGAAACAGGAAAATTTCGTTAGAAGTAAAGAATGCTGAACTGCTATGTAATATCAATCATCAGGGCGAGAACAACGAGGAAATCTTAAGGAAAATGGAAACAAAAAAAAGGAAACACTTATACTCGGAATCAGAAAGAGACAACTGACATTTCTTGGATATAAAATGAGGAAGGAGGGCTTGAAGAATTCGACATTCACAGAGCAAGTGGGGCAGGTGAAAGCAGCGGGTCATCTACCTGACTAGTTTGTGTGAATGGATAGTGGCATGGGGTGGGGGCGGAAGGCCTGATTAAAGGACAAACAGCTACAAAATATAAGATGTTTTGGAGAGACACTATCGCATTTTCCAGGAATGATTATTAAATGAATTTTCGTTCTAAATTTTGAATACATTCTCCATGATAATTTTAGTCTTTGAGATTGTTATCCAGATGCGTCAAAGATTTCAAGAATTGTTTCGGGAAACAGTTTTTCTTAGGTGAGAATGATTGAAGCCAAAACTATAGACAAAGTAAAATTCGCGAACGTTTTCCAGAAAAATACAATCACAGACAAACAGACAGAAATAGAGACAGACAGAGACTTAACAAATTGCTAGTGAAGTCAATTTTGGTTCCAGATCCAGCAGATCCTATCCATTATTGATTCGACGATAAAGTGACGCGTTCTCCGCAATGATTAGAACAACAACGACGTGGGAACGATTTGGAATAATTCACAACGACAATACTTTATCTGAAGACTTCGAGAAATGATTCTATTCATAAATATAACAAATAATCTCTCAGTTACGAAAAAATCTTTGTTTATCAATCGAAAGGAGTAGAGGTTTATCCTTGTTTCCTGTTTAGGTATAGGGTTTTGGCTCCTTTTAAAATCTTCTCATTCTTTTTCATTCCCATCAGCCACTTAGTGTCTTAGTGACCTTATCGCTGTATTCGTGAAATGATTAAAAAATAACCTTAAAAAAAGATTTAATTCAGTCATTTGTTATCCACACATCAGAATCATCGTATTTTTAAGATTTTCTTCATTTTGTGAATATATTTGCAAATATGAACGTAGGTGAAAATTATTATTTAATGCGTTAGAAAACCGTGATCTGACATTATGTTTTTCAGTTCAAGTTAAAATTTCTTCCGCGCGTTTTGCTTCAACGTTCTTGAGTCTGTTTAAATGGAGCATTTCTTTTGTCTTCTCGTTTGGAACATAACGATTAACTGTAATGGAGCCACGTATTCCATTATTATCCACTTGATAAACCATCAGGATCTTTTTGGACGTGCGATATACACTGAGCCTTAATTGGTAGAACTGGAAAATAAAAATGGAAATAATAATGAAAATCTACTCTCATCTAACATCAATACATTCTGTCATGATTTTAAGAGGAAAACTTTTAAAAATTGATATTTACTGAAAAATCGTTGTGACATTTTAGATTTTTAAATATAAATTAGATTTTTAGTAGGACAGGCATGTTCTTCTATTTTCAATCAAAAGGAAAATAATTATGCAAAATAGATAAATAAGGCTAATGAATTTGGATTTTGTATCTTTCGCACTCTTCTTGTTGCAATGCTCTGAAAAACGTAAAAAGACGATGGCCAATTTGAATTTCCTCACTGAAAGAGTGTATCAGTTAAAGAACTGTTGTCTTTTCATGTCATTTATAACATATTGGAATGTTAAATATCTGCAGTAACTCTATTTATTATTATTACAGAAATGCCAGAATAATTGTTTGAAATGTCTTCAAAATGGTTTATTTTCATACCCTCATTTGATCATGTCGGCAGTTTAAAAATGAATATATTTATCATGTACATATCTGAAAACAATATGAAAAAAGTTCTGTGGTGTGTGTGAGATTTTATCTGAAGTTAGAAAATGTTTAAATAAACGAATTCTCATACCGCAAACATGTTTGCCAACTTTAGCACTACGTAATTTAAAATCTGAAATTTTCTCTCTCTCTAGTTTACTATCAAAATAATAAACTTCTGGTTTCATTTTATCTTTATTCTAAGTCGTTTGGATGTTCTGGGTCTATCAAAATGGAAAAAAATGTTTTTTAGGAGCATCTACTAAATTTTCGGTTGACGACAGAAACTAAACTATAGACATTTAAATAATAAGAATATGTTATTGCTTTATTTTCATTTGATTTCTCGCGTAAAACATTAACATATTTAAACATTAAAAACTTTTTTGATGATAGCAGCAAACCTTTACAGTAAAAAGTGAATTTTACATACTGTTTTGGAAGGATAAAAATCATGTAGACAATTGAAAAATATCGCAAAGAAGTCAATTTAGATAAACATGAAAGAAAAAATAAGGATTAACATCTTTTTCTCACTGGTATATTATTTTATCCACTAATGAATCTTTACAAATAATTTGTAAATTTTATAACTTACTTCTTCCTACTTTAAAATTATCTCATCTGATCATTAATTGTTAACCTGGCTAATCTTTAAGTATGTTTATGTTGAGACCCCTCTTTAAGAAATTTAAATTCATACTTTAAGGATCAATAAGTAAACGAGAATAAAAAATATATTTAAGCTGAGAAAAATTTTGCCATTAACCCTTCGAACCTGAAAGGTCGGTCATATAGAAAATTATAACTTGCACCAGGAACTTAGGGTTTAAAAAGCTACGACTGGCGACCTTTTTTAATTGATTTCAATGCTTTATTGATATTTTAGTCTATTTCTTAGCAATAAGTTCAAACTGGTTATTATGACCCATTTTGACCTGATTTTAGAAGAATAAAAGAGGACAAACCATTGGATGACACTTTACATTTGTAGTTCATCAAATTCTTTGCATTTAACCTATGTCCGTGTCATGATCAAAGTTTGAATGATAAAACTCGCATTTTTATATTCAGGCCATGCCCCAAAACAATACCTACCAGGTAGGTGTGGGCTTAAGTTAATCCTTGGTAGCGCTGAGATTTTCTCAAAAAGGCAAATGTCGAGGGAGGCTGTTATCCTCTCGTCCCCTCGTGAGTTTATCACTTCAAACTCGGACTTGCACCGTATTCCGTTCGAGTGGGCGTGCGGATAAATACTGCGATTATGTCGGAATGTTCATCCATCCTTTCACGGGAGATTGTCAAATCAAATAGGCTGTGAATGTTTTTTTTTTGTTTTCTTTTCATCCAAACAAGGCAATAAAGCTACTAAGACGCGTGTGAGGTGTGTGTGTGTGTGTGTGGGGGGGTACTGGATGTCAAAAAATATGAGAAAAATAAAAACATTATTAAGAAAAGGAAATAACAAAAGAACAGGAATTACGAAGATAAAAGATAACGATGTACATTGAATTTAAATTTTACAAGATCTAGGTTGATTGGAAAGCAAGAAGACGGAAATCTCTTTCGGCTTGTTTCCAGAAACGAGAAGTGCGGGAGAAGAAAATGTTAGCATAGAACTTACAGTTACATCTAGACATTCTACCTGTAAAATGATGAGACCTAGCTGCCAATCTAGTACTGCGCTTAAATTCGTAAAGTCGAGGTAGCACCTGAACAATTAACATGAAAAGGTTGGAAGGCAAAACGTTGTAATAATAACAACAAAGATGAGGACATTAGTCTGAATGTAAATAATGTAAATACAGATAGAATAACTTCAAAGTTTTCACTTACCACAAAAAAGGGGTTTTCGAAGTCTGGATAACGGATCAGGCCAACATCCACAAACTCCTGTTCTTCGTACAACTTATGATAAAAAACGGATTTCCAGTTTCCGACATTGGTGCCTAGTTTTGATAAAGCTTTAAAAACGATTTCCTCGTTGATCCTTGATGCAAGCATTATATCTTTGTCCCTAATTAATCTGGTCATCCATGATTTGATCTTTAGTTTCTGAAAATGAAAAAATAAATAAATAACGCAACCAGGTGTTATTATTTCCTGAAAATACTTGAACCATCCAGTGAACTATGGTTCATGGATGCAATACATCTACTAAATACTTTAGTTTTTCCAGGATAAATTATTCTTTCTTCAATAAAAAAGTAAATATTGATAATTTGTATTATGCTCCTTGCAATCGTGATGATTTTAAAAATTTCCTTCATTTCTTAGAATAAATTGTGAACGTGACATTAGCAAAATGATGCAAGCATAAAAGAACCCTACTTTCATATACAACTCCCGTGACAATTTTATGTTTAGGCTCGGAGAATGCTGAAGAACTGAGTGGAGAAATGAGAGGTAAAGATCGAGTGAGCGAGAAAAGAAGTAAGAAAAGAAGCATTGGAGTTCATAACTTCTTCCTTTTGAAAGATGAAGCACGATGCTGATACTTTTATAACAAAGTGATCGATCAATCTACCAAAACGAAACTAAGAATCAAATTAATTTACAAATCAATAAGTTCACAATATATAATTATTTAATAAGTTTATTATTTTGCCAGATTTCTCTCGTGGCCAATGCAGTCAATGATGAAAAAAGCATGAATTAAAACAACAGAAAAACAAACTCAATAACATTAAACAAACTCAATAACATTAAACAAACTCGCGCGCGCGCGAAAGAGGGAGAGAGAGAGAGAGAGAGAATTATCACTTACCAGGGAAGAATCTTCATCAGTCGTTTTAGGTGTGCCCGTTTTGGTGGGTAGATTTATTTTTAGGGAATTCTTTCTCGTTAAATTTAATCTTAATCCAGAAAATCTGTCGAAAACCGTTTTGTAAATAGATAACGGGATTTCCCTTTCTTGATATTCCTTCTGGAGCTTCCCAATCATCAGATTTGTAGCATTCAAGATAACCTGAATGAAAAAAGGGTCACATTTTATAAGTCTGGAATAAAAAAGAAAATTATAGACATGACTCTTTGCCTTTCTATGTCTTTTCTATAAATACTTTCGTGGTAATTGTTTAAATGAACTCTTCGCTATGGTACTTAGACTTTTTGAATTTAAGCGCAGTACAAGACTGGCGTTGAGATCTCATCAGTTTATAATTGAGCTGGCTAGATGTAGCCGTAAGTTCTATGGTAATTGTTGTGGGGCAAACCCCTTTTACACAAGATGGACTCGTCCAAAGTATACTTATACGGACAGAGAGAATACCTGCAGGTGGAGATACGTTGAGTCAGGGTGAGAGATACGGAGACAGTACACAGGGTGTTCACGGAGAGTTATACGAGAGAGAGATAATTACGGCTTCACTTACAGAGACTTGTACATATACTTTCTACTAACTCTCATTCCTGGACTACTAATCTGCACTTCAAGTCTATATTCTTACGTTTAATACACTTATTTTTCTATCTCAATTACTGGCGTTGTTTATTTATTTGTGCAGGATTCCATTCCCGGAATCCACAACAACTTGGCGACGAGGATTTCGGACGCACACGAAAAAGAAAATTCTCTCTCGTCAACACAACAACTTGACGACGAAGAGTACGGAAGAAAAAAAAATTTTTTTCGCTCGCCAACACCATAACTGGTGACGGAAATTTGAGAGTCACATCGACCACAACAATTGGCGACAAGACTCGAAGGAACTCACACTGAGAACTACAATTTAACGACGAACATAAAAAAACGTACATAAGAGATAGAAAGAAAAATTTCGTCACTCCCTAAAAAATGGAAAATTTTCAAAAAGCAATGCTTGAGTTTATAAGAAGAAGTGAAGAAAGACAAATGCAACTCCCGGAATTAATATTAAAAGTAACGGTTAACGCACAACAAAAGAATACCGAAAAAGAGGCGACTTTTTCTCATGACGCAGTTTGGAACACAATAGAAACATTTAAATACTCTCTAGAAGATGATAAAAATTTCGGGACTATTACAGACTTCATAAAGACATTTTCAACATTGATTGCCAAAATTGGACGGAAGCTAAGAAACTACGTTTATTACTCAGGAAATTGGGAACAGAGGAGTACACAAAATTTGTGGACTATATTCTACCGAAAAAGACAAACGATTTGACGTTTGACGAGGCAGTTACATGCCTTACGGAGCTCTTCAGTCCAAAGACTTCACTTTTTCACAAAAGGTGGAAATGTCTCAACCTCGTAAAAAGCGAAAATGAGGATAACTCCACGTTCACCGCAATTGTGAACAAACATGGCGATAATTTTAAATTGGTAGAATTGACTCCGGGCAATTTTAAGTGTCTTATTTTCGTACAGGGATTAGTCTCGGCCAAGTGCAGTAAAATGCGAAAAAGAATGCTCACGAAGCTTCAAAACGAGCCTGGATTAACGCTACAAAAATTGTCAGAAGACTGCCAAAAATGCTTGAGCATAAAAAAAGACTCTAAAGATATCGAGGAATCGGGAGTAGCACACATGCGTGAGTTGAACAAAAAGTGACGTCCCCCCACCCCCGAAAGAAAAACAAAAATTTTATGATAAATAAAAAATTACAAGGTATAAGGCGATTAATGACAGAGATCAAAGAAAATATAAGCCCCCCCACCACCACCAATCTGCATGTTACAGATGTGGTGGATTCCACTGGAATAAAGACTGTCGATTTAAATACAAGAACTGTTTAGCTTGTGGAAAAATGGGACATAAGTCATCTCAATGCAGAAACAAAAAACACATTAGTAGGGTAAGAACTACTAGAATGGACTACGAAGACAAACTAAACACAAGAAAATACGTGGAACTCGAGATCTTAAATAAGAAGGTAAAATTACAGTTAGACTCAGGATCGGATCTAACTACAATTAATTTACAAACATGGAGTCAGTTAAATAGACCGACCATGATGCATACACAGAAAATAGCCAAGTCTGTTACAGGGAAGCGTATCAATTTTGAAGGAGAAGTAATTCTAAACATAAAATTCCATGGAAAAACGAAAAAATTGAAGATATTTGTAATGAAAGACAGATTGGATGCAAAAATTTGACGTATGGAATTTACCTATTAGCTCATTTTGTAAGAAAATAGAGTGCGAGCCGTCAGAAGCTACAAAATTAAAAGAACTACACAGTCAATTTCCCGAAGTATTCTCGAGCGGTTTGGGACGATGTAATACGGTTGCAGCTAAAATTGAACTAAAGGAAAATGTTCAGCCAGTATTCAAGAAAAAGCGAAACGTGCCTTTCGCAACCATAGAAAAAATTGACAAGGAGTTAGATAGATTGGTACAAACTGGAATCCTTTCACAAATCGAATTCAGTGAATGGGCGGCACCAGTGGTCTACGTAAAGAAAAACTCCGGAGAAACCCGGGTTTGCGCAGATTTCTCGACTGGGTTAAATAAGGGTATCAAGGATTATCACTACACATTGCCAAGCCCGGAGGAAATATTTACCAAGCTTAACGGTGGTATTTTCTAAGATTGATTTAAGTGAAGCTTATCTTCAGATTCCAGTAGAAGAAGAAAGTACAAAAATGTTATGTATCAATACTCACAAAGGACTTTACAAATTTAACAGATTGCCATTTGGGATAAAAGTAGCTCTGTCAATCTTCCAACAGACTATGGATACCATGCTCATGGGACAGAACTTTGCTACTGCTTACTTAGACGACATTTTAATCAAAAGTGATAATGTAGAAAAACACGCAACGCACATTAAAGAAGTTTTTAAAAGAATTCAGGATTTTGGTTTTAAAGTGAAGGAGAAAAAATGCTATTTTTTTCTAAAAGAAATCAAGTATCTAGGCCATATAATCAATGAAAGTGGCAGAAAACCAGATCCAGATAGGGCATCTGTAATAAAAAATATGCCTGAGCCGAAAAATGTCGCAGAGTTGCAAAGCTTTTTTGGTCTAGCGAACTATTACGCTGAATTCATTGAAAACATCCACAAATTGAGGGCTCCTCTCAAGGAATTATTGAAAAAAGATAATAAATGGAACTGGACGGAAGATTGTCAGAAAGCTTTTAAGAGATCATAAAGAAATTAACGTCTGATCTAGCACTGACGCATTTTGATCCCAAACTGGAAATTATCATTGCTAGTGACGCAAGCTCACACGGTGTGGGAGCTTGTATATTACAAAAGATACAGGGTGACACAAGGAAACCTATAGCTCACGCAACTAGATCGTTGTTACCAGCAGAGAGAAATTATTCGCAAATTGAGAAAGAAGCGTTAGGCATAATATTCGATATAACTCGCTTCCACAGATACATATATGGAAGAGAGTTTACTCTTCAAACTGACCATAAACCTCTTCTCACTATATTCGGATCGCAAAAAGACTACCAATTTACACAGCCAACAGACTCCTGAGATGGGGAACTATATTATTGAATTATAATTTCAAACTAGAGTTCTTACCGTCGAAGAAAATTGGTCATGCGGATGGATTATCTAGATTGGTACCTGCGAAATGCGAACCTCTGGAAGACTCTGTAATAGCGGCTTTGCGAGCCGAAGACGAAATTTGTAAAGTTCTAAACAATACAGTAAGGGAATTACCAGTGACCTTGTTAGAAATCAGAAGAGAAGCTGAAATGGATGAATTCATACAAAGTACAAAGAGAAAAATAGAAGAAAAAGAAAGAAATCTAGCGGAATGTTTTTCAATTTGTGATCACGTATTACTTTATAATGAAAGAGTGGTCATACCCAAATCTTTACAAAGACGAATTCTGAAGGACTTTCATCTAGGACACCCAGGGAAAAATCGTATGAAAGCGTTAATGAGAAGTTTTTTGTACTGGCCTAATATGGATAACGACATTACTCAAATGGTAGAAAAATGTAGAGGCTGTGCTGCGGCAGCAAAGGCACCACCTATTATACAAAAACCATGGCCTAATGTGGACAGACCTTGGTCTAGAATCCATGCGGACTATGCAGGACCCATAGATGGATATTACTACTTTAGCAATTGGACAGAAGTTTTCAGATACAAAAGCCCTACGACGGAAAACACTATTAATTGTCTACACGAGTTATTCGCAAGATTTGGCGTTGTAGATTGCCTTGTAACGGATAATGGTACCCAATTCACCTCGAGCGATTTTCAAGAATTCTGTGCGACTTATCAAGTCAAACATATTAAAATAGCACCATACCATCCACGATCTAACGGGCAAGCCAAAAGTTTTGTGGACACGCTTAAGAGAGCCTTGAAAAAAGCAGAGGACGTACAAACAGAAAGAGCCATACAACAGTTCCTACAAGTCTACAGAATCACCCCGAACGGAAACACACCATCTGGCCTTTCGCCAGCTGAAGTGATGTTTGCCCGCAAAATATGGTCTGATTTTGATAAACTATTACCCAGCAAAAATAACAACCGGCATACACCGATAGTGCCTAAAAGATCCTTCAAACCAGGCGAACGGGTCTATTTCAGAATGTTCAATAATAATATGGCATACTGGGAACCAGGTACGATAATAAACAGAGTGGGAAATGTTTTATACACGATCCAAGGTGAAAAATTCACTCACAGGAAACACATAAATAAGATACAGAAAAGACGGGTAGAGGAACCAAACTCGCCACCTTCCGAAAATGAAGACGCGATGGAAGCGATTTTCGAAGCCTTCGAAATCCAAAAACCACAAGTACCCACGGAGATCAAAAGAACAAGCCGAAAAAGAAAATTCACGGAACCACTAATAATAGACAATAAGCGAAAAAATACCCCCCCCCACCACCACCAAAAAAAAAAGAAGCTAGATGGACTCGTCCAAAGTATACTTATACTGACAGAGAGAATACCTGCAGGTGGAGATACGTTGAGTCAGGGTGAGCGATAAGGAGACAGTACACAGGGTGTTGACAGAGAGTTATACGAAAGTCCAGAGAGAGAGATAATTACGGCTTCACTTACAGAGACTTGTACATATACTTTCTACTAACCCTCATTCCTGGACTACTAATCTTCACTTCAAGTCTGTATTCTTACGTTTAATACACTTATTTTTCTATCTCAATTACTGGCGTTGTTTATTTATTTGTGCAGGATTCCATTCCCGGAATCCACAACACTAATGATTTCTCGTTTCTCTTCCTGCTCATTATTAATGTTTCTGTTCCTAATTCTTCCACACCCTGTAACCTTTATCATAATGGCGAAAAAAAAACGCTATTCATTTGTTGGAAATCAAGGGAACCAAATGTTGTATTGATGTCTTGTAAATAACCAAGTAATAAGAAAAGAAGATTTATTTACTTTTGAATCGCATTAATATAAACTTGACTTTAAAACTTTAAGGATGTCTAATGGCCTAATATTAAAAATTCGCCAAAAGCATTGTTATAAATAAATAAATGAGAGTTATTCTAAAATTTACTCGTAACGGTTATCCGCGTTGAAAGTGGAATCAGCGGAACGAGTTCAATTTCCGACCGTTGCATTCTCTTTCGCATTAATTCCCTTGAAAAAGGCATGAATCCACCCCTTCTATCCCCAGCTATGAGTTAAATAACAGAGTAGATTTAATTCTGAAATCCTAAGATATGCAAGGGAAATTGTGTTGACGAAAGCGTTGGTGTTTGTACACTGGCCTTGTTCATCTACTGATAAAGTCAAATTATGCGTTATATCCCAGAAACTGTAAATAAGGTACGCTCAGCAGAGTTGCAATATAAACCACAGGTTAGCTTTGTGGGTGTGAAAGAAACAGCAATATATCTGAGCAGGCGTCTGCCACAGGGATTAGCTTGAGACTCTAATATACTGGTTGGTATACGCAGCACTGAACAGCTGGACACTATAATTAGAGTGGGAGGACTACTCTGAGTTCTTTATAGACTGGCTTTTATGCTAAAGGCAACGGGAAACCACTCCACTGTCTCCCAAGAAATCATGAATCGAGGAATTGGTGGAGACCCATGATCGTCTGTGGTCATGAAATGACATGGCATTGCATATATTTATATATAATCTCCTTGAATCTCCTCATATATATATATATATATATATATATATATATATATATATATATATATATATATATATATATATATATATATATATATATAAGCTCCTTGAAGACTTTGTGAAGAATTTCCTTGAAGCATAAAAAGAATCACATAAAATGGTTTTACAGAAAACGGTAGAATGTTCTTTTTAAATTGAATTATTCTGGACAAAGAAACAGTCATAAAAGGATTAAAATCCATTTAGTCTATTTTGAAATGTTATTTACACATTGCTGTAATTAATTCCATAAAAATGTGTTACAAACTATTTGTTATGTGGTCGATGTCTTTCGAAAATATTTTCAATCGTTATCTTTGTCGACACATTTTAATAAGCTTTCTGTTTAAAAATAAATATTACCAAATCAGTTCAAAATATTTGAATGTGTTGCAGTTGTTTCTCATAGATAGCTAGATGCATGCAACATTTCCAAGTATATATATATATATATATATATATATATATATATATATATATATATATATATATATATATATATATATATATATATATTATGAAATGGACAAAGTCCGACAATTATTTTAAGACATTTTTTATATTATACGTCCTTTTTATAGATACAAATATTTAAGTAAATGCTCTCTTTATAATATACAGTATTAACGACCTGAATGTCCGAGAAATTTTCATAGAAAATATGCGTCCTCCAACAGGAATCGAACCTGTATCCTTGCGTAATCAAATTGTCTTTAAATAGAGTGGCGGCAGAAGAATTATCGTTGAACTTTTAAAAGGTAAGCTTAAATATTAATACAATACTTAAATGCAGCCATCAATTTTGAGTTCTTCTGTAGTTTATTGTTGCCTATCGCATACAGCAGCAGTATGTCTCTCAAAAAGAAATCTCCACCAACAGAAGACCAGATTGCAATCAAAGAGCCAAGGCTGCAGCGAGGAAAAGAAAGTCATGTGCAAATGAAAACTCTTAAGTCCCTAAGTCTTTGCATGTTCTAAGCACTGGAAGCTCTCCTGGCTGCTGTCTGATTTGAGTTTTCATTTGCACATGACTTTCTTTTCCTGAACAAGCCGAAGACCCAATCAAGAGCTCTCCGCAGGAGCTAGCTTAATTGCCGCCCGATAGCGCGGCTTTTTTAAAGGTAATAAATAAGAAAAATCAAATCACCTGCGTGTAATTATTCATTGTTCTGAAAGAATGAGAATTCGGGTTTTTTAAAACTTTATGATATAAACTAGAAAGTTCGATATGAAATGGGATTTTTATCCTCTTAAAATTACGAAGATCTGCTTCTTCATCTCCAAACTCCTGGAATGGAATGTTTGACACGCTGAAGCTCTGCTCCAATCTCTCAGTTACTTGGTTAGTACCTGGAAAGAAAAGTTGTAAAATTAAATTTACTCACTTCTCCTAAATAGGTTTTCTTCTGAAAAGATTAACTACAACCGGAAATATTTTTATTTCATTCAGTGCTAGAATTTCTACGAATAACTTGTCCAATTATTCAAAAAATGCAGATCACAGAACAAATCCAACTTCACACACATTTTCAAAAAACTCGAGTTCTGAATAGTCAATAAACACGCAAGTGGGCGTTACTATCCACCCACACACAAGTAGTTTTTCAGCTTGTGACAAAACCTGACGAAAACAAAGTTTTATAGTCTAAATGTTTATGTTATTATTAAGGGGAAAGATTAAAAGTACTTTGGGGGTATTTTTTACATATTTTAATTGTTCCTAGCACGTCTGAAATTTTTGTTTAAATTCTTGTTTTTTTTTTCAGTCAGCAAAATTGACAGATAATCAATCATGGCAACCATTTTTTTCCATTTTATAAAAAAATTAAAATCTCAATTTTCTTTTAAAAATCAATTATCATTTTTTCAAAACTTATTTTAAGAAAATTAGAATTTATAATATTTATTTAAAATATTTTGAAACAAGCATTACTTAGTTTCTGCGCCGAAAAGATGTAGTTTAAAAATAAAACAACTCAGGTCATAACATTTCGCGTCACTTGACAGGTGATGATTGATGATTTCAGCTTACGTGAGGAAAAGTTATCTTATGGAACGATAGGAAGTGACATAATTATTTAGATATAAGTAAACAAATTATTTGCCTCGTTATTTTAAAGGAAAACTGTCAGCGCTCTATTTTTTTTGTACTTAGCTTTCACCTTTACGTTTACGATGCTTTATGGAAAATATATTATAAAGAAATTAAAATAAAACTTTTGAGAGTGAGATTAAATTTCATAAGAAAGGTATCTAATTAATTTATAGATACCTTTCTTATGAAATTTTATCAGAAGTCTACATAAAATACTATAATTTTATGTACATTTACTACATTTTACTGTGTTATTTGTATTTCCATTCATTTTATTAATTTTGATATTTCATTTATGGAAAAATGTCATAACTGAGATTAATATAAAAATAAGATTATATAAATTTCATAAGATGTTACTAATACTTGTAGGTACCCTTCTCAGCTGAAACTGAGAAATCAAATTAACTTCACACGTGTTTCTCAAAAATATAAGATGTTACTAATACTTGTAGGTACCCTTCTCAGCTGAAACTGAGAAATCAAATTAACTTCACACGTGTTTCGTAAAACTAAAGGGCCTAACAGTGGAGAACAATGCTTAACTCAAATAACGCGACTTAATTGTATTCTTGTTGGTCTTCCGTACTTTTTAATTACAGCCGTTTATAAACACAACATTACATTTCTTAATTAGTGCAGGTCTTCTGATTGGTCGAAGTGATACAATTTGCAATGCTGTAAAAAAGATCTATCTCATAAGGCCATTTACGAAACTGAATGCCGTTTTCACTAATTATATAATATTTTAACAACTTAAATGTAAAAATTTAAAATAATTAAAGAAATAACAAATAATTATATTAAAAATTATTTCTTCATCGAAAAAGTTTTTGCTTTCAGAAAATATTTTCCATATTCATAAAAACAACTAAAAGCAAATAAAGGCATTTGAAATTAACTGTAGAAATTGTAATTTTAAATTAAATAATATCTTTGTTTTATTGAGTTTTGTATGTTACAATTCAGAGCAGATTTTCAAGTGGGGGGGGGGGTCAATAAAAATACATGATTTGCTTTCCTCGAAGCCTTGTGCTTTTAACTAATATAATCACTAAACTGAATGCTATTGAATTTCTAGAGTTTTCATAAAATTAGTTATGGGTGAAGGAGTAATAAATATAAAAATATATGTTTGCCATGACTTTAAAAAAAGAAAACATATATATAATAATTTCCATCATTTGTGAATAGTTTCTGAAAGTTTCATTAACATCCGACAATTATTTTTATTTTTGCAAGATTTTCCAAATTAATGTCTGTCATACAAAACAAAAAACAAACAAACAAACAAACAAAAACGTTCTAAAAATTGTATATGTTATGTAGTAGTTCAAAGAGAAACAATGTGTTTTAATCAAAATTTAAAATGTTCTAAAAAGAAGGAATTTAATTATAATTTTTTTTTTATGGAAAAAATAAATAAAAAGGGAAACGCTTTTAGGTGTAAAATTGTAATAATTACAACGCTTCCTGTATCTGAAAACAAAAATTAATTTTTATATAATTATTCTAAACAAAAGGTTATTTTTATTATTTAGTTAACTGCATAACTGGCAAAATAGGATTCAAATTCGATTATACAAAACAAAATATACTCGAAATTCTGTTAGAATTTTTATTGGATGTTTCACTAGACAGTAGTAATTAGATGACTAATCTAGTAGACCATTACTATTGTAGTGAGTTAGATCTATACCGAGCGTCCTAACTCTTGTGGTCTTATTAAGTTATTCTTAGTAAATACTTATTAGAAATAAAACATTGTTGTTATTGAATGTTGACTGACAGGAAAATTTCTTGATTTGATTAATTTTTTGAGAAAATTTTAACTAGAAATAATGTCCCATCTGCACAACACAAACATTTCTTTGATTATAAAGAAAGGATTGAAAAAGGGCAGACCAAAAATAACCTGTGTACAGCTTGTTTATTTTTTTCTTACTGGTTCATAGATTTTAGTATCGATTTAGATTTAGTATCGATTTGCCATTGGCTAGTAACGAGAGCAGTTGTTTTTTCCTTGATAAATTATTAAACGCATAAGACTACATTGAACACAGTTTTAACAGCTTAAAAATACTTACCTTTTATTAAGGTGACATGGAAAAGAATCATTTGCGCACAAAATAAAATACTGCAAGAATCCATCATGAAGGTAGGCTTCAAATACACGTTCACAGAGATGACTTTAGACTTTGTTGTAATGAAAATGAAATCAGTTAAAAATGCGATAATTTGATATTATAAACTGCTGAAGTGCTCTTGAAGATATCTCAGGCTTGTGTGTCTTGTCACACAAGTTGTTTTCTGATATGCCACACAGGATAAATATTTTCTTTGATTAAAAACTCACCATGACATCGGAAGAAGGAAAAGAACTTATACTTAGAGGCCAGATATCTAACATGTCTAAAAAGGTTTGCAATATGTTTTGGGTGTGCAAAAGTCCCCAGCATCATTATTAAGATAAGGGGGAGGGGCTTAAAAGTTCATAGGCTGACTATGAAGGAGTGATGCTACAGCTGTGAAATCTTGCATGCATTAATTTAAACTCTTCTTATTAATAACAGCATTGTTTCTTTCCAGGTAAACCGACATCTGACTGTTCAAAGAAGACTTAAAAAATAACAAGTAGCGACTTCTCTTGAAAATGGAACAAAAGTTGGAATCGTGGTGATAAAAAGTACCTGCAGAAAAAGTGTTTAGCCCACAAGGATACATGCTGACATGCTCGCTACATTAGAGGATGACGATCCAGCTCAATATCTGTCTGTTTCTCTGAGATGAGGTATTATGATTATTTACATTATTCGAACTATTATCCTTATCTTCATTGCCATATTCACAACGTTCCGACCGTTGTACGCTCTCGAACCAAATCCTTTATTTCGTTCACAGGGTTAGATTGTTCTAGTTCCCTTTAACTGAACTCTCCATCTTTTTTCTGCTGTAGCCTGATATTGAACTCTTTGGGTCTAGTCACTGGATCTAACCAACGCCTTTATCCACTGAGCCATGTGTCCTTAAGGATATCTGTGTATGAATTTCTGGGACTTATACACCTAATGTCTAAGCAACTGTTTTTACCGGTGCTCATATTACAATTTTTCCGTTATTATTACATATTTTTACCAGAGCTTATATTGCAATTTTGTGTTGTTATTCATTGCTTTGTTCTAGCATTCCTTATTACTGGTTCTCATATTGTATTCATTTCTATGCTTGGTCGGCTCGTGAAATTTTTGTGGCCTAGCATATGTGCTGATTCCTTAGGTTTTTGTACTTTCCAGTGATGTTCTCTGTCTATTATTTAAACCTCATCCCACAGAGGGTGCTTATCTCACTTTTCCCTCCATATGTGGTCAGTTATGTCTGACTTTCTATTTCTCCTCGTGTTACCGTTTTGCGATGTTTTTGAAGTCTTACCTTAAGGGGGCACCCTGTTCTCCTTTATATTTCTTACCACAGCTACACGGATGGCGTACACACAGTCCTTAGTCATGTTCTCCTCTCTGGGGGGTTCTTACTCGGAAGAGGTGTCTGCGAAGTGTTGAACCACTTTTGAAGTTTGTCCTGATGTTATACGGACCACAGATCTTTTGTATTTTCTCCGATAATTCCTTCATACAGGGTAGGCAGACTGAAGTATTACATATATAGGTTTTCCATTGCTGGTGATAATGGCGAGCCTATTGTTAAGCCCTCATCCTGTCGATCTATGTCTGATCCCATTCCAAAGTGCATTGTTTGTGTACAGAAAGTCAGCATCTTCATCAGGTTATCTGTTGCTATACTGATCCGTTCTCCTAGAGATGAGTCCAATGCGAGTCTGTCCCTGACTACCGAGAGTGCCTCTTCCGTTGGTGAACAAACTCACCACGTCCAGGCTCACCATCTGGTTGGATTGGATGGGAGCGTATGTCCGGAAGTGGGTGTAGTTCCGGACATATGCTCCCATCCAAGTGGGCGGAGATCCGGACATACGAAATACCAAACACCTGACGAAGGCCGGAGTGTACAACGGCCAAAACGTTGTGAATATGGCAATGAAGATAGGGATAACAGTTCCAATAATGTAAATAATGCAAAAGTATGCAACTGAATTTAGGGAGAGAAAAGAGAGTTATGTTATTTTGAAAGAGTCTCGGTAAAAAATCATCTTTCGTCATATCACTTCTGTTTGCAGTATTTTTACTTTTTAAGTTTTCATCTTCACAATTCACCAGCCTTTTGATATCCAAGTATGAAAATATTTGGCAAACTTCTGAGAATGTTGGACAGAACATTTTATTTGAAAGAAGGATGGGGATTTGCGCATTTGTAGTGACTACAAAACAGGTGTAAACAACAAAATATGCGCAGACTCATATCTTATCCTCAATGTAGAATGGGATTGGAACTCTCTTGCGGGTATGAAAGCCTTCTCTAAAATTGATCTAAAATCGGCATGCCATCAAATACCTATTGACGAAAACTTTAAAGAAGTCAAAACAATAAACACGCCAATAGGCTTGTTAAGATAAAAAAAGAATTCCCTATGGAATTAAAACTGCAAGTGCAATTTTTCTAAGGACTATAGACCAAGTTATTGGTAGCGAGAAAAAATACAATATACTACAGGATGACATTTGTGTTGGTGCTATAAACGACGAAGAATTAATATGGAAAAACAGTTTTGAAGGAGGTAAAAAATTCTGGATTAACAATTAACGAAAAATGCGTGCACAACACTAAATAATATAATTTTGGGGATATTCCATATCTAACGAAGGTATATCACCAGACCAATCGTTGACAAAATATTAAAAGTTGAATTATCTAAGAACAAAAAAGAATTGGAATCTTTCTTAGGACTTGTAAATTTCTACAGGAGATATGTAGAGCGATACTCCGAATTGACAGAACCTCTTGCTGCTTTAAGAAAAAAGAATGTGGAATATATTTGAACAAAAGAACAACATGTGGCATTTAAAAATTTAAAAGATGTTCTGGCAAAGAAGCCAGTAGTGAGAATATTCGACCCTATAAAGAAATTAGTATTAACAACTGACGCAAGTGAACACTCCTATTATGTATCGTTTTAGAAAATTATCAAAAGCCAAATTGAACCACTCAACTATTGAGAAAGAAGCGTTGGCCATAATATGGGCAACAAATCGAGCTCATCAGTTTCCGATCATAGAATTTAGAATTTATATTTAATCCTAGGAAGGAACTTCCTAAAGTAACATTGTCTAGAATTCTAAGACAGGCCTGACGTTTGACTTTGATATTGAGTACGTGAAAGGCAATACCATTCCATATGTAAACGCTTTGTCGAGAATGAGGTTTAACTTCTGAAAGTGAGAAAGAGAAAGAAAACTGGGCCGAAATTGATATTTTGTTGATAGACAAAATAGCTGAGGATACGAAGCGAGACCCCATATTGAACAATATATTGTTCAGGATAAAAAAAAAAAAATAATAAGTGGAATAATTGCTCACGAGCAGAAAGGTAGAAATGTAATGCGTAATGGAGACGTAGTGGTTCCGCCCGCAATGAAAGGAGCAAAGTTATAAAAAGTATACATAGTTCATTGCAGAATAACGTCTACGCAAAGGAGATTAAAGCTAGAGGCATGGTGGCCAGGCTATTCTAGAGATGTACAAGAATACATAAAATGATGTAAAATGTGCAATGCCAGAATAAAATTCAGACAGACAAAAACACATACAGGGCCTAAAGAGTCCCAACCTTTGGACAGAGTACACATGGATCATGTCCATGTTAATGGAGTGTGATTATTACTAATACTGGTAGATGCAAATTCAGGCTGGCCAGAAGTAATACAGGTCATAAAAAAAAAGAAAAAAAAGAAGTTCGGCCGTGAAACAAGCGTTAAGGATTATATTTTTAAGAAATGGAATTCCGAAAACGGTAGTATCTGACAACGTCCCAGAGTTCTGTGACGAGGAATTATAGGCAAAGCATATAAAACCCCCACCCCGTGCCATCCGCAATCAAACGGATCAGTAGGAAGGATGGTGTAAACTATAAAAGATGGATTGCAAATATGTGTACAGCAGAAAGAACAGATAGAATCAATACTTTCTAGATTGTTGCTAAGTTATAGGATAATGCCATATCTAGAAAACTGAAAAGTCCGACTGCATGGGTAGACACATTAGAGCCCCATTAAACTATATCATATGCTACCAACGAAAAACTATGGTATAAAAAGAATAGTAAATTTAATCTACAAGAGGCAAGATTCATAATGCAAAGTGGACAGAATACTATGATAATAGAAAAAAATGGAAATGGAATGCAGACCAAGTTAGATTGCAACATGATAGTGATGAAGAAATGTAAAATAAGCCTGAAAGTAATGAACGCGAAAATGTTATGCCAAGGGAAGACAAACTAAACAGTGAAATCGAGAGCAATATAGACTCTGAAGAGAAACAAGGACAATCATTGGAGGAACACCTCCTATGAAAAAAGAAGGTTGAAGTCTTCCCTATCTAGACAATCTCTTAGGGAGAGGGGGGAAATAATGAGAAGATAAAAGCTCCCAGAAGAATCAAGGAAAATAAAGGGATAAAACCTCTTTGGTATAGGGAGATGGGGTGACTTATTTACATATTAAGTCACAGAGACTATAAATAGCTACGGCTATTACCCATGAGGCAGTTGAGTGCATACTACTTCCGTGAGTCAGTAACACTACATTTTCACAGATATCTTCAACATTTTTATTTTTAGTTTTTGTTATAATCATCTTCCCAATTCCATATATTCCCCCTTTTATATTTAAGTTAGGTTGTAATGATAAAATTATGACCTAACATGTATATTGTTTATTGCTATGGGCTACTGACAGATTTTAAAGGAAAATTGATAATGACTGGGTGACCTTAAAATCTGACACAAAGCTCCTATTTAAAAAGTTAAGTTCAAAACAGCTATCAATGATAACCTTATCCTTGCCTACGGTAATTACTATCTTAACATCTCTCTCTACTTTTTCACACCTTTTTTATTGCTTTATGCAATCATTAATTTTTCTTGAAATATTAATTAATGCATATTTTTTCAGTATTCCATTTAATGATAAATATTCAATAGTTAGGAAAGAATTAGCTAAAAATGTAAACAAATAACTTCAGATAATTATAGTAGCACATTCTTATTAATGTAAAAAACCTTTTTTTCCAATTGTTCAAATTAAATTTTAAAAAGTACGAATAGCAATTTAAAAATGCATAATCCTTTCTTGACACCATTTATTTACTTTTGAAAATGGGTGACTCCATCTTTATCTTTGAAAAGCAGAAATGTATTTATTGAGGTCAAATCAATTTTATTTATTGAGGTCACTTCCGTTTGTGAATATCTCCTCACCAAATATCCTATCCAACTTGCTATATCAAATCTTCTGCAATGTTTCCGATAATACAATCTAGAAGAACATAGAAGACATTTGAATTAAAAGAATTAAAAGAATCCTCTGAATTTAACATAAATGCCGCTTCATTCCTCCATTCGCCCGCAGGCATTTTTTAAAAATCTTTGCTTTGTGGTTTGGATTGTTGTTTTCAGACAATTGTTTTTACAGACAAATTTACATTCTTCTAAAATCTCGTCGCATTTCTCTCTTTCAATTATCATAGTTATTCTGGTAGATTGCTTATATTTCCATCGTATTGCAGAACTTTGTCAGTTACAGACAAAGAATCTTTATTTCAAATGGATGCCATGGCGATGCACTCAGATAATTTTATATAGTTTCGAATGCCTTTCATGTTTGGCTTAGAGAGGCGTTACCCTGTCAATAGTTACATTTATCTCGAGTGGGTGAATTGCAAACAATAAGCAACCAATATTCCTAACCTTTGTGAACTTGGACAATTCCAAGAAAAGCATAATTGGCTCTGGATAATTTTCAGCGGTGGCTGTGGCACTATTTAACCTTGGTAACTGGAAAATAAGGTTTAAAAGGTGTATCACAAATATACCGATGGTCATGTACAGGTTATTTTCAAGGAAATATGAAATTCTCAAAAATCAGAATTGTGGAAACAATAATTTTGCAAAGTTAAGTGGCAGACTTATGAAAAGGTCATAAAAGTGCCAGATATGCAAACAGCCGAGATAAGGATACTCGGCTAGGAAACGACATGAAGATCCGGGATTGAAAACAAAAGGTTCTTAAATTTATGAAAACATAACATCAAATTTATGATAACAATTGGCAGCGATTTATGACGGGCATTAAGAAATGTTGGTTCAAAATATGGAATAAGCAAAGATATGATTTACTGCCCAGAAGTGGAGAATAAAGACTCTTTGTAAACAAAGTAATAAAGTTTTGGGAATGACCGAAGGGAGGTCATGTGTTAAGTATAGGAATTTTGACAGGACAAGAAAAAGCTTGCAAAGGCAAAATTTCAGATGATAATTTTAATTAGTTCATAATTTGTGACGGACGAAAAGCCCCACGTAAGATAAAATCCTCTAATTAAGGAAGTAACTTAGACTACGTCAAAGCGATCGAAAAACCATTGGGCAAAGTGGTAGCCAAACGTAGCGGGCGTAGGCAAGACACCAAAAGAGGTGGAGAAATTACTAACATCCATTGATAGGTGTTAGTGGGAGATGCCAATAGATGAGAGAAAGAGTATGGGCGGATCGATATCCTGCGACCATACTCCACGATAGAGGAGGTCTCAGTAAGATTGTTTGCGTAAGCAAATTTTGAACAACGGACTATTGTTGTATTGGGGGAATCATCGAAACCCCCAGACTACGTCTTGCCCATTACAATTATTGACTGAGAGTCCATAAATACGAGCGCCCTCGAAGCAGTAAAAGAGGCACAGAAACTAGAAGTGAAGTTGAGTTCAATGTCGGAGTTTGCGGAGCGATTGGCTTGCTGAGACTACCCACGTGATTGTCTGCTGACGAAACCTCCGACGAAAGCCTTGTGCCACAATTAACCAAGCCAGCCACCTTAACGTTTCTTAAAATCACCAAAGTCTCACTTCCATCTAGAAGCGGGTTGGGACGAGAAACTGAATGCATTCCAGCGCTTCAAACCAGTTATTGTACCATACCCGATATAGCGATATAAAATCAGAAGTTATTTTCTTAAGCCAGGCGTCGTTTCTTTTTGATCATTTTCATTGTTACATCATTACTCTGTTTGGACTGATTCAGTAGCAGAGATCCCCTGCGGCAATTCGATCTTGATCCAAAAAAACACAACGTGGGATAAGACAAGACCGAGATCGAAGCGGTTACTTCGAAGACCATTTACGGGTGTCGTGTGTTGGAGACGACTGGGCGTGGGGAGGCGCGTCACACAACACAGAGGAAAGTATAAAATCAACCCGAAGAAGCCAGTGAAATACATTGATTCTATTTGGTTCATTAACTATATTCATGTCTGGATTTAAACCAACAAAAGTGCATTGCTCTTTCATTTTTTAAAGAACACATTGCTCTTTATTTTATAGATGTTCAAGAAGTTAGCTTTTCGGAAAATCCCCACAATTATCAGAGTTCATGCATTTGCCTCTGAGCCATTAGTTCCTTGTCTTGATGCCTTGATCCACGTTCTTCTTTTTATACATTTTCATTCTTTTTATCTTTTCCTCAATCCCCGCTATGCACAGTCTTTTACTTTCACTCTCTGCGTACTAGTGGCGTTCCAGCCTTGCTTCGGATGAAATGCTTAAAAAATATTTAGACTTCAAAATGATAAACCTATCGTCTTTATGCAACATTGTTAAATTAAAGCCTCAGACGGATCTACAGGGTGCGATGGATAAATTGTCTAAATGACGCAAAAATGGAAATAACGCCAACATCTCATTTTAACAAATATATTTACCAAAATGACACAAAAATATCCTGAAATACCAAAGAGTAAATGTATTCAGTAAAATCGCCATTGGCTTCAACCACGGCCTCCAGACGACTTTGGAACCTCTTGCAACTTTTCTGGACAGTCTCCTTGGTGAATGCTGCCATAAGTTTTGGCTTCAGTTCATCTTTGGTGTTGTTGATCTCTCGCTCAACTGTGCCACGCACACAATCATCAAGGGGGGTGCAGTCTAGGGAGTTAGTTGGCCAGATGTAAGTGGTGATGTGGTCGCAGAAATTGTCTGACAGCATGACTGTTTTCTCCTGCTTGTGTAGCATGGTGCAGAGTCCTGTTGCCAGACATAAGGTCTTCCAGCAGCCACTCTCTTGAGCCATGACAGCACTACATCCTCAAGATACTTGATGTAGACCTCCATATTGAGTTTGAGGCCCTCATTAACACATTCGGAAATTCTTTTCTTATCAGAACGAGTGAGTTTTCTAAGCTGCCGTACCTTCACCCAACTCTTTCCGAACCGTCTGCACTGTCCTCAGATTGACACACAAACACTCTGAAATGTCCGTATTGAAGCTTCCGGTGCGAATGCCATAGAGTAGAGTATACCGTTTCCAAATTTCTGACTTACTGAATTGCTGGAGAGTCTGTGTTAAGAAATTTAGAATGCACGAGAGAGAGAGAGAGAGAGAGAGAGAGAGAGAGAGAGAGAGAGAGAGAGAGAGAGAGAGTTGTGATTAGCTTGTGAAATCGTCTCAGAACGATATACAACTCTTGCGATGGAGAGATAAAGATTTCTTTGCGCGGTTCATAGTTGCGTTCCTCCTCGGCGGTAGTAACAGTAGTAGTAATCTTCGTGGTAGCAGAAGCATCGGTACTTATATTGACAGTACATGTTAGCGGGGGGGTTGTTCCAATCCCTGACGTCACTTCCAGTCTCCGATATCTCTCTACACAGCTCGACTGCACTCGACGACAAGCCCAAAAAGAACCATTTGATTATTGTACCTTGTTCGACGTTTCCGTTTCCAGTGGTAGTAATAATAGTAGCAGTGGTAGTCTTAGATTGTTGGAGGAGTAATTCGCTTCTTCGTACTTATATCAACAAAATATGTTAACGGGCGTTTGGTTCCAATCTCTGACGTCACTTCCAGTCTCCGATATCCCTCCACCCAGCTTGACTGCACTCGACGGCAGACGAGCCAACCATTCTGTCAACAGATTTCTGTGCGCGTTTATATAGATAAACCTGTCTGATCATAAATCGACCCTTGGTCCACAAGCGATTATCACGAGTGCTGCCTTCAACCCCAAATCATGTGAATTTCAAAGTTCCCCATAGCCTTAGTAAGCTCTATTTCAAATATTAACTGATAAAAATGAACGATCATCTTCCATTGTCTTCCTAATGACCCAATTCCAAATGGGCTAGATCAGATTCCCATCAGTAAACAAAATTGTTCTGCTCTAATTTCGCTGTTCAAATCTACTCCAATTTCAATAAAAAAAAATATACGTGCGTGTGTTTGAGTGTGGTTCCCAAACTCTCTCTGTTACATTTCCTCCCCTACCCATCTGTCATTTACTAGTAAATGACACGCGAACTTTCCTATCAACAAAATATGAGAAATCCCAGTTCAACATGCTTCTGACTAGGGTCTGCTTAAACATACATCTCTTTCAGCATGCAAAGGTAGAGTCCTCAGTTCTTCTTAGGGCTCATTATGCCCATTTACATTTTCATTGTCCTTACGATACATATGTACATGCAACTTCCGGTTAAAGTTCACTGTTTTGGTGATCTCGTGCAATAGAACCTTTTCACATAGTTCACTAGTTCGAGTGTTCTTTCCTTTTTTCTTTTTTTTAATTGGAGTTCGCAACACTCCTTACCAATTATTTAAGTCTCATTACAAAAAAAAAAAAAAAAATCGATTTATTTAGTAAATCTGTCCCTACTATTTTGTTTCGCCCTCACAACAGGCTTTGTCGAATCTTTTGTTGGTTCAGGTCCTTCCACGATAAAAGTGGACACTTCTTCAATATCAGTTAGGGGTCCCAATGCACTCGGGTCGGACCTCCCTTGGTGAAGTGCACTAACTGGAACACCTTCTTCACTCATGCACTCCCGTGCCAGTTTATTATGCCCGGTCGACAACACCGCACGCCTCTTCAACCACCACCAGACTTGCTAGTCTGGTGGTGGTTATCATTAGTATAATTTCCACAACGGTCGGCCAGGTTATTATAGCAACCCAATTCTCTCTCCAGTCCGAATTCGGCGTACCTATCTTATCTAACCCCGGCTTCAACCATCCAAGATCAATCTTATCGATTCGCTTTAACAACGCCGGCATCTTTTCTAGCGACATCTTAGGAATCTCTCTTACAATGGGTTCCCACAATCCCGTCTATCCACTGGCATTCGTTCCGGAGTTATTATACTCGGAGACAGGTGTCCCAGCGACAGCATGTCTAATTGTGCTCTCACATGCTCTAAAAACACCGTTAAAGAGTGACTTGTTTGACGTACCTTACTCATTATAGCTAATAATTGAAAATACCTTTGCAAAACCCCCTCTAATTTCTGTAATTCGGTTGTTACAGGCGTGGTTACCCTAATCACTTCTTTTCTAAAAATCTGTAGGTGAGAAATCAACCAATTGATACTCCCTCTATTCTTAGCCAATTCCAGCCTAGGAACATTCAGTATGGATACGCTCTCTCTAAGTGACTGAGCCATTGTTTGTCTCTGTTCTACTGCCTCTAATTTCCTCTTAATTACTCTCACTTCGCCTTCGGAGACTGTACCAAACAACACGCTTAATGCCTTTCCCACTATAGGTAATACTGCCCTCTTTTGCCTGACCCATAACAACTTTATTCCTTTCAAATAGTAATTCATATCCTTCCATTGTCTCTCAAGTATTAAGGATTCCTGAGCTAAGGAGTATAATATACGGTGGTATTCCGGAGTCTGTAAATAGTCTCCGGCGACTTGGGTCCTGGCTGTGTCTAGTTTGTCCACTTCGGTCATCAACTGACCCAGTAACTTCTCATACGGCTTCAGGTCTATCACCAAAGTTATCAACCACTTTGATTTAGTTATAATCACTTCGCTAGTCTTCTTAAATACAGTATTCTCACTGTGTTCCCAGGTATTAGCTACCACAACTAGCATCGTCAGTACCACGAGCCTCCTCTCGTCCATGTCTGCAAGGAGATGGAGAGAATAATTCGTCTTACTCAATCATTCTCTTATTGTTTTTAGCGGGTGGTTACATCTTAGAGCGATACCTCAAGCACCGACCCACACCACCACCAGTGCTGTGTATGCATGGGGCCCGTCCACACCGTTCACCAGCACTGATGATAAATGCACAGTTAGTCCCAGACCATCACTCGTTCACCACAGCCACTGTACTGGTTTCACTTAATCCTTGGGCTCGGGCTGCACCGCACCCCTCAATCGCCGTTTTAGTGGTAATTCCTCATTAACACTAGGTGCTTTTTCAGCCCGCAATTTACTCTACAATTGAGCTAACGGAATTTCATCCTCTTCCTCCCATTCACTCAGTTCTTCTTCTTCCCTAAGGTTAGGCTCAATCTCTGCTTCTTCAGAATGTCCCGCTGGGGTCCGACTTACCTCCCTCAGCCTTCGAAGGGTAGTCGGGCTAATTTTAATCTCCTCTCCCTTCACTTTTACTCTCAGTCTCTAACCCTTCAGGTTCTACCAACGTAGTTTTCCCCAGCCTTTTTTGTTGAGTTTTTGTTTCGGTTCCTTTCCATTCTCCTATTTCAGCTAGCTTTATATCATTCGCATGCACTCTCTTTACCTGTCCGGTCAATTGGTCCCAGATCACAAAGGAAACCAGACCCGTCTGCTCCACGATCCTATAGTATGGACTCCATCTCTGGTCCAATTTACTTTCTCTCATGCGTATTTTATAATACACTGGATCACCCATCTGGAAGGAAACTTCTCTGTTTTTATTTACTCTATCATTTCGCCTTTTCTGGGCTCTTTGAATCCTCCTCCTCACCTGCGTAAAAAGAATTATGCTGTTGTTCTTAAACTATTTGGTGATGATCCTCTCTTAAATACTTCTTCCCAGGTCGTAACAGATTGTCTTTTGGTAAGACTACATCCCTGCCATATATCAAGTAATAAGGGGAAAATTTTGTCGTCTCCTTCATCGAGAACCTCACAGCTGCTAACGCTTGGGTTACGAATAAATCCCAATTTCCCTATTATCCTCTGTTAGTTTAGCTAACACATCAGCGAGGGTCTTATAAAATCCCTCTACCATAGCATTACTTTGGAGATGATATGGAGAGGTGGTTATGTGCTGTATGTTTAATTCTCCCAACGTCTCTCTCATAATCTGATTCACATTCTTCGATCCATTATCGGTAACCAACTGTTCGGGGGCTCCATACCTAGGGAATATTTCGTTCAGTATTATATCTGACACCGTTCGCGCCTTCTTATCCGGTATGGCAAATGCCTCAGGCCAATTCATCAGCCAGTCCACAAAACTCACTATGTAAAGATTACCTCTATGTGTTTCTCCATAGGGCCCGGAAATATCCATGCTTACTTTCTGAAATGGATAATTCGGAACATCCGTTTCTAATACTGGGGCAACCCTTCTCCTTCGACTCTGTACTTGGCATGTTACACATTTTTTACATGGTTCACAACATCATTAACTTAGGCCAGTAGTAATTTCTCATTATTAATCCATACGTCTTATCAATTCCCAGGTGTCCTAACCTCCTATGGCACTGGTCTAGAATTTCAGCTCTCAACTTCTCAGGTATCACCATTTTTAAACTTACTTCCTCATCTCTTCCTGAACGGTAATACAACATTCCATCGTGCACCATATATTTGGAGGTACGCCATGCCTCTACCCTGGACCTGATAGTTGCTATCTCGCTATCCTCTTGGCTTTGACTAATAATATCTCTCCAATGGGGGTTGGAAACAATTCCAAATGGGCTAGATCAGATTCCCATCAGTAAACAAAATTGTTCTGATCTAATTTCGCTGTTCAAATCTATGTGTGTGTGTGTTTGTGTGTGCTTCCCAAACTCTCTCTGTTACATGCCGGGTCAGACCAATGACATTGCAGATTCTTCTTTGGATTTTGTCAAGAATATCTAGATACATAACAGAAGCACCAGACGAGATGTGATAGCAATAGACAATACAGGATTGATTCTGATGAAAAAAAATTGTCTAGCATGACACAATGAACCAGCTTTGTTAGCAGAAGACGTATCAGTTGATTCAATATAATCGTTCCACTTCAGCGGAAAACGTTAGACTGGGAGTGCAATGAGTATCTTTCTTGGAGGTTAGCATCAACCATACTGATGGAAGGTAAAAAAGGTTCTCTTATACAGATACTGTAAACGAACTCTTACACACCAAAATATATTTTGGCTTTAAATAACCAATCAAATCAATGAATCAATTTTTTATACGCAGTTAAAAGAGGGCAATTTCATTTGGGACGCGTTAAAATTAATAAGTAATTCCTCACCCCCAATTAACAACAGATTGTCCTTAGTGAACCTTTCAGACTTACCATTTAGACGGTGGCGGGAGTGGGTGGAGAATAATTGTGTAATCCTGTCTTTTCTTTTTATCTTTTTTTCTTTTTTTCTTTTTCTTTAGTTTTTTTTTTTTTTTTTTAGAAAGAAATAGCTTACAGATGGAAAACAAAAGGAATTCGGATTATGATGGAGCTGCTAATATAGTAAATTACCTAAACGGCTTTTATCAAGTATTCTTCTCTATAATGATAAAGTTTTTTTCTATATTTTATATAGTAGTATACACTGCTTGATCTAAGTACATGTGTGAAAGTACAAATCCAAGTACATGTTGAAACTACAAATTCATGCAACTATTTAACCCATTATTGGCGAGTGTAGAATCTGGTATTAACTATAAAAAATAAAATCAAAATGTGGGATGAACTAGTTCGTTGGATGTTTTCTCGGGTCTTGGGTCAGATTTATAAATCATCTCTAAAACAATGTAAAATGCCTTTCAAATAATTTAAACCAATTTATTTATATCTTCTTCTCGTCACTTTTTTGTCCTTCAAATTCTTCTTCGGAGAATTCGTTTCATTCCATTTTGATCCCAGAGAAATGTTTTTTTAATCTCTTTTTTTCATCGTCGCTCATTCTTGAATAAAAATGTCATAGTTAAAAAAAAAAAAAAAAATATAGAAATAAAAAATAAAGTAAATAAGAAATTGCAATTGATTTTAAATTCCATTAATTTTTTTTCATATTTGCATACGATATAACATTTAAGGTGTAAAAATTGAGAAAAAAACACTTGTTTTACTTTATTTATTAAATTAATTTCGCCGAAAATTTAAAATCTATTTTTTTTATCTGAAAATTGGTGATTTAACAAAGAAATATTTTCAATGTTATTCAATTCTTAAAATTTTAAGTTATCTAAGCTAAGGGAAAGTACTCTCTAGATGAGTTGCTTCCCTTAAAAGCAATTTTTAAAACGCACAAATTTATAAGTGTGTTGTGTGTGAGATTGATGACTTATTTTTAGAAAGTATCCATCCTAGTATTTGTTGAATTTCACTAGGGAACAAGTGAGAGCAAATTTACCGGATGCCTCTGTACACTTCAAGTGAATCTTAATATCAGTTTTTTCTACTGATTTTCGCTTGGGATTAAGTGAGGAGACCTGAACAGTTCCATTCGCGTTGATTTCTTCCATTCTTGTTTCAACTCTTACTTATAACTCCAATTATATATCAATCGTTTTGAAAAAGTTATTCGAGGCTATAGCCAGTACTCCTGTCATTATTGGTACTGCCATTACCTTCATATTTTACAAATTTTTAAGTTCCTTTCCAAAGTTTTGATATTCTTTTCTAGCATCTCGATATTTATCAAACTTCAATGATAGAACAATATTTTTTATTCCTGTTTTAGTATTTAGTGTCATAATAAATGTTTAACCGTCTAAGTTGTTTTTTTTTGTACACATTCTTTTGAGAGAAGTGTATTTTGAAGGAAGTCAGACGGTTTGTAAAAAAACACATGTAAACTTTTTAGACTCGGTGGTTAAAAACCGCCAAAATTGTTATGGATTGATTTACACTTACATTGTTCAGACTGTTGTCCTCAACTTTGTTGCCATATTCACGGCGTATCGGCTGTTGTGCGCTTCGGTTTTTTTCAGGTGATTGGAATTTTGTCCACCGGGGTAGATTGTTCTAGTTCCACGTGACATGCCTCTTCCGGATGCCTCAGTATTAGTTATCTCCCTTTAACTCGACTCAAGTTTTTTTTCACATCTGCTGTAGCCAGGTATTGAACTCACAACTCTTTGGGTCAAGTCACTGGATTCAACCAACGCTTTTATCCACTGGGCCATGTGCATGAATTTTTTGAACTTATAAACCTAATGTTTCAGTAACCATTTCTTACAATTCTGTTGTTATTGTTTTTCTCTAGCACTCCGTATTCCCTTATTGTATTCATTTCTATGCTTGGCCGGCTAAAGAGATTTTTGTGGCCTAACATATATGCTGATTCCTTAAATTATAACGATATTCGAGAAGATTTTACACAGTGGTTCAGTGTTGTTATTTGCGTCTATTTCAATTTAGGGCACGAGAAGCACGATTTCTCTTTCTATCCATACTAAATAGTTTTTGTGTTTAGCACAAGAATTTAGGATTTTGTACGGAGTTCATTTTTGTATACAGAAGGCCAAATGAGGCCTGGATATAAAAAAGATTGTCTAGAAAATCAGCATTCAAAAATCCTCCTTTTTCTGGAGTTCCAATATCTACTTTTAAGGTTAGTTAAGATGTCCGGAGTTCACAAGTGTAGCGCTATTGAACGGCCTCAATTCAATCCGTACATTTTTTATTTTACAAATGTACTAGCAATCAATAAGCAAACAAGAGAAAACAACACAAAACTGAGAAAAGACAAAGGCGATATTTTGGTCAACAATTTTCAATATATTATAAAAAGAACTACAATGTGGCGTAGATTTTTGGTTGATATCTTGTAATTTGTTAATTAACTTTAAACTCAAAATGTGGGTGTGTTTAACTGGTGTGTGTGTGTGAGTTTACCCAAGAAATTAATTTTTGTAGTATTTTTTTTTATCTGGACTCCAGGGAAAGATTTCAGTTCGTAAAATAATGGTCAGTCTCAATGAAAAGAATGTTCCTAGATAAGAAGGTTTTGTAGACTTGTTTCTTGCTGAAGAAAATCTCACTGTTAGAAGTTGAATAGTTTCTGTTGCTTGTATAGTTGAAGGAGTGAATAAGATTAGTTCAGAGATGTGCAATATTTGTACGTATGTTTGTGAGTACGCGCGTGTGTTATAGCGTTTTCCCATAAGGGTCAGACGTAATCTCTCTAACGCTACATATTGTGTGTGAGAGAAGGCAAAAAAGGAAGAGTAAAAATAATGTTGCATGTCACGTGATAGGCTTGAAACACATAGACAGGCGGTAAATTAATTTTAACCGTGCAGACGTAGACGAAAGCATGATATTAGCATTAATTGACCAATCAGGAGTCGGAGAAATATCAAGGTTCTGTGATCCACTTTGGTGTTTAGTTTGTACAAAAATTGACGTCGAAAGAAAGTGGCAGCAGAATGCTAAACAAGTAGAGGCACAATCTTTGAAGATCGAACTCAATATTAAAAGAAATTTGATTGATTGTTAAGCATCGCGCAGTGATAGTCACACTTTCTCATTCAGTTTTAGTGTAATTAAAAGGATAAAGACGATACAAAATTTGAGTTTTGATTTACTTGATAAAAACATCATTTGACGAAAGATAACAATTTGTATGTCGGTTAAGTTAGGAAAAGATTTTACTGAAATATTTAAATAAAAAGTCGCTTTACCTATGTCATATTAGAAAATATGATATATAAATCTATATGTCAAATTATTATATGTAGAAATCAATACATTAAATTACATATCCAAATCTATATATCAAACTAATAGTAGATAATTGAATGATAAAATGGAGAAACTCCTTTGTTACGCGTTTCCCGCCAACATATAAAATAGAGAACTTTATCAATAGAACTTTTAGTTGTCTGTAGAGGTTCTTTCGAAGGCCGGTACGCGTAATATAGATTTTTTAATTTTTTAATTTTATTTTATCAATTACAAAAACTTATATTGTGTTCTTCTCTATGGGCACCAGAGGATTCAATAAAATGGTCTTGTATTAATTTGGATAAAGTTTTAGTAATTAAACTTGAACTAGAATTGAAAACTATTGAATGGCCATTCAGGCATGATCCACAGTATCCTTCTGTCTGTATTTGAAAAATAAATGTTTGCTTTTATTTTTCGATTAAATTTACCTTACGAAATAGTTGGTGTCTAAAAAAATAAGTGTAAAACATGTTTTTTTCAGTTTAAAATGAATCGGAAAAATAACGGAAGTTTGTATTCAACATGTGAAACTGGAAATGCTTCAATAAATGATGAGTAAAGTGTGTTGAAGTCCGATTCGATAATTATAGACTTTCATCAATAGAAAATAGAATCCTTTTTAATAAAAGTTGACAATATGATACGAAAATAAAGTTAGTGAGACGTACATTTCTTAAGAAGGTTAATTGAACCTTGCTGGCTGAGCGGTATAATGCCCACCTGCTATAAGAGGGATGTAAGCTCGACCCTTGCCGGAAGACACATTCTCTCAGTCTTAAACTCTCGAATACACAGTCCGGAAGACGTAAATTTACATTGTTTAAAAACAGGGATATCAACTCAAACATGAGTATCCAAGAAATATAACATCTGATGTAATAATCAGTAACAATATTGATACAAGTCCTTAGGACGATAATGATGATGATGAAGAAGGAATGTGAAGAAAATACTTACAATAGAAGTCAATGTCTCTTTTGTTGGTTGGTTCATTGGTTGATTTGGTCAGACATATATAAAATTAAGTAAATCTTGACTTGATTCGAACTTCCTAATTGCAAGTGAGCAACATACCAGCGTTCTTATTACTGAAATGTTGGGATACTAACGATTGTAATTATTTCAATGAGGTTAAGTAAGTCATTGAAACAATTACAACCGTTAAAATAAAAATCCTAGGTTAATATCCCAAAGTTAGTTTTTTTAGCTCATTATTTGCTTTTTCATAATATTGATGCGTTAAACTCATTTAAAATAACGAAAACTAAATTTAACATCTCATTTATTTAACATCTTATTTGATTTTTTATTGCGTTTTTTTTTAATAATCTTTATCTCAAAGATAAAGTTTAAAATCTGTCACTGCTTTTATTCTTTTTCATAAGTGTTTACGTCATGATTTTTAATAAACTGCTTCTTCTGCTTTTTTTCATCGAACTGAAGTTCTTTAAATATGGCTACCGTTTCAATTTTTCAACTTTACGAAATGTAACAATATACTTTAATTTTAATTTAATTTAATAATTTAGCCAATGTTATTTTACAAAAGAACAGACAAAAATCTAAGTGACTATTTAGAGTTCTAATTTTAATTAATTTTAAATGTGATATTTAAAAAATATTTCTGTTTTTAAATAATATCAATATAAATTTCATGTAGTAAAATTTTTTTACGCTTTTAAAAAGTATACAAAGTAGTTTCGCTCAATCAGTGATTAGTTAAACTGTACGACGCCTACGCATTACTTAGAAATTAGATCAATTTTCTTGCAAAAAAGTCTACCCTTATTTGGACAATCATGTGACCCAAGTAGTATTTAAACTAAAGAGCGCGAATCTTGCATTAGTGAGTCCTTCAGCTACCTGAGTTGAGATTGTCCTTCGGAAGCTAGTGGTCCAACTTGAGTATTTCTTTGCGCTTAAACTGCTAAGCATTTTTAATTTTTGAAACGTTTTTTTTTAATCTTTCAGTTTTCCTGGTTCAGATTTGTACATTTTTTTACTTTCTTTCGTTGTTTGTTTTCCTTTTTGTGTTTTTAATTTATTTTTGAATTTTTCAGTCTTTTCCTATTTTAGTTTTGTGAAGTTTTTCTTTCTTTTTGTTGTCTATTTTCGTTTTTGTATCCCCCCCCCCGTTTTCATTTTATCTTTTCTGTATTTGTTTTAATTGTTGATTACTTTTTGGTTTTCCACGTTCCTGATTATTTTTGTGTTTGTTCTTGACTATTCTGTCTTTCGTTTGTGGAAAAAATAATTTAAAAGGAATAAAAAAAAAGCCATTATCTGTTCGGCCGTGGTGGTTCGTAAAAACCATCATGGCGTACAGTAACAACGGCAAAAGTAATACACCGCTTTCTAAACCGGTGTCACCAGCAAAAACGGCCTGGTCTGAAAGTAGGCCGCTTAAAAAAGATCCCACCTTTTACAGTTATCAAAGAAAGAAATTTGATGAATCATTCAAAGGGAATGAATTCTTAACCATTCAGGAAGCACTGGATGCCGTAAGTACTCGGACAATTTTCCTGCTGACTTCCGATGTTAAAACTCGAAAATTAATTGGGGTCAGCAGGGATAGTATGGAAGAAGCCCTGAAAACTCTACAAATCAGCCCAGATATTCTCGCCAGAATAACAAATGCACTATGGAACATATTACTAGCCACTGAACCAAGGAATTAGCTGGAAGCGTGTTGAGAAACAAAAAACTTACGTCTGCAGACGGAGTATATGGGCACATGCAGGAAGAAAGTAACTATACATGGAGTACCCATGGATATCCCAGAAGATAGAATGGGGGCCTTTTTTGTCAAATATGGGGCAGTCCATGAAGTAAAGGCCCTCATAAGTAAAACAGGAATAGCGACAGACGACATGGAAGTTCAGGTCACGGTGAACGGAAAAAATTTCGGAGAGATACCGAATGTTCTCGTTTGCTGTGACAAACGGATGTTGATGATTTTGGACGGCATGAAACCATATTGCTGGTCGTGTGGTGCTTCAGGGCACATGGCCAAGGAGTGCCCTGGTAAAAGTACAAAACAACCACTCCATTCAGCAGCAGCAGTGGTCACTACGCCAGCAGAGGAGGGGGTTCAACCACAAAAACGACGGAAGGAGTCTGGAAGGAGGTTGGAAGGGTCGGAAATCCCTTAATGTTCAGTCTTCACAGGACGTACCCCAACCAAAGAGGTAACAAATACCAGAGAAGTAGCAACAAAAGGATGTGCAGCCTACAAAAAAGGTGCAGGAAAAGCAGCTGCACCAAAAACATCAACAGCAACACCAACAGATAAAGCAACAGGCAACACCAAGAGCAACAAAAACAGCAACAACAGATGGACATGCCGATGGAGGTTGAAAATATGCCTTCACCTCAGGCAACATCTCTTAAAAGGAACAGAGAAGACGAGGAGGAAGATGAACCTCTGCAAAGGCACTCTGGTTGTAGTAGGGCGGAGAGTGTCATAGAGAGAACCAGGTCCGTCCCTGCTTTGCCAAAAGCTATCATGTTCCTGCCAAAAGCAAGGAGCCTCCCTACTTCCTCTTCCCGTGCTCCGTCCCCCTCTCCCTCCATCTCTTCACTCAATTCACTGTCCCCCACCTCACGCATCCACTTCTCCTCACCTTTCAAGGGAGAAAAAGAAAAAGTTTTTTTTATGACCCAGAAGCTATATGTAAAGTTGACAAAGCGGAGTTTAAAAGGGGCCTATCAAAACAAAAAAAAAAGACCCTCTTAAGGCCTATATTGAAATTAGAAAAAAATGAAGGCAAGTCGGTTGAGAACCCCCGAAATTTCCCAGGCGCCCCAGGAATAATAACATGCGTGAGGGACACGGGGGGGGGGGGTATTTAAAGGTATGGAAGCCTATCCGAACATCAGGATAATGGAACTCGAAAACGAGAATTTGAGAAAACTTAAGCAATTTTGTGCGGGGAGGGTGCCGGTTTTGCTCCATCCCTCCTTATATAGGGATGTTAAACTAACGTACCCTACGGACGTTGGCGGTATTGTCCTAGATGGTCGGATGACGATGGAGTTTGGCACAGGGAGCCTAGGACAATTCGTCGGGGGTCCTTTCCACCGCAGATTTCCGTCCGGTATGTGTATAGGTTGAAAATTTCTTTCTTTTTCTTTCGTTTCAGACTTAAAAGATGTCAATCAAGTTAGCCACTCTGAATGTGAAGGGCTTGAGGGATCGGGGTAAGGCTGCCCGCCTGCTCCGGGATCTCTTGTCTTTCGGTGTGGATGTTGCTGCGATCGAAGAGACACACTTTGTTTGCAGCGTCGATGCGTGTGTGCTGTCTAACGACTTTGTCGTCTATTAAGTATATGGGGACCTGCAGGCCAGAGGAGTTTCTTTGCTAGTGAAGCGAACTCTTGATGCGAAGGTGGACCTTGTGCGTACCGATGTCGAGGGCTGGCTGATCGTGGCCGATATTGCCGTGAAAAGTGGTTCGTTGCGGTTTATGCGCCTAACGACCAGGAGGAGCGGGTCTCGTTTTTTCGGTAGTTGGAGCCGTACCTGGTGAATTCAACGCTCCTAGACTTAATGGGGATTGGATGCCATCCTGGACCCCAAGTTAGATAGGGACGGGGATCTAGCGGGAGAAGGGGCGATCGTAGCCTGGTTTATGTGATCGACGAGTTTGGTCTCGTTGATAGATACCGTGTCGATCACCCCGGGGGAAAAATGTGGACGTGGGCTCTTAATTGGCTTTTTGACCGGGTGGTTAGCTACCTGGACAGAATGTTAGTTAGAGGAGCCGACGTAGATTTGTTAGACTGTCCCACGTTCCACTGGGTAGGCTATTCGGATCACAAACTCGTTTGTGCTCGGATGGCGTTAGATCATAGGCCTAGAATGGCTGGGTACTGGAAGTTCAATCTGTCTTTACTGCACAGGCGGGACTTCCAGGAGAAGCTAACCAGGAGCTAGTGGGGGCGGTTATCAGGAATAAGTGGTGGGAGAGGCTTAAGGATAGGATTAGGTCTTTCACCACTGATTTCAGCAAACGGCTCGCCCTCGATAGAGCTTAAGGCTAATTTTTCCCGGGCGGTGGCTGGGGGGGGAGGATCCCCTAGAGATAGCCTTAGCTAGGGAGGCCCTGGAGCGTTTGAGTAGCGAGCTCTACATGGGCCAGGTAATTAAATATAGGTTAAGCAAGATGTCTTCCGAAACTGTGAACATGGGCGCAGATTTGCGCAAGGAAGAGATCCGTCGAGGTTCCGATCGTTACATTCGTGAAGTCAAAACCCTGGAGAGGCATACTCTTCGGGCCACTGACGACATGTGCCAAGCGTTCCGGCGGTATTTCGAGAGCCGGTTTACCAAGGAGCCTGGTCTCTGTCAGGAGGAGTTTCGCAGCTATTTGACTGGCTTTCCTCGGCTTTCGCCAACTGAAGCGGCTAGCTGCGAGGGAGAGATCACGGAGAGCGAAGTCTACGTGACATTGAAGAAGGTCGGCAGAGGCAAGTTGCTCGGTCTGGATGGTTTGCCCTATGAATTGTACTTGAGGCTGTCGCACATCTTTGTCCCGATTTTGACTGTGGTGTTCAACAACTGGTTCCGGTCGGGGTTCATCCCTAACCGGATTTCCAGGGGTACGATCACGCTCTTGAAAAAGGGCAAGGGTGTTGGGCGGGATTTTGATGATTATAGGCCCATAACTCTGCCAAACACAGAGTTAAGGATTTGGGTCAAGATCCTGCAGGGGCGTTTGCAGTCAGTTGCTGAGTCTCTGTTGGGTCCTGAACAGACTTGTTCTGTGAGGGCCCGAACAATTCAGAGCAACCTGCATCTGATCCGCATGATCATAGAGGGTGTAAAAGACGACGATGAGGCCGCGCTGATCAATTTAGATCAGTCCAAGGCATTTAATAGGGTTGACCATCGCTACCTTGGAGCTGTCCTGCAGGCCGCCGGATTCGAACCCGACTTCTGCCGCTGGATTAGCCTCCTGTATCGCTCCCCCATTGCTGTGGTACAGGTGAACGGGAAGTTGTCGGGTGCTTTTGCGCTGTCTAGGTCGGTTCGTCTGGGTTGTCCACTGTCGCCCCTACTCTATGCTTTGGCGTTGGAGCCTCTACTTTGCCGGCTAAGGGACGGGGCGTGCAGTCCGGCCCTACGTGGAATCGCCGTTCCTGGAGGGGCTCGAGCCAGGGTTTCCGCGTATGCCGATGACGTATCTGCTTTCGTGTCGTCCCGCGGCGACATTGAGGCGGTACTGAAGGCGCTTGATCAGTACGAAAAGGTGACAGGGGCCAAGATTAAACGCGACAAGTCGTCCAGCTTGCGGTTAGGTGCCTGGAAGGGGGTCGATCTTCCGGGGTACTTCGGTTGGACGGACTGTCCTGTCCGTATTCTTGGAGTGTGGTTTGGACCTCCAGCTGGAGAAAAATTGGTCTGAAGTACGAGCAAAGGTCGACGCGGCCGGTCAGACTTGGCGTCGACGGAGGTTGTCCGTGAAGGGCAAGGCGGAGGCGTGTGCCACTTACGTTTTCCCTCTTGTCGTTTATCGATTGTCCGTACTTCCTCTATGTAAAGACCATCGGAAGCCGCTCGAGCGCTCGCTATCCTCCATTTTATAGAGGGGACGCAAGCATCAGGTCTACAGACGAGTCTGTGCACAACGTTCGTGTCATGGGGGGTTGGGAAAGCCACACTTGGTGAGCCACAAACTCGCCTCGAGGTTGGCTTTCCTACGCCGCGCATTGACAGGACATTCGATTATGGCGGGGATTGTTAGGGACGCGTTCCCTTTCTTTACTATCAGTCCGCCTATCAGTCCGGGTTGAGCTTCCATCGTAAACCCCAGGATCAGTCGGATTTCCTTCGCGAGTGTCGGTCGGCCTTGTTGGCTGTTCCTCGGTCCAGTGACCTTTCTCAGCCTAGGAAGGTTTTCTATCGTCATCTAGTGGAGGGGATCGCGAAGGATTCTCTATGCGAGTGGCTCAACTTGTCGGAAGAGGAGTTTCGCTCTTACTGGTCTTGGGCGCCAGCGGCGGATTACCTCAGTAACCCTGAGTTTTCGCTTACCTGGCGATTGGCTCGGGATCGACTGCCTCTCAATGACAAGATCTTCATATGGGGCTTGGCGGATTTGCCAGACTCTGAACGGTGTGGCCTTGGTTTAGAAGAAACGGTTTTGCACGCCTTCTACCATTGCCCCCGAGTCCGCCCTTTATGGGATCATGTCGGCGAGTTGACGGCTCATCTCGCTCCCGAATTGCTTGTTCTCATTGATCGCGCATACGCGTGTGACAATGTGTCGGCCCCGTATTCCGGGGCGAAACGAATGGTGTTTCTGAAGCTGCTGGCCACGGCCCGAATGGTGATTTGGACGACGTGAACGGAGTAAGTAAGGCAACCGTCTTTCTCATCAGGATCTGATCCGGTTCTTTGAACATCAGCCCAAGATGAAATTAGAACTGATAGAAAACGATTGCATTCGACAGTCTTCAGCGAAAGGTGGGTGAAAAGGGCGAGCTTGGTTCGTTTGATTTTCTTTTTTAGGTCAACCTACGTCATATCGAGGTGGCTTCCTGTGGATCCCTCCCCTGGTTAGGTTAGACAAGCTTTGTGTCCCTAGTCAATGTGAGTAAGTTTTGTTCCTGGCCTGTTCCCGGCTATCTCTGGTTATGATCCAAATCTAGATTCCCAACCTCCCCAGTTTATTTTGGCCCCCTTTTTCATCTCGACTCGGTCAGCATTTATATTTCCCATATCCGTCTATAATTTCTCCTTTCCCACTCCCTTAGCGAGAGAGATTCTTTATTTTGTCCCATGGGCAGAATACAGCGGCCTCTCTGTTTTGAGGGTTGGACGGGTCCTACTAACATCAGTTATGTTTAGTTTACTTGTGTTCGTATTTAGTTTGTTTTGGGATTCATTCCCTTCCCTCTCATTTTTCATCATAGAATTTTATATATAATAATTTATTATCATTAAATTTTTATGACATGGGGCGTGTTTTGTAGGACCCCCTGGAGAGGAAGTGGTATTATGGTGCATGAAGTATTGATTGGGGACGGACTAATTTTTGTGGTGAATGGGCAAATTGTATGAGTGAATGGGTCGTGAATTAGATTAGTTAGGTATAAGATAGTGTGGACCAGTCTCAACTCCTCCTCCTCTGGCTACGTGCCGTAATTGTATTCTAAATACAATAAATATCGAGACCAGAAGCTTCCAACAGTGAAGCCAAAACTGTTCGTGAGAATTGTAACTGAAGACAGTGGAGTTGAAATAACCTTTCTTGAATACTGAATCAGAAAATTCAACATCCACTACAAAAGAAGCTGCATCAACTCGGATTTTGCTTTGTCTTTTCCACATTTTCACCATAACAAGTAATGTAAAAATAATAACATTTTTCTCACACACTCACTCAAATTCAGAATACAACCTTTTCAACAAAATACTGACACGTTTCATAAGGAAAATTTATTCCATTACGATAAATAATTTATAATATTTCACATATAAGTTTCAACGATTGTCGAATTCAATCTTTCTTGAATTTATTAATTTCAAATTCTATTTCTTCTCTGCGAACAATCACAATCAAAGGTAGATAACTTCGTTCAATTATAAAAAAAATATCATTGCAAGCTATTTACTGATTTGTTGTATAAGAACAGTAAATTCAAAACTGACTTACAAGAAAAAGAACAAATCAAAAACATCCAAACTTATGTGACTGAAACATTTAAAACCAGAAGGCAGTTCCTGAAATAATTCACTGTCGTAAAAATTTTTGAACGATATCTTTTAATAACAAAATATTAACAAAAATAAATTAACTATATTAAAACCTTCTGATAATAATTCTTGAATTATCACCCATAACTCTACAACAACTAATTAGTTGAAATGGTCAGTTATATTATATTTTTGTCTCTGTTGTAAAATGGAATCATCTATATTTACTACTCACCCCTGAATTAAAATACAATCTTCTACCAAACCAGCTTTAGCCAATCAGCACTTCACGTTTTAAATCTCGACTTTTCATTGGTTGAGACAACACAAAATGTGTAGCAATTGTCTAAAATCTACTTTCTCGCTCAACGCTCTGGAGCCGATTTTAGACTTAATAAATAAATAAATAGGATCGTTCGATCCAGTTCAAGCAGTCAGCCACTCAACCTTAGACAGCGGGGCCTCTGTCCCAGCATGACCCCAGGGAAAAAGTCACCTACAGCCCCATTCCATCTACTAGCTCTGAGGGCGACGCCTCGGCCTCTTATGAAGATTCTGCCACTTCTACCCAAAAAATGAACGAACCCAGTTGGCAAAAAATCCTGGATTTAAAGAAATTGAAACAGAAGCTGGATGAAAAGAGGGCAAAGAAGCATAAGTCGCTGGGGGTGCCCTGCCCCTCATCCTCTGCCCCGTCTTCCCCTCCATCTTTTGCTAAACCTCCGCCGCCCAACTCTTTGTCCAACTCCCCCGTAAAGCGAAAACTCGGGCACTCAAGAAAGCCTTCCCCCCTTCAAGACCCCTTCGGGCATGACTCCCTCAAACACACCGTCAAGCACTCCTACCCCAACACCTACACAGACACCTCAAAAGAAGAGAAATAGGAGCCCAGACGCTCAGGGTGTGGGGGAAAAGAAAAAAAAACTGAAACCGCCATATCACTCAGGGGAAGACGTCTGCCGCGTATCCCGGGTCCATGCGGAAAATGTGTTCAGCCAGACTAAAAACTCAAGGCCACTAAAAGTTCTGTGGAATTTCCAGAAGTTGAATGGATTGGAAGTGGAAGATCCTGCCAATTTTACAAAGGCTAAAAGGCTTTTAACTGTTGTACGATCGGGCCCGGGTACGCGGGAGATTTGGGGCATGATGGAGGAGGCGAATGCGTCCCTGAAATTGGTGCCCCCAGCGGCTGTCTATGAACCAGATCTAGATCCATCAAAAACGTGTAGAGGGAGGGTCCCTGTTTTCGTTCACCCTTCCCTGTATAGGGCACTCAAATTAACATATCCAGCCGACATCGGCGGCCTGTCTCAGGGGGATACCGTCGATAATGAGATGGCGTCAGGTTCAATGGGACAGGCTGTCGGTGTCCTCACCCCAGCAATGTTCTACTCTGATGGGCGACCCTAATCGATTCGATAATGGCACTCTGGTTAGCTAGTTTGAATGTCCGAGGCCTGAGGGCGGAGTCTCGAAGGGTGAGACTCGTTCGCGACCTTCAGAGCCTCTGTGTGAATATATGTTGTGTACAAGAGACCCGTTTTTCTTCTCGCGATTATGAAGGCATTCTGTCTAAGGAGTTTACTCTTTATTCAGCATGTTTTGATGGACGCTCGAGGGGTGTCTCTTGGCTGGTGAGCAAGTCTTTGAAGGCTGCGTGTGCTCTTGTCTTCGCAGATCCGGCGGGCAGGCTTTGCGTGCTGGATGCTACCATAAAGGATAAGGCTTTGCGTCTCATTGGGGTTTATGGGCCCAACATCCAGGCTGAGCGACTTGCTTTGTTTCGGCAGATCGAGCCGTTTATGACGACATCACGTCGGTTAATCTTAGCGGGGGATTGGAATGCCGTCCTTGACCCCGATATAGATCGTATAGGGTCAAAATATAAACCGGGTACTAAAAACTGGGGAGTGGAACATTTTCGGGGCTTTGTCGATGGGTTTGATCTTATCGACAAGTACCGGAATGAACACCCTCAGCGGGTAGTGTGGACTTGGACAAATAGTGGCAGCTCGGCTGTAGGTGTGCTTGCGAGCTACCTCGACCGAGTTTTAATTAGGAGAGTCGATGTAGGGCTCTTAGGATGTCCAAGTTTTCATTATATAGTTTATTCGGATCATAGGCTTGTCCGGGTCCGTGTAAACTTAGATAAGCCTAAGGTTAGGATGACTGGTTACTGGAAATTCAATTGCTCATTATTTGGCGAGCAGGATTTCCGGGACCAGTTTTTACTAATGCTACAAAGGGAACTGTCGGGGGCTGTGGTGGGAAATGCCTGGTGGGACAAACTTAAATCTAAAATTCGAACGTTTGCTGCCGATTTTAGTCGTCGACTCAGCGTAGATAGATTAGCGGCGCAAACGGCTTTAGAACAAAGAGTCGATCGGGCTGTGAAATCCCGTGATAGTGGGGAAGTAGTCCTAGCTAAGGCAGAGTTGGCCTCCTTGCTTACCAAGAAGGATCAAGCTCTGGTAGTTAGGGCTAGGTTAAAAAGAATGTCCTCTGAGGCGACGAATATGGCCGCGGAATTGCGTGCAGAGGAAAGTAGGAATGCTTCAAGACGGCATATCGCGAGCGTCACATTGCCGGATGGGCGGACAGTGACTACAAACTCGGGCATATGTGAGGCTTTTCGGGATTACTTTCGGGATCTTTTTACCAGGGAGCCCGGTCTGAGCTCTGCTCAGTTCGACACCTATTTAGCTGACTTTCCCTGCCTTGAGGCAGCTGAAGCGGCTGGGTGCGAGGGTCCCATCACTGAGTCGGAAATCTGGGAAGCGCTGAAAAAGGTTGGCCTGGATAAATCTCCGGGATTAGATGGTCTTCCTTACGAAGTTTACTTGAGGCAGTCGCCCGTTTTTGTTCCTTTGCTGGAACTGGTCTTTAACAACTGGATGAAGCAGGGGTCTATACCTCAACGCTTCACCAGGGGTGTGATCAAGTTGCTGCGTAAGGGCAAAAGCGGTGGGGATGGGATAGGTAACTTTCCCCCTTTAACGATGTTAAATACAGAGTTAAAGATTTTGGCTAAGGTCTTGGCTAACCGTTTGCAGCTTGTCCTGTCTAGTCTGATTGGCTCCGAGCAGACTTGTTCTGTGAAGGGCAGGACTATTCAGGACAACCTTCATATGGTGCGCCTGATCATCGAGAAAGTCGACAGTGAAGCCGCGCTGATCAATTTAGATCAGTCCAAGGCCTTTGATAGGGTTGACCATCGATTCTTGGAGGCTGTTCTTTCGGCTGCCGGTTTCGGGCCGTACTTTCGCTCCTGGATCCGGCTTATGTATGCGACTCCCGGTGCGCTGGTAGAAGTGAACGGGGTAAGATCGGAACCTTTCGTATTGTCTCGATCTATTCGTCAGGGTTGTCCGCTTTCGCCTATGCTTTACGTTCTTGCGTTGGAACCTTTCCTTCGCAAGTTAAAGGCGAATCCGGTCCTACGCGGAATCTCTTTACCTGGTGCTACCACCTCGGCCAGGTATTCTGCCTATGCTGACGACGTTTCGGTTCTTGTGTCGAGCAGAGCCGAGATTAACGAAGTCAGCAGAGAAATCAGTGGGTATGAGATGGTGACAGGGGCCAAGATCAACCGCGATAAGTCTGTTGGCTTGCGGTTGGGTGCGTGGAAGGGGGTTTCTCTTCCCGGACCATTCAGCTGGACGGACGGGCCGATCAAGATACTCGGCGTCTGGTTCGGTCCTGATATCCAGTTGGATATGAATTGGTCGGAGGTACGAGAGAAGGCCGAGATCGCAATTAATTTGTGGTCTCGGAGGAATCTTTCCTTGAAGGGGAGGGCGGAGGTATGTGTTTCACATATCTACCCGATTCTCCTTTACCGACTCTCGGTACTTCCACTTCCGTCTACCACAGTGCTTTCATTAGTACAGCTTTTGTTCTCTTTCTTGTGGAGAGGCAAAGCTCCTAGGGTATGTCGGGAGATCTGTTGCCTTCATCCCTCTGAAGGCGGTCTAGGTATGCCTAGCATTGAGATTCGTCTCGATATGCTTCGCATCGGGTTCCTGGATCGTTTGTGTCGCGATTCGGATGACGGGGGCGCCTTCTGGAAGGAAGACGCCCGTAGATCCTTTCCATCCTTGAGAAGTGTGCACTCGGGCGAGGAGGAGGCTGGCCGTTTGCCTCGTGCCGAGTGCTCCTTCTACCGTGAATGTCGTCTGGCTCTGAAACACCTCTTACGGGCGACGGTTGGCCTCCACAACGTCCAGGCGTTGTCTCGTAGGGCATTATATCAGGTGGTAGTCAGAGTGGCACTTGGACCTCGGTTAGGTGCAGGATTTCGTCCCTCATGGGTTGAACAGAAGCAACCCGTCCCGGTATTAGACTAGTTAGGTTTAGTTTGAATTTTTAGTTTCGCGTTTCTGGTTAACTTAGCTAGGGTATGTATGCTCATTAGCCCCCTCTTTTTTTCTGTCCCTATTTTTCTTTAGTTTAATTCCCCCTCCCCTCCCTCGTTAGGTGGTCAGTGACGTCAGTTCTCTGGTGGTTGCGGGATGACTTTCGTTTCGTGTGTGTGTTTTTCGTAGTTGTTAGTGTGTCTAAATGAGTGTGTGCCTGTGTGAGTGATTTTGGAAGGATGACTGTGTTTTACTTTTTATAATCTCGCAATTTTTTCGTCCAGTTAACTGATGTTACTGTCACACTTAGGTACTGTGGGTTTTTTTATTACTAATCTTATTTTGTTTTGTTTTCTTGTATATATTATTATTGCATATTGTAAATAATCATTGTTTTTTTTTTAAATTGTTATTCCCCCCCACCCAGAATTTAAATTGTACATATGGGGACTAGTTAGAATTTCATAGAGAATTTGAGGAATTATGGTGGATGTAGTAAGAAAGGTATGGAAGAATGTGTTGTTTTGGTGCTAGGACTATTGTTGGTATGTTTGGGTCAGTGTTTGTGACTAGCTAAGTTTTAATTTAAGACAGATGATGACCGTCCTTCCCCAACCCCCTTTTGGCCTTGTGCCACATTTTGTACTTTTTGTACGAATAAATATTGTCAGCCACTCAACCTCCGAGAGATACTAAACGAATCCACGCGTGTCATTACACTGACCTAAAGAACCTTTCGAGCGTCAACTTGCTGACTCAGTAATCATCATTTCTCTCTCAAACTCTATCTACAAATTTCTAAGAAAAGTGATAATATACACTACCAAAATAGAAATTGTAATCAGCAACCAGATAAATTCAAAGGTGAACAACTCCTGAAGACTTAAGATATTTATTTCCTATTTTAATTACGCACACAGACTAACATTTATTTCTACATAAGTGACATTTTTCATTTTACACAATTTAATCTGTTTGAATACATGAACAATCTTGAACTGTGAATTATTAAGACATCAAATCAATACATGGTCATACTTTGCATTATTCAATCACAAGTTCACTATATGTACATAAATTGTATATAAATGCCTATTATTATTATTGAAACCTAAAATCCCGTTGTTTCTTATTGAATTACCTTGCAATTGATTCGTTTTGAATGCTCACCTTTTTATATTTGTTGTGGATTAATATTGTTGAACACACCCATTATCTAGCCTTCTTACCAGTTTAACCTTCTGATAAATCAAACTCATAACAATCCCCAACAAGACATCAATTGGTGAAGGGTAGAGGTCAAATTTTCGACAAAGAAAAGACGTAATTCACAATTTTTAAACGTTTAACATTTGTTAATGGAATTAGCTCAAAATAATTCTGTCATTTAATATTTAATTTAATAAAGTAAAGACAATAATGTAGATCTTCAGTTGTTATTGCGGACAGAAATTTGACACCTAATTTTTTAAAAAAAAGCTATGCAATATATATAAAAGTTTTATGTTGCATAGCTCTCGTTTTAATAAAATTTAAATTTTAAAAATGTTTCTGCTCATCGAAAGCAAACAGAATGATATCACTTTTTCGCTATAAAACAGCATAGCATGACGAAAAAGTCCCCAAACTTTATTTATATTATTAAGTTTTATCGTCAAAATGTTTGTTATTTATTACCAAAGTATTTTTTAAAATTATTTTGCTCCTTTCTAACACGTTCAAAATTTGGGTTAAAAATCTTGATTTTTTTTTAAGCTTAACGATGTAACATAATGAATATTTTCCGGTAAAATAGTACATTAATTTGGAAATTCTTGCAAAAAAATCTAATAATTTTTGGATTTTAATGAAACTTTCAGTACTTATTCACAAATGAATGAATTTACTTTTGAAATTATTATTTTTAGAAAATCTTGTTAAAAAAACATTTTTACATCTGTTACCCCTCCCCGCCATTTACTTAATTTCATGAAATTTCTAGAAATTAAATTCCGCCTTCCAAACGCAGGACTCTGACCATGAAGTTTTTTTTTCAAACTATTACCAAATTCCCTAAAATCTGCTCCGAATCGTAAAATAAAACCTGCAATAAACCCATCAATATTAATTAGATAAGCTTTAATTGCTTTTATAAATAATATATATTAAAGATATAGTCTGAATAGAAAAGTTTTTCGATAAATAATGAATTTCTACAAGAATTTTTACATTTTTTTTTTAAATTAGAGTAATTTATGAAGTTTCAAAAATGTTTTAAAAATTCTTCCAAGCATTGAAATTGTTAGGTTATTAAATTTAAATTTAAATTATTAAGTGAAGATTATATTTACTAAGTGAAAATTGATCAACTTTACAAATCATAACTAAAAAAAAAATGTTATGTGTATAAACGTGCCGATTTTGAATGTATGGGTGACCATACACAACATTAAGAAAATAAGATCGATCATGATAGTAAACATTCCTAAAATGATGGTCAACATTCCTAAAATTAGATTACGGAGAATATTGCCAACATTTTTAAGTTTCGGGTAGTAAAAAATTATATAAAAAAGCGTTCACCCGTAATTTTCTTAAATTATGTTTCAAGAGAGGTCTCCCTAGAACAATAATAAGAGTATCAACACATCGTAAATCACTCGTCAAGTGATTCACGAGATGTTGACAAGCACAATCCATTCTCTGTTATTTTCAACTTCAAGTAAATAATATTTTTTTCAAATCAGATTAATTATACTTTAAATCAGCTAATATTCCTCAAATAAAGTTTTAGAAAAGTATATTTTATTTTTGGGAGACCTTTTAATAAATACGATGACAGATGACTAAAAAAGGGCACTAATCAGATATTTTAACCCCCCCCACACCTCCAAAAAATAAAAAGACTCGACTGCAACTAACAGAATTTCTGTTTGAAGTAAAGTACAGAGTAATTTACTTATTGGAAACCGTAAATTTAATCCTTTAGCTTTCAATTAAAGTTAAAATGAAAGCTTCAGGAAAGCTTTTTCATTTATGAAAATGCATTTAAACCTTAGGTATACCGAATTATATAAATATTATTTCCGTACTTTAAGCAGAATTGGGAATATTTGCCTTTAAAAATGTTGTTTACTTTGCATAACTACTGTAGCCATAAAATAACATTGCTTTTTGGGGGTCGTAAAAACACGTCGAATTGAAAAATCTTCCAAAATTAATCCTGGTATATTTGTAAAAACCAATAATTTTCTTACAACAGTCTCTTCAAAATTTTAGAAAAAAATTTTTTCGTGCGACTGTGCCATCCATCTTTTTTTTTTTTTTTTTTTTTTTTTTTTTTTAAGATGATTTTGCTTTGTGAATCGAGGCGTAAGGATTATACTTTTTAAAAAGTAATCTTTCAAAAATAAATGCTGAAAAAATAAAAAAATCGGAACCCAGAAGAAAAGTCGATACGGATGTTTGAGACTGAAATAATAAAAAAAAAAAGACAAAATAAAATGTCCCCAAAAAGTTCATATTTTATTTTATTTTTTTAATTTTTTATTTATATTCTAGATTATTTTTGTCTGTAATGAAAAAAAATCTTTGATATTTTTAGTAATGTTTGTAATTTCTATAATATCTATTTAATAATTTTATATTTAAAAACTATCATTCTTCGAGCTTTCAAAAGGTGTACTACTTTGAGATTTTGTTTTTAAACTGTTTACTTGATGTACTTTATGAATAAAGATATTAGAAAAATATTTTCCCCCAAAAAATGATTTTGAAAATATTACGTGGTTTTTGATTGAATATTATTATTAACTATAGATGCGCAGACTCATAATTATTTCCGCCTCTCTGTGTCATCATTTTTACACTTATCTCCGTCGTAACTAAGACGCATTGACGGAAAGAGTAAATCATGTATATCTCCTAAATTACTTTCAAGAGAATATTGTACAGAATTTATAGAAATTCAAATATTGTAGGTAATATTATAGATGGAATTCAGGTAATTGTAAAGTGTAGCTTAAAGGACAAATATTAAAAAAATGTTTTATTTTACAAACGAAGATGATGAGATCGACTCCATTTCAAAGTAATGTATGGGAGGAGATTATTTAAATAAAGATTATTTTTTTAGATTCAACTAATATATATTATATATTCTAAAAATAATATATTTGATCCTCTTGTCCCAGTTGGCTTCCATCCTTTTGTCACACTTGGCTTCCTTCCTCTTGTCCCCCTTTTCATCCATTGTCACATTCTATTGTCCCACTTGTCTTCAATTCCCTTGTTTCTCTTTTCTTCCATCTTCTTATCCTATTTTTCTTCCATCCTCTTGCGGAAATTTTCTTCCATCCTCTTGTCACACTTGTCATCCATCCTCTTGTCCCAATTGTTTTCCAGTGTTCTTGTACCACTTGTCTTCAATATTCTGGTCCCACTTGTCTTCCATCTTATTGTCCACCTTTTCTTCTCTCCCCTTGTCCCATTTGATTTCCATCTTCACGCCCCAGTTAACTTTGTTTCTCTTGTCCCATTTGTCTTCCATCCCATTCTCCCACTTTTCTTCCATCCACTTGTCCCACAATTCTTCCTTCCTATCGTCCAACTTTTCTTCCATCCTTCTGTCCGACTTGTCTTCCATTCTATTGTCTCTTGTCCCATTGTCTTCCATGTTCTTTTTCCAGTTCTTTTCCATCCTATTGTCCCAATTTTCTTCTATCCTGTCGTCCTACTTGTCTTCCATCCTATTGTCCCATTTGTCTTCTATCTTCTTGTCCCACGTTTTAGAACATTCTTGTCCTACGATTCTTCCATTGTCTTGTCCCACTTGTCTTCCTTCCTTGTTTCACTTGTCTTCAATTCTATTGTCCAACTTGCCTTCCACCATCCTGTCTCCTTCGTTTTCTATTTTATTGTCCCACATTTCTTCCATCCTATTGTCCCATTGTATTCCTTACTCTTGTACCACTTGTCTTCGATTATACTGCCCCACTTGTCTTCCATATTCTGGTCCCACTTTTCTTCCCTCCTCTTGTACCCCCCTTGTCTTCCATCCTCTTGTACCCCCCTTGTCTTCCATCCTGTTGTCCAACTTTTCTTTCATTCTAATGGTTGTACAATTCAGAAAAATCTTGATATTTAGCAATAGAAATCACAGAAAAAAATTAGTTTACATTAATGAAATGAAAGATTAAAATAAATAAAATATTACTTTTTATTACGGGTTGCCATAAACAGAAGACATTCCGTTAAAATCTGTCAAAATGAATTAACAGTGGCTGTCATCGACCGGTTAAATATCATCGCACCCATCCAAATTGACCTTTGACTCGTACTGCTGAAGTGAGCAACACATGTTATAAAAATACTTTTTAATGTTTTATAAATAAAATTAAAGATTTTTAGCGCCGTTAAATCGAGTAAAGATTAACTATTTTTCATAAAATTATTTTGATATTACGATTTACTTTTATTTCGAATATATTTTTTTATTTGTTTCTGGCGTGTTGCTTGACATTTTTGCCGATTAATGAAAGATTTATATAACTATATGTTTTTTCTTTGCAAGATGCAAATTTGGTCTCATATTTTTCCATTTTTAATTAATATTTTTCAAGAAGACAAGATTTTCATTCGATACCCATATATATATATATATATATATATTAAACATCAACGGTAAGCGTAGGGAAAAAAGAAAGGATGAGATTGCTAAAAAAGCATAGCCAAACTTGACGAAAACAAAATTTTATCGTCTAAATGTTTGTGTTATTATTAAGAGGAAAGACCGAGGTATTTTTTAATTATTTAAAAAAAGTTTTTCCTTCTTTTTAGAACATGCTAAATTTTGATTAAAAAACCTCGTTTCTCTTTGTATCACCGGAACTAGTAAAATAACATAAATTTTCGGCACTTTTTTTGTTGTATGACAGACATTAATTTGGAAAATCTTGCAAAAATAAAAATAATTGTCGGATGTTAATGAAACTTTCGGAAATTATTCACAAATAATGGAAATTATTATAAATATGTTTTCTTTTTTAAAGTTATGGCAAAAATATTTTTTTATATTTATTACCCACCCCCCATAACTAATTTTATAAAAACTCTAGAAATTCAATCGCATTCAATTTAGTAATTATATTAGTTAAAAGCACAAGGCTTTGACAAAAGCAAATCATGTATTTTTTTTAATTGGACCCCCCCTGCCTGAAAATCAGCTCTGAATTGTAACATACAAAACTCAATAAAACAAATATATTATTTAATTTCAAATTCTTTTACTTGTTTTTATTTGTTTTTATGAATATGGAAAATATTTTCTGAAAGCAAACATTTTTTTCGGTGAAAAATGAATTTTTAATACAATTATTTGTTATTTCTTTAATTATTTTAGATTTTTACATTTAAGTTGTTAAAATATTATAAAATTAGTGAAAACGACATTCAGTTTCATAATTGGCTTTATGAGATAGATCTTTTTTTACAGCATTGTAAATTGTATCGCTTCGATTAATCAGAAGACCCTCACTAATTGAGAAATGTAATGTTGTGTTTATAAACGGCTGTAATTAAAAAGTATGGGAGACCAGCAAGAATACAATTGTCGCGTTATTTGAGTTAAGCATTGTTCTCCACTGTTAGGGCCTTTATTTTTACGAAACACATGTGAAGTTAATTTGATTTCTCAGTTTCAGCTGAAAAGGGTACATACAAGTATTAGTAACATCTCATGAAATTTATATAATCTTATTTTTATATTAATCTCAGTTATGACATTTTTCCAAAAATGAAATATCAAAATTAATAAACTGAATGGAAATACAAATAACACAGTAAAATGTAATAAATGTACATAAAATTATAGTATTTTATGTAGACTTCTGATAAAATTTCATAAGAAAGGTACCTATAAATTAATTAGATACCTTTCTCATGAAAGTTAATCTCACTCTCAAAAGTTTTATTTTAATTTTTTTATAATATATTTTCCATAAAGCAACGTAAAGGTGAAAGCTAAGGACAAAAAAAATTAATAAATAAAAAAATTAGAGCGCTGAAAGTTTTCCTTAAAAATAACGAGGTAAATAATTTCTTCACTTAAATCTAAATAATTATATCACTTTTGTCGTTCCGTACGACAACTTTTCCTCACGTAAACTGCCAATACGTGATGAAATCATCAGTCATCACCTCTCAAGTGACGCGAAATGTTATGACCTGCTTTATTTTATTTTTAAACTACTTCTTTTCGGCGCAGAAACTTGTTTCAAAATATTTTAAATAAACATTATAATTTCTAATTTTCTTAAAATGAGTTATGAAAAAATTATAATTGATTTTTAAATGAATTTGAAACTGAGATTTTTATTTTTTTTATAAAATGGAAAAAAATGATTGCCATGGTTGATTATCTGTCAATTTTGCTGACTCAAAAAAAAACAAACAAGATTTTTAACGAAAATTTCGGACGTGCTAGGAATGATTAAAAAATGTAAAAAATACCCCCCCCCCAATACTTTGATCTTTCCTCTTAATAATAACATAAGCATTTAGAAGATAAAATTTTGCTTTCGCCAAGTTTGGCGTCTTTTTCATCATGCTATGCTCTTTTTTAGCGATCTCATGAAGGTACCTAATTTAATGCGAACAAAATGAGGTATGACTGGGAATTATGCAACCGATTGGAACTTGGTTATACAGACGGTAGACCAATATTCAATCCAATAAAAAATAAAGATAAAGATAAAATGCCAGAGGACATTCAAATTCAAATGTCCCTAAGTCCAGGTGAGAAGACGAAATATTGTCAAATAAGAACGTTTGTTGCAACAGACGATGAAAGAAAATGAAAAGAAAAATATATGCGGAATATGAAAGTGAAGATTATATACCCATCATTATTGGCGTGTATAGGACAATCCTGAAAAGCTTTGTTTTTGTAAAGTGATTGTCAGAATTGGAAAAAGAAGGGAAAAGGCGAGCGATGGAGAATTCTAAAGATTTACTGCTTCTTGATTTCCAAAGAAAGCCATCAGTTAATGTTAGAATTCAATGGGTACAGTAATAATTCTACTCTTAATATGAAATTTTTATTTTTGAAAGATATCAGAGATATTTTTTCTAATATATAAAATAAAAATTTTCAAAAAATATCGAGAATAGACATACACACACACGCGCGTGTGCACACACACACATACACGCACACATACAGATAAACATAGCTCGATTGATAGTGTATACTGTAAATATTCCCTAAATAAATACAAGTATTCATTTAAACAAGTTGTATTAAATTCAACCAACAACATCTGTCTGTGTGCCTTTCGTTTTTTAGAATAGTTTTTGCACATCGAGATCAAAATTGATGTAAGACTTTCAGAACGAAATGCTGCCCATATCATTTTATGAGCCACATCCTGGCATTTTGGGATCTTACATTTCAAATAAATTCAAATGATATTATAATAATTAAAGAATTCTTCTCAAAGTCCGATTACGTTTCCTTTCAAAATCCCAATTATTATTGCAAGAATTCATAATCATAAAAAGAAGAACAAAGGGTTTCTGTGTGTAAAGGATTTTTTATTTGGTAAAAATACCCTACGAAAAAAATAGTACAAACAAATGTTTGAGGTAACATTTAATTTATAAGGGCACACAACAAAGACAACACGAGCGGAGTTTTAAAAAAACAAACGATAAATTTATTGTTAACACACAAAAAGGAAAGAATTACACTAATTAAGTGCTTTGTTTGCTAAATGAGGGCCAATAACATGTATGTAAGAATAATCAGTGCAAACGAAATATGCCTCTTTTACACTTAATATTACAGTGCTGCATATGGTCCTCAGAAAAGACAAAAAAAAACCCCATGAAAATAAATGTAGAAAGGAGAAAATACTTCTCTGAATAGTTTTCAAAGAATAGGTATCATTTTTGAAGTCCGTAGTAACAGTGAAGAACAGAACAATCACACTAGCTGAATAATTTTCTTTGATATGGGAGCGATTTTGATGTTCCTTTCAATTCTCATCTGGTAGTCGTCAAATTTCTTCTGTGTTGTTTTTCTTCCTGGACTAGGGCGACTCGGGTTCATGCAGCAGCTGTTAGTCGACATTCCTCCAGTTCAATTCCTGGCCCCCTATTTATTTATCCAGATAGGCTCCGGATTCACTTCTCGGAATTTGGAGGAAAACCGTTTGATTGGTTCCGCATGAAAAACAAACACAGCTATTTCTCCACAAATCGAAATGTACCAAAAATATTTTGAAATTCAAAAGTTTAAACAAGAGTCCAACACAGAGTCTGTTTTCTGTAAGAAAAGCAGGTGATACACGCTCAAGTACCTTAAATTTCTTATTGTTGTGAAAAATATAGTTTCTATCATAGAACTTATTGTTCTAATCTCGTACATGCGATATTTAGTCATAAACATTTTGCTTCCTTTATTGAAGTTGCAGTTTTGTTAACGCGTTTGAGTATTCCATTTGTAGCCTCGCCTTCTTTCTTCCGTCGCTTGATAACAATCTATTACAACCATTAAAGGGTGACAACTTCTACCCAGTAGGCATGAACATCGACACAATACATTTGTTCTGTTTAGCATCCAATTGAAATCGTATTTTGGGGTTGTTTTTGATTCTTAAAAATAAAATGCTACCAGGTTTCTCATAAAATCGCGACAATTATAATTTATAAAAGTTAAAAGCTAATGAATATATTAAGGATAAATCTGAATAAATTTCAATGAATGTCTGTATTGGTGAAGTGAAAGAAAAATGGTAGAAAGAAAAAATGAAAAATAAAAGCTGATTATTCTAGATTACTTTTCTTTTATGAGAATGAAAATATTTTAGGGAAGAACAATTAATTGATAGTCGCCTGGAAAGAGTGCAGCTGTTTCTGTTTTATGAATTGTGTTTCTGTGACCGGGAGAACATCGAGCTTTTTAGACATTAAATTCAAAACAGAATTGATCAGATATTATCATTATAGTGTAAAATAATTATGAAATCAGAATAGCTGATTTTATTATCACTTGGTCTCATGTGTCCGATTTATTTCAAATGTTGGTCAAGTGATCATTACGAAGGCGGCTTAAAACTTGTTATCAAACAAAAGAAAGAAGAAGAAAAAGGAAAGAAAAGAGTAATGAGTCAATTCGAGGAACATGAGAGGCGGGACGGAATAGTAGAAGGAGTGAAGAAAAGAAGATGGAAAGAGAAAGGTGATGAAAAAGTAGAAGAAAAGAGAGGAGAAAGAAAGAAATAGAGAAAAGAATGGAGAGTAGATGAAAAAGTAAAAAAAAAACAACAAAACAAAAAAAACAAAATAAAAGAAAGTAAAAGAGTAGGAGGAGAAAAAAGATACGGTAAAGTAGCAAAGAAGAGAGTGAAGATGGTAGCAAAAAGAGAAAGAGATAGATAAAAAATAGGAGAAAGAAGAGGAGGCGGAAAAAGAAAAAAGTGTTTATAAAAGTCAGAGGAAGATGACATGAAATTAGTAAAGAAAGAAAAAAATCGTAATTGTCTGAATGTAAGAATCTATAAAAAAAATCTCAGTATATGAAAATTAGGAAAGTAGAAGTGGAAATCTTTTTCAAAAGAGATAAAAAACGTAAAAGAAAAAATAACTGGAAATAGAAAGAAAAGAGAACAAAAGACTATTATAGATAAATTCGTATTAATTTGGTCGGTCGATAAAGTGCAAATTCGTAGGAAAGCGACAGTCTTTGACAAGAAAGAGAAAAAGGTGTTGGTGCTACGCTACCAAAAATATCAGCGACAGCATTTATGATCGGCGTACATTGGATTTCAGAATTGTCACCTTGGCCAAATCACATTGGCACCGGCGTTTAATCGGATGACATTCAGAATTATCGTGTCCTACATATGGGTTTTTGACAATTACCGTCATTTTCAAAGCTAAATGCAGTAGTAACTCGCAAGAAATCGTTTCCAAGCTTTCAACACCGACAACAAAAGAATAATGAAAAGAATTTAATTTTGCGTAGATATGATTTTCTGAAAGCAAATTGAATTTCTTTTCTTTCTCAACATTTTTTGACCGAAACAGAAAAAAAAGTCACTGATTTTTAATTAAATAAATCGACTTTCATGTCAAGAAATTTAGCAAATCGTCGATAAATTATTTCGTTTTCCATTTTGTCATTTCTGTCTTTTGTTTCGGCTGTCATTTTATCATTTCTGCATTTTCCATAAGGAACTGTTTTTTGTTTCCCGCTTTTTGAGATTTTTATATTTCATTTTTTTATTAGGATTTTTTTGTGATTCGCTTCAGCTTTTATTATTTTATTATTTTTTGCATGTGTGTGTCTCTTTGATTATTTCTCTATTTCTTTAATGTATTTTTATTGTTTTATGTCCTATAACACCGGTATATGTCTCTTGGGTCTTTTCTCTATTTGTTTTTTTTAATTTTGTATTTATTATTATTATTGTTGCTTCCAATATTTTCGATCTGATCAACTAATAAATGTTTCCAAAGGTATGATTTCTATCAAATGATCAGATAAATTCTTGTTAATTCCTAATTTTTCTTTTTATCTTTATTTTGTTAGAGTAGAGTTGCCCATCATGATACTCGGTCTTAGTTCCTTTCTCTTTCTCTTTGCTTTTCACACACACACACACACACACACACACACACACACACACACACACACACACACACACACACACACACACGAGTGCTCACGTCATCATCATCATGTATAGAGAACGGCAAAAGGGAGGGGGTTATTCATTAAAATGCCAAAATCACAAAGTGAACATACAAATTCAATCCCAAATTCCTGTGTTGACCGACCCCAAATTATCCGGGCATCAGCTGACACACAATATTACATATTCTTCCCAAACACTATACAACTATACAAAACTCTTCTTTGAACTCTGAGTTTAATATTTATAAATTAGATTCCGATTATTTTGTGCCAGTCAAAATCCTTTTCTTAACTCAGTTACTTTTCATTGTGTTTGTAGATAGTGATTTGACATCTAATAAATAAAATGCAACCTAATCAAAGAAAATAGATCAAATCTATAAGCGGACTTGAGATATTTTCAGTCATTTATCGCTATAGTTAAATGGATCGGTGTGTTTGGGAAAGCAAATGGGTCGTGTGTCGTATAGAGCTGTTTTACAAATGTTCAATTTCATTGTTGCCAGTCACTCACACACAATATTCTGGAAAATAAAATTTTGAACATCATTTAGGCTTTCAAGTAGTTTGTCTCTTGACAGAAATCGAAGACGATCTAAAACAAATATCTTTTGACTGAATTTTGATGTCGAAATATACGCTGATTTAAAAATAAATCAGAACGTTATTATTATTATTATTATTATTATTATTTCTTTTGATTTCTGTTACATACTCATTTCCTTCCAGGTCTCAACCAGGAATTTAAGCCCAGAAATGTTATCATGACATCTTCCACTGAATATTTGTGTAAAAAGATAAAATAAAATAACTTCCAAAACACAAAGATTTTACATAGATAAAATCCTTCGTAAGACGTGAGTTGTCCTTGTGAAAACAATATTTTATATTTAAGGCATAAACTTTCGTTCGGTGTGTCTATCAGAACCTTTTCCAATCAAACCGAGGGCCCCAACCACAAATGGAATTACTGATATCTTCATGCGCCACAATTTTTAGATTTCCACTTCAAGGTCTTTGTATTTTGATAGTTTTTTGAAATTCTCTTTTGAACTTGTTGGTTTCCTTTATTACAGAGTAAAATTTCTTATTTTCTTCGTGTTCTTTGACACGAACAATCATTCAGTCTTCTACAGTTATTAGGTACCTTTTGAAGATCGACTGATGTCGTTTTGAAAGACAGTTCTAATTGAACTAGTTCTCTGCCTTCTTCGGATATGGACATATCTATCAACATCAGCCTTAGGTTGATGCATGTGATGGAAAGAGAAGCCTTTTCGTTTTGTAATCCATTCGCTTAATGTCAGCCTATGTTGCAGTTGAGAATGTTGAGAATGTTGAAACTGTATTGCAACACAAGGACAACCAATTTGTGAATTCAACTGGGTATTTAACACCAGGCTAACACGCCTGTAGTATTTTTTCTTACTTTCTCTTTCATTAAGGTATGCTGTATTCCACTCCTTCGCTGGCTCTTAGGTATTTGTTTCAGTCCCCTAATCTTTGTGGCAAAATCGTGATCTACTGAGTATGTTTCAGTAAATCTCTCTTTGTTGAATGTCACTTTTGTACATTTATCTAATCCTAAGTCCAAGCCGATGTCATCATTGAAACATTTTACAGTATTAAAGAGACCTTTCACATCATTGTCGTCTTTGTCAAAAGGTTTGAGGTCATCTATGTAGAATAAGTGATTAAATATTTTGTTCTTTATTTTGTTCTTTATTTGATATCCATAGTTATTACACACAAAATAGGGACAGACAAAATAGATGGGGTGAAAGGGAGTCTCTTTGAAAAATTCCTCGTCGGATATTCAAACGAGCGGTGTGATTAAAGTATAATGTGGTTTTCCACAATTCCATGCTACATTTCAGGAAATGTTCTATCATCAAGGAGACTTTGTACCTTTCCAATGCCTTCAGGATCCAAGAATGTGACACACTATCAAAGACTTTACGATCCAATCTTTGCTGAGATTTCTAAATATTTTCCTGCAATTTTCCAAGGTCATTTTATTTATCAATAGTTGATCTTTGCAAGTATATGAGCTTCTTCGATAGCCTTTCTTTTCCAGGGGAAGGATGTTGTTTTCACCAAGAAAACAGTAAGTACAATCAAGTCAGTACAAACGTAATTAATTTATATGCAGAGGACAGACTGCAAATTTCTTTCCGGGTCCCAACCAGAGGCCTAAGGTCAGAAATGGTATCATGACATTTTCCAATGAGCATATTTAGGTAAAAAAAAAAAAAACAAACAAACAAAACACACACACACACACACACACACACACACACACACACACATCTCTATCACACGTATTTTACAGGGATAAAGTCCTTCTTAAGGCGTGGGTTGTATTTGCGGGTACAATTTTTTGTATTTCTTTAAGGCATGGGCTACCGGGAATCCCTTCAGTGGGTCTCTTGGAATCTTTTCCAATTGATCCGAGGGCTCAGACGACAACTGGAATTGTTGATGTCCCTGTGTACCACATTTTGGAGATTTCGATTTTAAAGTCCTTGTATTTTGATATTTTTTTGAATATTTTCAAAGATACATTACAGTCTCCATCGACTGGCATGTCAATAAGAAGAGACATTTTGCTTTTGCGGTCTCTGATCACAATGTCTGAGCGATTAGCTTTTATTGTTCTGTCTGTCTGTAAAATCCCATAAAATCGTTACAGGTTCTATCGCTGTAACCAGATCTGGGTGGTGTTCATACCAATGTCTTGCAGTTTCCTTTCCGTAAAAAGTTACAGATTTCCCAATGCAGATGTTGGCCCCCACTCTGTCATTCCGGGTTTTATATTCAGTGGGTGCCAATACCGTGCACCCTGATACAAGATGGTCAATTGTTTCTGAATACTTATCACAGAATCTGAATTTTGGCTGCTTGGTAATTTCTATTTAGCAAGCAATGGTCCTGTGCAACAAGAATAGGACCTTCGGTTTCAGCTTTTAACACTGCACTACTGATGAGTACAGAGTTTGTCTACATCAGCTTGTTTGGTACGGGCAGAATATTAACAGTGAAGAGGTTCATCCCGCCATCGTTTCTGTACCTGGTCGATTGCATTTGCCTTTCCTTCCTTTTTTTTAAGGTTTTTGCAGCTTCACTAGGAGTATTATGTTTTACTTGCATTTCTTCAACGACTTGAAATTCCATTTTGAACTTGTTGGCTTCCTTTATTATTGAATAAAGTTTTTTTTACATCTTTCATGTTCTTTGACACAGATCATCATCAAGTTTTCTGTAGTTTCCCGATATCTTTGAAAGCCGACTGTTGTAGTTTTGTCAGACAGTTCTAGTTGAACTAATTCTCTGCCTGGGCACATACAGACGATTCATTATTATTAATATAATCACCTGAATTTACGGTTATGCTTTGTTTTTTTATAGTTGTTGATTTTTTAACAAATTAATTCAACTAAAGTATCGGAAGAGGTTTTATGAGTTACTATTTGTTCTAAGATGACGTAAAAACGTCAAAGTAATCTGTTTGATTGTCTTTCTCTTCCATTGTGTCATTGTAATTTTTATTGATGAAATAAAAAAATAAAAATAAAAGCTTAATCAGTTCTCTACAAATTCTCATTGAATAAGACAATGAGAATTTGTAGCGAACTGTAAATATGCAAAAATAAAATCATCGATAGCTTTATTATGACAAATAATAAATGATTTATTTATTATGACAAATAATAAATTATTTATTTATTATGACAAATCTAGTTCGATAGAAAAACAAATATTAATATCCGTGAAATGTTTATGTAGAAAAAGGAAAGAACCCATCGATCAAGTGAAACTGCTTTTACAGTCTGCAGCAGAAATACATACCATATTTTAAAGGCTGACAGACAGATCAAAGTAACAGCTATTTAAAAAATTATTTCCCTGCAATTTAAACAAACGGCTACAGTTTTTATTCATTTGTTTTTTAAAATGACATTCTTTCTTCGCCATGCATTATTGCAGACGATTTCTAAAGTTTTCCGTCACCCGGAAGTTCGAGCGTTTCGTGGTCTCTCAGAAGGCTTTTTTATGCGCTGAACCTATGGCCCTGAAATTTTCAACCCATAGCAGTATCGATTTTCAGCACCATTCTGACGTAACATGAAATGAGCACGAATAGCTCTGTGTGGCAATTACAGATTCAGCAGACTTAAAAAACGTTTCCACAGTAAACACACTTCTAACATCACAAGCACTCGTGTAAGCTACTATAGAGTAGAAAAAATTATCTTTTTTCTAAATTTTGATATACAGGGTTATTCATTTCATATGCCCTCATTTAGTAATGGATAAATGATGCTGATTAATTTCTTCACTGGAACATTAACTCTAAGTCCTAAACATCTAAATTATTTCTCTGATTGTGAGACGATGTAATACATTTTGTTTTATGTATTTTATTATCTGACATATTTTATAAAAATGTTTAAGTGTTAAAACAAATCAACAAAGAAAAAGATTCGAGTTGCCAAATACCAGGAATTTTTTCTTAACAAGAACTCAAACAAATTTTTAGTGAACACCAGGCATCATTTTCAATAACAATCCAAATGTAGAAAACAAAACCCTAGTCTTTTGAAAAGCAAAAAAAACAACAGCAAAAAAAGAAAAAAAGAAAAAAAGAAAATAACAGAAAAGAAAGAAAGAAAGGGAAGAAAACGTTCTATACTTCGAATTAGAAAACTGAGTCGTAAAATTGTCGAATTAAATCCTATTTCATCATTTTTAATCCCATTATTTAAAATCGTTCCTAATCCCATTATTTTTTAGCGTTCTTAATCCCATTAGGTTTTTGTAGCGTTGTTAATCGCATTATTTTTAATCGTTCTTAATTCTACTATTTTAAATCGTTCCTAATCCCATTAAGTCAGACAAATTTGAATTCTCTTTATATCTCATTGTTTTTTTTTTGTGATTTCACTTGTTACTTTTGAGAATGCAAGGGCGAGATATTCATGCAATTTTATTAACCAAATCTGTAATTTATAATCGGGAGGAGAGATAGTGTTTGAAGCATTTGGGCGGTTACGTTCTTCGACACTAGGAAAGTCGAGATGTGCACAAGTCGATTTACTTGATGAATAGAAGAAAACAAGACGAAGCACTTGCTGGATAAATATTGTTGGCGCTGGATTCTCGGCTTACATGGCAGAGATGTTTTTATGACGAGAGGACAAACACGAAATATAGCCAATAAAACAGAAAGTTTTTTGTTCACGCAGTCTTGCAGAAATGATGATCTACTGAAAGAACCTAGAAGATTTTTTAAATACTTTACTGGCCGTTGATGATCTTTAGGGATCTGGGCAAGGGGGTGGAGACAAGACGGAAAAAGGAGCCTCAAATGTCGGTATGAAAGATACGATATGGCAGGAAAATAAAGAGAGAAATAAAAAAGAGAGAAAAAAGAAAGAGAGAAAAACGAAAGAGAGAAAAACGAAAGAGAGAAAAACGAAAGAGAGAAAAAAGAAAGCTAATAAATTGAAGTTAAAGAAATAGTAAGAGAACAACAGTAAAAAGAAAGAAAACAATAAGAAAATGAAAAACAAAGCGTAGAGATGACTGAAAAATGTATGATGGTCGGTTGAGAAAGAAAAGAAGAACGAAGAATAGGGGGGAAAACGAAGGGAAAATGATAAAGAAAAGAATGACTGAATGAACAGAAGAAGGAAGAAAAACAGGAGAAAAGAAAAAGTGGGGAGTGAAAGAAAACAAGAAGTAAGGTTAGAAGGAAGGAACGAACGAATGAAAGAAAGGACGAAGGAAAGCTAGAGGGAAAACAACAAAATAGGGAGATAACTTTTTTAAGGTTAGAAAAAAAAGTAAGCTACTCAGAAAAAAAGATTTGGGAAAGAGAGTAATCTTCAGATGTTAAAAAGATAAAAGTAAAACTGTAAACAAAAAAAGAATAAAAAACACAATGTTCTTTTTTTCTTCTGGCGAAGAAGCAGAAAGGTGAAACTCAGTGAAATAAAGCAAACAAGAAGAAATAAATAAAAGATCAAATCAAGAAATGCTTAATTTGTGCCGGTAAACGATGACGGGTGGTCGCTAAAGAAAACTCTTAAGCCGGACATGTGGTCTTGAGAACTTTGTGAAAACGAACGGAACAATCTGAAATCTCCTAATTTAGCAGGAGACGTCCAAATCCTTTAGATTAGAGCAAAGGACAGAAAATTAATTAAATGGGTTATTAATTCATCAAACCGTGGTTTTGACGAGTTTTCAAAGGAATGTGAACTTTCGAATGCTTGTTCTCATGGGATCTTTTTTTTTATTCTTCTATTTTCATCCTACCATTGTGAAAATACTTGTAAAATCTTTATAATTTGTGAATATTATTAATTGTTGTCGGAATTTCAATTGTATCTTATTATCAACACAAATATCATTATTTTACGACATGTTGTTTGAGAAATTACTCTCTAAATACGGAAATAATTTAACAACAGCAATAATTATGAAACGCACGCGCGCGCGCGCGCACACACACACACACATATGTAATTTAATTTTTTTTATTTTTATAAAGGGTGTGTGAATAATGCCGGAGATATGTATAGATCAACCACATCGTCTCCTAGGCCCGGGTGTAGCCGTACGATCCCCGAGCAGCTAAATGTCTGACCAATAAAATAAAAAAGAACATTGTATTTTTTATTCTTTTTTTTGTTTACAGTTTTACTTTTATCTTTTTAACATCTGATGATTACTCTCTCCATATGTCTGGGTTGAAATCCGGAGAGATATTCATTTATGTGCAGAGTGTCTTGGGAGATTAGAACTGGCGGAGTCCATTCTTCTTCAGGTCAAACTACAGCTGATATTCTTCAATCAGAAAGGCTCGCCTTGGTCACGGACATGTGGCCGTTAATTTCATTGGGCGAAACCTCCGCTCTGGCCGTTAACTTCAGTTTAGGAAACCTTCCGCTCAGAGGAGCCGTGTGATGATGCACTGACTACATACAGTTGAAAGATTTCTTCTTTGACGTTTTTTTTCGTTAGAAAAATAATTTTATGAACAAAATGTACATTAGAGAGACAAAAGTGGATTCCCGTTCAACAATCGTTTGTTTTTATTTTAATATGATCGTTTTAGAATTTTAACTAATTTCAATTCAGTTGTTACTTTATTTTATTTGTGTTTCCCAAATTAAAATGCAATTTCTATAATGATAATTTTCTGCTAACATACCTTTTCTATCTACATATCAAAAAGCAGAACGTCACAAAATAGATGTTAAAAGTCGCCGGGGGTTTAAATCAAATATTACGATTTAAACATTCCTGGTTCTATATATATATATTTTTAATTTGTTTTCTTATGAGATTATTTTTTAAAAATCTCTTATACTCTTTACACATTTTTAGTTTTCATTTTACATATACTATTCTTTTTCTTTTCGATTGTACTTATTTTCTAAAGCGAGACTTATACACTTTTACCGCATATAAGTTTTAGAAGCCAAAGTTTGTGAAACATATAGACAGAAGATGAAGCTTTCTGATTTGAAAATTAATCAGACCAAGAATTGTTGCCATATCTGGGCTGGTGTTGCTCTGTCCTCGCTGTCCAGCCTAGAAAGAGTCCAAAAGCTATTAGCGGCCTTGTGGATGATGAATTATTATGCAACCCTTATCCAACAGACGAAACGTTACTAGCCTCTCGCTACTCTATCGCTATTATTATGCCAGATGTTCAAACGAGTTACATTCCTTGGTTCTACCAGTTCAGACCTTCGCCGCTAGGACCCGTTCATGGTGGCAAATTCATCTTCATTTCCTTCGTATTCATTTGATAAGGAATAATTTCCACTCAGACAACTTCTTCCCCAAAACTGTTACTTTATGGGACAAACTCCCGTGAGGATGCTTCCCTGACAACTACAATTTTGATCTCTTACACGTTCTTTTAAAATTCCTCCTTCCCCCTCCCTTACAAGAATTTTATTTTACTCAGTAACCCTCTACTCTGATTGGTTATTGGGCGAAGTTATTGGGTGAAGTAACAGTAAAAAATTGGCAATAATAATTTTTTTAAACAAATGATACAATAACATTCTCAAGCCAAATTTAGACATCTGTTTAGCTACCTCCACGCCTTATAGCCGTTAAATCCAAAAAAGTTCTTGAAAATAGCATAAACGACGGATGTGACCCCAAATATGAACATTTGTTTTTTGCTATCAATTCTGCTGGGAAGATAACTATTTTAAAAGATTGTATTCTGGATATGAGGCCAGGTAAATAAGTAAAAAAGTAACTACATGTAAAATAACCAATAAATCCCCAAACACAAACCTCTGAAAACAAACACCATCTTTCCTAACATGTCCAACAGTAAAGAGGTGGTGATTGAAGCCCCCATCTGAAGATACTTTAACTGAAATCACAGCAAAAAGGCGGACCTGAAGTGTTCAGCCCTTTATTTATCCCCACTCTGCTTCGGGTCGCCTATAGAGTTTGTATAGACAGACCGGTGGGTATGTCGTTAGCCCAGTACCCACATCTTCGTCACCAGTGTGTGAATGTGTCTGGTCTTCGTACAAATCATTGTTTTATTTTCAAACCATATGACCGCTTTGAAGTGAAAAAAATAACTAATCGTTTATTTTATTTTTTTACATGGCAGTCTTTTGTTAACTACCGAGTCGGTATTGTTTTTGAAGGTGACAAGTTGTTTAGGTTGGGGAAAGAGGAACAGAAGAAATAAAAAGGAAAATGTGTAGAGAGGAAATTAATAGAGAAATAATGGACGAGATTTCAAAAAGTGAGATGAGAAAAAAAGGAAAAAAGAATAAAATGAATAGAAGGAGAAAGTTGAAATAAAAACGAGAAAAGATAAACAATAATTTAAGAAGGATATATAAAAAAAAATGTGAAAATATCAAGAATTCTGCAAATAAATTTTATAACACTACGACGCCAAACAGGAAAAAAAGTTTATAATCTTTTGTTATCAATAATAAACCTCGTTTCTTGGTATGTTCATGTTGTTACGAGCTAGCATCAACATTTCTTTTAATAATTTGCTAGAATGGGAAGAAAAAAATAATAATAAAGTAAATTAATTGAACTTCATTTGCTTTGGTCCTTAAGGAAAAATATAGACATTCAAATCAAATCTCTCATTCATACGAACTTGTTTTCATACATAGACGAATTTCACAATTTGAGGGTAAAATTGATAAACAATAATTTCTGCATTCTACATTGTCATGAATAAGTGAAGAGGGAGAGTTAAAGGGGAGAGAGTGGGCAAAAGAGAGAGAGAGTAAGAGAGTAAGAGAGAGTAAGAAAGAGAGAGAGAGAGAGAGAAAGAGAGAGAGAGAGAGAGACGAAGAGAAAGTGCCAAGCTAGTCTCTTCTGATTTATTAAACATTTTCATTCACTTTCATTTCCAACTGCAACAGGGACAAGAAGATCTAGTCTATCTGCGAATTAAAAGTTGAACTATTTTCATTTTTCAGTCATAACCTTCTCTTAATCATATTGAAATAAAACGAAGCAGATTTCTTGTTTGCTGATTACTTACGTGCATAATATTTCTCGTAGTTACTTTCCTGTAAGCAAACTGACGTATAAATACCAAACGCAGAATAAAACAAGGAAAAAACATTAATACGTGCGTATATGTATGCGAGTGTTTCGGTGTTCTCTTCGGTGTAAATAAAAATGTTAAATAAAAGTATATGAAAAAAAATCATTGTCTATTGTCTTTCTTCAAACTTGTATGAACTGCTGCCTAAACAGACACACACGCGCGCATCTCTCTCTCTCTCTCTCTCTCTCTCTCTCTCTCTCTCTCTCTCTCTCTCTCTCTAATATATACTTTAAACGTTATTTTTAGTGGATACCCATATTTGAGTAGACGCCCCGTTTATTTTTTAAACAGTCTATTTATTTTTGTCTACCGGCCTGAATAATTTCTTATTAAAAATATGTCGGAAATCGTATATTTTACTTTAATAAGATTAAAGATTTACTTTAATAATAATAATAATATATATACAATACATATATATATCTTTATGTGGGTTTCTTTCTATATATATATTATATGCGTTTCTCTCGCTCTATACATATATATTCATATATTTGCGTATATTTTGGCCGCATGTTTTCTTCATTAAAACACACACACACATATATATACATAAATTAAGATATGTCCCATTAAATAATTTAGACATGTTTTGTCTACTTATTTATAATAGGATCCTCTCGTAATTACGAGCAAGTTTCTTAGTATCCTTATTAAAGAAAGAAAATTACCATGTTGATGCATATTCATTTTATTGCGAGTACTTTCGACATTAGCACAATCAGGGTTTTCTTTTAGATATTTCAATAACTTAGGTCCCTTGACGCGTGTCTACATGATAAAATTAAAAAATTTACAGTTAGTGTTTTTCACTTCACACGTAAAAATTTAATTTTCAGATGAACACAACAATTTTGTCTTAGAAAAATGACGACACAACAATTTTTTGTTTTAGAAAGAGAGAGTAAGAAAGAATTATTCTGCCAAAGTTGGATAATTTAGAATTGAACAGGGATCTTCATGTCGAATATCACTTGTTGCAGTTAAAACAAAACCCTGATGATGACATTGTGCTAATGTCGAAAGTACTCTAAATAAAATGAATATGCATCAACGTGGTAATATTTTCATCCTTTATGAAACTTGTCCATAATTACGAGAGGATCCAATTAAAAATAAATAGACAAAACTTGTCTAAATTATTTAATGAGACATGTCTTAATATATATATATATATATATATATATATATATATATATATATATATATATATATATATCAGGAGAGAGAGAGAAAAAGAAAAAGAGTGACGCACACACACGTGTGTGTGTCTGCGTGTGTATGTGTGTCTGCGCGTGTGTGTGTTTTTGGATAGATGATAGATAGCTGGATAGCTACAAGAACCAAGAATTTGAGATTGGATAAGTAAGTTAATATTAGATTTTTCCCCTTCTTAAAACCGATCAGCATTCCGCCACTGTATATTGTCGACGTGATAGAGTATGATTTCTCATTGCAAGTTGTAATTGCTTGTCAACGAGTATCAAGCCGTTTCTATCGGCTATATCACAAGGCCGACCATCATTACCCTATGCCTAGTCACAATGAAAACACGCTGCGCCTCGTAGCTATTCCTTGTCTTTTTTTATAAAAAAGCTTTTCTTTCTTTTTTTTTTTTTTTACTGGTTTTAATCCTGAAAAACCGAGACTCGCGATGACATATCAAAGAAATTTAGTCGTCTTGTTCTGCACTGCCTAGTTTTTGTATTGTAAGCTAAGCACTTAACTACGATTATGTGCATCGTAGCTTTTTTGGGACCGCGCTTCTTTTAAACTGTCGTCCGTTCGTCTCGGGATTCGCTTTGAGAAACGCCGATGTCCGCCATAAAGAAGCGTAATTAACTGAATCAAGGGTGTCCACTAGTTAATAAAACATGGCGGACAGTTTTCCTTGTGATTGCTTGCTTAAAGTCTCTGAGCGTGTAACAGACACAGACGAAACGAAATCGGAAACCTCCTTTGTTAACCTTTATACACTCGGGCTTTTTGTTTAAAAATTTTATTTCTTTTCCTACACCAACCTAAAACATTCTTTAGTGTTTTCACTGACTTTACTGAATGGGATATAAAATGAAATTAAAAAAAAGGAGAGTCATTGTTATTGGGACACAAAACCAGATTTTTCTCTCGACTCTTCCACCACGTCTGAATTATTCTGCCAAAGTTGGATAATTTAGAATTGAACAGGGATCTTCATGTCGAATATCACTTGTTGCAGTTAATCAAGAAGCAAAGGAAAATTAATGTCGGAAATACACATCTCTCTCTCTCTCTCTCTCTCTCTATATATATATATATATATATATATATATATTATATACAGTGTAACCCGGATATAAGAGAGTTGTCGGGACCGGAGAAGTCTCTTATATCCGGGTTTGGTCTATTTTGCTTTATTAACATAGGCTTTAATTTGGGACCAGAGAAAATCACTCTTATATCCGGGTTTCTCTTATATCCGGGTTACACTGTATACAGTGTAACCCGGATATAAGAGACGTCTTCACCGGTCCCGACAACTCTCTTATATCCGGGTTACACTGTATATAAAAAAAAATGACCAATACATTTTATCTATAGTTGGAGGCATACAATCGCGCTCAAAATAGCTGAAAGCATACAATTGTGTTCAAAATATTTATATATATGAAACGCTTTAGGTCGTCTTGGCAACGTCGGATCTAACGACAGCTTCTTCTGCCAAGAGGGACGTCGGTCCGAATCTTGCTGAAGAGCTTATATATATAATTTATTTCTCATTTTGAGATTTTTAAAAAGTATTGCATGCTGATGTATCACGAACCAAAACTGGTCTTTTTAAAAATTAAATTGTTAAAAGCTGAACGCTCAAATGTCATTTAATAATGAAAGCAGACCAGAGTTTTGGGCCAGGCGTAGATAGTTTACATATCGTTCGGTTCGCACGCCTCCCAGTTTTTTAACAGGAGTAGAGATTTATTTACTCTTTATTTTCAGTTTAGGAGTGGATTTCCAGTTTCTTCTAAAGTCTACTTCTAACGTCTCCGCCTAAAACTCTGTGCTTTTATCTACTATTTATTTACTTTTCTTCCCCTCAAGAGGAGTAGCTAGGTTTGTCTATGGCACGGTTCACTATTCTCCCCAGTCATTTGAACAGGAGTAAAGGTTTATCCATTGTTTTCTGTTTAGGATTGGGTTTTCGGTTCCCTCTAGATTCTTATCCTGGCTTTCACTTTCGGTGGCTCCATTCCATCTTAGCGGTATTATCATTTTGCTTGGGGTGATGCCTCTTAATCTGTAACCCTCTACCTCGAGTAGCTCTCGGGCCTTGTACAGAGTGAATATAATTGTAAAAAAGAAATTACGTATATTTTTTATTAACGTAATTTATTTTACTATTTTTCCTAGAGCTAATTCAGTAGCTAAATGTCATCAAATCTAATTCGGAATGGTTTTGTAGGGTCAGCCCCACTTTGGAGAGATTGATAACAGAAATTTTGTGTTTTGTGTGCCACGACTTCGCTTAACAGCACTTCTCAGGCTTGCATATGTAACAAGGTAGGCAGAATGTCACCAAACATTTCTTCTTGGACCACTTTGACCTGCATATCACAATTGACTCAAACTGATGACAGTATCGGCGCAATGAAGCTGACCCACGCCAGTGTGCACGTGCGAGTGTGTGTTTGTTTGAGAATGGAACTTCCCTTTATTTAAAATAAATAAATACAACATATTATATGGTATTATTGCAGTACGTTATAGTATCTATAAATGAATGAATGTCGAAGTCCGCATTTAGGTATTTGAGAATCTCAAAACTTCCAACCATGCAAGTCTTTCATTACCTTCTATGGCAAAGATACAAATGGCCAATTCGATTATTATACGTATCTTTTATAACAGTTGATCTTATATAAATAAGTCAATTTTTTGTTGTTTTATATTACCAACGTTAACCAAGTAAAAAGAAATGTTAGTTAAACCTCACAGCCTTCAATTCGGAGGTTTAACTACTGATCGAAACAAATTTACATGTACAGAAGCTAATCCGCGTTTCGTCCAGATTGCAAGCGGCACGGATCCGCATGCCACCGAGACTCGTCGCTTTTTTAACGTCTAAATAATACTGAATAATAATTTTAGATGCTCAATTAACGTCTAAATAATACTAAATAATAATTTTAGATGCTCAATTCATTATACTTGATGAAGTATCATGGGAAAAATAGCTTTTGGGAAGAAAACGATAGAGATTTAAAAACTTAAAAAAGGAAGAGAAGAAAATGAGAAATGACGATTATCTGCTTAGAAATGTTTTGTGCAAAATTAGAATAAAATTATTAATGAAACGTTAACAAAGAAATATTTGGATTGTTGTCCTGATCTATGTTGTTTTTATCCATATCTGATCTAATTAATTATACTTTTTTATATTTCGACTATTGTCCTGATCTTTGTTGTTTTTATCCATATCTGATCTAATTAATTATACTTTTTTATATTTCGACTATTGTCCTGATCTTTGTTGTTTTTATCCATATCTGATCTAATTAATTATACTTTTTATATTTGGACTATTGTCCTGATATTTGTTGTTTTTATCCATATCTGATCTAATTAATTATACTTTTTATATTTGAACTGTTGTCCTGATCTTTGTTGCTTTTATCCTTATCTGATCTATACATTTTTGAAATTTTATTATCTGGTTTAAGTTTCTGCAACAGACCAACAAAAAGAAATGTGTGTATTTTATCTATTTTTGTCTCTGGTTCGACATATCAAATAATTTCAAATTTTGTTGAGACAACCAGAATTAAACATTCTTCAAAGGGGAAATCTTATAATTGGGTCAAGTGCACAAATGAACGAGCATTATTATTATTTACTCCTTTCCTGTCTGAATTTCTCGGATGAGGAGTTATCATTATTTACATTATCATTATTTACATTATCATTATTTACATTAGCATTATTTACATTAGCATTATTTACATTATCATTATTTACATTATCATTATTTACATTATCATTATTTACATTATCATTATTTACATTATCATTATTTACATTATCATTATTTACATTATCATTATTTACATTAGCATTATTTACATTATCATTATTTACATTATCATTATTTACATTATCATTATTTACATTAGCATTATTTACATTATCATTATTTACATTATCATTATTTACATTATCATTATTTACATTATCATTATTTACATTAGCATTATTTACATTATCATTATTTGCATTATCATTATTTACATTATCATTATTTACATTAGCATTATTTACATTAGCATTATTTACATTATCATTATTTACATTATCATTATTTACATTATCATTATTTACATTAGCATTATTTACATTATCATTATTTACATTAGCATTATTTACATTATCATTATTTACATTATCATTATTTACATTAGCATTATTTACATTAGCATTATTTACATTATCATTATTTACATTAGCATTATTTACATTAGCATTATTTACATTATTTGCATGCAGTTTATTGTTGTATTCATCTTTGTTGTTGCTGTTATTATTTCCATTTCTATAAATACTGAAAATCAACAAAGTTTGCAAACTAAACTGAAAGTTAAAAGATAAAAAAGTTTTTTAGTTTTTATTTATTTTAGACTTTATTTTTTTGTTTTAAAAGGAAAAAGCGAAAAGAGTTCGGTAATATTGTAAGAATTAACGAATTTTTACAAATCTGTCATAGAATACATACAAATCAAAGAGAATTTTCTAAATTTTCTGACTGAGGCCTTCATCAGAAAGCTGGTAAAACAAGCAAAATTGGAAACACGCGTGCGCATGCACAGAGGTATGTTCCAAAAATAATGACCACAGAAACTGCAACAGACTGCACAATAACACCATTGCATAGAGCAATTTGTCACCTATACAAACACTTTTTTCACATACACACCATCATTAGATATGCTTTATTACCAGCGAGGAACACGCACATGGAGCTACCACATTTGCTATGTGTTTTATCACACCCATTACTGTCGCCACTGCTGAAACGCTTTATCAGCCACTTAACTAAGCTCACATTCATTGTTTGGTCACCATAAACGTTCAGCAAGTGTCGATGAATGTCATTGGATGCAATTTTTCTGCATGAAGGTATTCAATGATACACATATGCTTCGTGTGGGTTTTCATATCAGGCAACATTGTTCCAAACTATCGTTCGAATATTATGGTTTATTGATGGAAACCTCTGCTGCCATAAATATAATTCTCTGGTGTCATAAATAAAAAGTTAAGAAATAAATACGCATAATGGTAGAAAGATCAATAACAGTGGACATGCGGAGCCTATTTTCCTGAAAATCTGTTTATTTTTTAATAAATTTCAGCTGATAATAACGCTAATTGTACAGTCAATGAATATCGAATTCTCTCCGTGTGGAATATCTGCATTTATATATATGGTCGAGCGGTTAGAATATTTGCTTTCTGACCATGAGACCCGGGCTCGAATCTCACCATGGTCGATTTGCCAGGAAGGAGACCTCCTGAAGTTATCGGAATGGATCGAGGTCGATCCCAGAGTGCGGCACCTTTGGAAAGTGTCAGAAAACCATACCACGGGTTGACCCAAGCCGGAACGCCCGAGGGCCATCGTGCCCGAGGGCTTGAGCGTGCTGGCCTGGTTCAAATTGTTGATCACGTTAGATAACATGCTCTCTCCCAGAAATCGTAACTATGGTCTGCTCAGCATAGTTGCAGTATAAACCACAGGTGGGCTCTGTGGGTGTTGAACAAACACATATGTTCCTGAGCGAGCGTCTGCCCTATTAGATGGGTATCCTCGAATACGAGTGGCTAACTAGCTATATATATATATATATATATATATATATATATATATATATATATATATATATATATATATATATATATATAAATTTCTGAAACCACATGGCAAATGGTCTGAACAAACTGGAGTTGAGATGCTGAATGTAACATCAATAAGCTAATTTTATGTTTGTATAAATCCTATATATATATATATATATATGTGTGTGTGTGTGTGTGCGTGTGTGTGTATTATAAGAAATATTATTAAAGCCTAACAAAAAACGTAGGCCAGTAATTTAACTTAAAATAGATCCACAATACTGAATAAAGAAAAGTTCAAAAGATTTATCTTCCGACTTCAAGTTCATCATATTTTATTGTTACTAATATTACTGTAGTAAATAAAGCCCATGCCATAGTAAGACTTGCTATTATTTTGTCATCTTGGTACATGTTAGAATAAAATACAAACATCAGTTTTTAATTAATTTAGATTTTTAGCTTAATACGTAAAGAAAATCTCACATGCTCTCTCCCTCTCTCTCACACACGCACACACACACACACACATATATATATATATATATATATATATGTGTGTGTGTGTGTGTGTGTGTGTGTGTGTGTGTGTGTGTGTGCAAATTGTAAAAATAGACTGACCATAACGTTTGAACTAAAACTCTAAACAAATCCCCTAAATAGGTTTATGCAGTGGTCCTTTATTGTGTAAATGGTGGACTGTGAAATGTTTTCATTTTATCCCTTCGTTTTAAGTCCTGCCAGACGAAGATGTTGTAACTTAAACTGCTTGTCGGCAGTTTTCTGAAAAGAATCATTTTGACCAAGCGACCGTAAAGCTGTCGGAAGAAAGCACGAAGGCAGCTGAGGTATGCAACACTATTTGAAATGTACACGGCGTGTATAAACCTTTTAACGTAAAGCGTTCATGTGGACCGTAGATTAACTTGTATATGCAGAAGTCTTAAGCTTCTCAGCCTTCCAGACAAGACAATTGAAGTTTCCTATCTAATATATAAATGAAATTTTCCATCTGTGCGAGCGTTTCAGTTATTCACTGACGATCAATCTTTTGAGTAATTTTACAAGAAACTGGTGTCTACATTTTTTGGCATATCATAATTATTTTCTTTTTAAGGTAATTTTTAAAAGTGAATTAATGTTCAATATTAAACATTTGAACGAGCTTTTGATCGTTTCTATTTAATTTGAAGAAAAATCTAAAGAAAAATGACATTATATGATCGAAGTTGGTTTTGTTTAAACTGGATTTCAAGTATAAATCATACGTCAATGACATGTTGCTGAACGAGATTACAAAGTTATCATTTATGTTTGGACATGTAAAAAATGAAGTATCTCCTTAAGTTTTTTGCTTTTCAAAAGATAAGTCAAAATGTTAAGAAAAGATAAGATGGGAAGATAAGAAAGGAAATATAAAGACTTTTGAAAGTAAATGCGATAAAAGCTTATCATCTTTCATAATCAGTAGAACTTGACTTAATATAATAAACAAGCACGATTTAATCTTTGTTGTTTGTGTCAAGTTTGTTTCTTGAAAATTGTTAATAATTCTACGAAAGGGAATAAGTAAATCTACAGTCTGACATGTAGTTAGCAGAAGATTGATCCGAAATTTTCATTGTATAATGCTCGATCTACGAGATTAGAATTCACTGCCGCATTAAGAGCTTTAACAAGAAAATAGATTATGTTGAAAAATCAATATTTGTTGCATAAAATACTTTTTTCATCATTAAGATACGGATTTATTTGGTGTATATTTGTAGAGGTGCTGTGGAGTAATGACTAGCGGTTCGGATTGAGGAATCGGAGCCGAGTTCGAATTCCAGTCAAGTTCGTTATATTTACTTACATACCTTGTGAAAGGTATAAATATCTCTTCTCCTCCTAGCTATGGATAAATAGTAGGAAAAACAGGACAGACCGATAGCCTTGGTTGACACCTAGTCTAGGAAAAGGAAAACTCTGAATTTAAACCAGACTGTAGAGGGTTGGGCTATTTTACCCAGGAAACATCACTGTTACTACGGTTACATGTGCTTCCCCTACAACCGTCAGCTGTCTCGGTTCTCATGGTCATGATATTTGTAAATTAATTAATCGCTAGTTAATAGAGTTTAGTAAGATTAAAATAAGAAAATTATCGCTTTATATTTTAAAGGTGTTAAGATGCACTAAAAAATTTGCATGTAATTTTTATTTACTACTTTGAAGAATTTTAGATTTAAAGTTTTTTCTTGATAAATCTTTCTTGATGTGGAAACGTTAAAGCAAATTTCGATTTTTCTTTTTTTGTTAAATTTTCTGACATGATACAACAACATCACATATGTTGAATTTACAAGCATATGTTAATACAAGCCAGAAATTTGTGTGCTTTTTAGAATTTCTAATACAGCCTATCATTTTTTTATTGAGTGCAGATGTGTGTCGAGTTTTGTTCGATGCAGCAGTGTGCACCAACACGCGTCTCTTTTCACAATGTTCCTATCTTTTTTTATTCTCGTTGTGTTGTATCGAACTTTAGAGACCTTGTCTTGACTATGGGGGTTAAATCCGATCCGCCTAAAGAAGGCACAGCAAATAATAAGAATCTGATATCTGAGAGAATAACAAAACACACACAAAAAAACAACAAAAAAACAAATTGACTCCAATGGCTAAGAAGTAAAATAATATTGAAGGCAGATGTACCCGGTAGATCACACTGTAACACAATAAATAAATAAACAATAACAGGGCTTCGAACAAATACTTTTATAGAAAGAGACAGTTTTTGATTCAACTACATAAAAGCAATAGAAATTTTACATTCAGAAACTAAATGGGAGTTTTCGTTTATTTTTTCTCTGACTTTGTTTTTGAGAAAAGTAGCTTATTTTTCTTTATATATATATGTTTATATCTATTTATTTTAATTCCATCTTGGTGGGAAAACGTATTGATCCCCAGGGAATTAAGGTGAGATATTTACCCGGATATTCAGAAGCTAAGTGTATGGATTTCCAGAGTGATATTTCGCGATCAGTTGAGCTGACAATGTCATCATCAGTGGTGCACAAGGAAAAACAGATGTTCAGACAAAAAAGAGAAAGAAACGTTTGGTTATATCAATTTGTTTGCCCAGATGGTCAAACTCAAAAAATTGTAAGGAAAAAACCCTGTGTTTAATAATGTCTTTAATTAAAAAGCTGCAAAATGTAAGCCGAATTACTTTTTCTTTGTTATGCTCTGGTGTTTCGACAATATGACTAAATATATTGCGATAATTTGTTTGTTATTCACAATTTATCAATTTAAATGATTCCGGGCTCAGCGAACTAATTCGGTGTTTCACAGCCATCATAAAACTGGAGAACAAAACAAAAAATTATTATTTACAATGGCAATTTATATTCTCGCATTGTGCAATACAGACACACTCATGTCTCCACCGATGTGTTACAAAGTTTCATTTAACCCCTTGTTACTGAACGATAATATACCTTAAAAATAATCTATCTATGATTTAGTTTATATTTGCGTTAGGACTAAGTGTTTATTTCTTGAAAGGAATAATTCAAGGTACCTAATTTAACTCTGTAAGTCTTGTACTCTGAATTCTAAGCGAGATTCAATAAAATATAATTAGCATATTCGAGTATGTCTCATCACTGATTTGAGAGGCAAGCACATGTATTTAAACTTATATTTATTCATAAGTATAATTTTTTGAAAAGAAACTTTATTTTATGATTTATTTATTTACTTATTATGCATTTACAATTTAGCAATCCTGATCTGTATTCTTCGCGAAGACTCAAGTTTAATCTTGTATAAAATCTCGTATAAGATCTCGTATAAAATCTCGTACAATTATGAAAAGGAAATTTAACCATCACATTTCTAAGTTTGTTTGAAAACTGCTAATGTATTTTCCAATTTCTGCAGATTGGTTTCTTTTCCAATTGAAGTATTCCTTTATGCTTGGCATTCTTCAGATCATACAATCATTTAGACTTTCAGCCTCGGATTGAACATCTGTTCTTATGAATCTATGATCATTTTTCAAGGTAATAAAAAATATTTTTATTACTTTCTGTGCAAATTTACGACAAGGTACACATGAACAGACGCAGCCCGTTTACTTTTTGCGAGAATTTAAAGGATTTTGCATTCATCCGGTATCTGGTAAGCGTGTTGTGTAATAAAATCTTAAACGAGAAACGAAATAAAGTTTATCGAAACTATACTTTTATGCAATGTTTGACAGTTAAAACAGATCCCATAAAACTATTAATGGCGACACTATATTCCCAGTGAATTTTGAAATCTTCGAGATTTTCAATTATTCATGATCTGTAACGATACGGAATTCTTCCATGCCAATTTGGGATGTAAATGATCTGCAACAAAATGTCTACTGCTTACAAAAAAAAAAGAAAAAAGATAAATTAAAAATTGTTGAGTATGTTTTCTTGTCGTTCCTTCTCGTGTAAACGAGAAGCAAACGCGCAAATGAAGCATGATAAAAGCTTTTTACAAGTTTGTGTTCTTTCTTTCTGGTTGCCTGTTGTAGAAACTTTATCTAGATAATAAAATTATCGTATATGCACTGATAACAGCAAGTCGACTTTTCAGTACTAGACGTATTCGAGATAAAGTCTCCTGGATCTTCGTTACAATAAACAGGGCAAAATTGTGCGAAAATCTCATTGCATACTTTATTGATTATTAATCAAATACTTATTAAATATTTGAAAATAATCTATGTAATTTTATATACTATATTTAATATGATTTCATGAATAAACCTATTTTATTCCGGGACTTGTTACTGAAATCGAGTTAAAGATTGTTTTTGTATGTTTTCGTAATACATATTTGAACAGATTAGGATTGATTGATTTGTTTTTGTTTTTTTACGTTTTATCTACCATTTATATGTTATTTAAAGCTGAAACGTAATTCGGTTTGTAGGTGTAACACGTATCCTGACCCCACTAGATCGATGTACTCTACAAGACCAGCCGTTGGTCCTGTCCAGTATTACAGGTTCAATCAAAGTCTCCGGTTCACAATGTCGATTCGGTTCCTCTTTCCAGCCACAATGTGTGTTTTTTTTAACCTGGAGAGCACTTAACAAATCGTAGATCGTGAAAGATTCAACTGGTCTACCTGCAAGTTCGTTGGGGCGAGAATCGGGCCAAGCAGAAAAATCAAATATGAACTAGTCGATCCGAGTTCAAAGAAAAAATTATGTATATATATAAGGAAGAAATTGGTACAAAAAGAATAATGCCTCTTTTACAAGAAAGTTGTGTATATGAAATAAAGTCCAGAAAAAAATGCTGCAAATAATTCTGAAAGGAGAGAAGTAGTTTTCCCTTTTTGTTCTTAGTAGTTGCCGTAATTATTTCACTATCAGGTTATAAGAGGTTCACTTGCGCTCTTATTGCAGATAACTTGTGTTCACTTCCTCCATTATTACAGCAGCAAGCGGACGCTTTCACTCTCACTGCCTATCTCTCTTTCTTTCACTCTCTATCTCTCTCTAGTCGACTGCTTGTCAACCCATTTCACCCAGCTTCAATTCCAATTTCAACTTCAACTTCGACTTCGAATTCGACTCTTTGTTTTCGCACAAATACGCGCTTAAATAAACGCGGTTGTAGCGACAAAAACCGGGATGCTGGTAAACTTAGAATACAACCTGATTACTGACCTCTCCCCTCTTCATGATTAAAGGAACAATCACTTCTCAATTGGTATTCCATAGTTCATATAAACACTATTGTTTTGACATTTTATATTAATAATTCTGACGAAGCACAGATTCTCTGGACACAAACTTCACCACAGATTATTTTTCTCATCTATAAATAAAATTCTATATTACTATAATTATTAATGTTCAGGCCGGTAGACGAAATATAATACTGTTTAAAATAAACGGAGCATCCACTAAAAATAACCCTTAAAGTAATATATATATATATATATATATATATATATATATATATATATATATATATATATATATATATGTATATATGTGTGTGTGTGTGTGTGTGTGTGTGTGTGTGTGTGTGTGTGTGTGTGTGAGTGTGTGTGTGTGTTAGGGCGTTTGGAAAGCAATTATTTCATTGCTATGTATTATGAATTAACCAGCCAAAGCCGAAAAAAGTTTGAATGCTTAGAAATTGCGTTTAGAATCTGTATATCGTCATATCTATCGGAAAGTGAGGCGTTCATAGTACATTTCAGTGTTTATTTAAGCAAACTTTCTGTATCGAAGAACATAAAAGTGTCTTCCATTACGAGGTTGTGGAACATGGAAGTACCATGACTGCAGATGTTTATTTACAACAACTTGATCAATAAAAGATACATGATGTCGAAAGTGTCCTTATTTGGTAAACAGTAATGTGTTATTTTCCAGCATGACAATGCCGAGGCGTATTCTGAAAAAGAAACCAAAGAAAAAAAAAGTCAGATCCTCAGGGTGGTTCGTTCTTCCATATAATCCTCCATACTCAGCAGATTTTCATTTGTTTCTATCAATAGAACGAATTTTTATAAGCGGCACAACATTCATAAATAAATAATTTGGAAGCATGCTTTAATTTTCTTTCGGGGAAAAAACAAACAGACATAATCAAATGTAGAATTGGAAATTAGCTTTCCCGTTGAAATCGTTGAGAATGAAGCTGATAATATTTTAGATAAATGATATTTTTAACTTACATTTATTTTTGTATACTTTCTGGAAAGACATAATTTACTTTCTAAACGCGTATATATATATATATATATATATATATATATATATATATATATATATATATATATATATATATATATATATATATAGTCATCCAGACAGCCTGTTTCGTTGTATCACAGCTCATCAGTGCGGCTATACGTCCGGTTACCTCTAGCTAGGATCGAAACCCGGCTGAATTGGCGTCGGTCGGAGATTCTACCACTAAGCCGTTGGTGCACGACAGGGAGGAAGGTGAATTTAAGAGTATTTATTTTTAGATAAACACACAGTGATTGAGAGAACTCGATTCCCTTTACCAAAGAGTCTTGCATTATTAACAGTAATAGTCACTGGTCTCATATATAATAATCTCATATATATATGAGATAATTATATATATTTATATGTATCAAGAACAGTATTGGGGAATTGTATGATAAAGTGGGAAAAGTAAACTTTTTCACTTTGTCATGCAATCCACCCCCCTCTCTCTCTCTCTCTCTCTCTCTATATATATATATATATATATATGTGCAGCATATTTTCATTCAAGCATGTTTGGTTAAATAATTTAGACATATTGTGTCTATTTATTGGTGGCTGTAGAAAATTGATTAAGAAAAATTCCAAAAATTTACTTTTAAATATTTTTTATCATAAGTTCTTAAATGTTTGTAGCAGTAAAGTATTATATAAAGTATTATATAAAAATACTAAATTAAAATGTTACAATTCAAATTTTTTTTAAATCTTAAAAACAAACACGAGTTACTTCCCTTGCACAGAGGTAAAAAATATTTTAAAATTACGGTGTTAATGAAAACACATCCATAGATATGCAACCCTTGAAGATGGTCTCAAATGACATTGAAAGTACTTGGGAAAATTATATATATATATATATATATATATATATATATATATATATATAATACATTTTTTTAGTCAACTGTAGAATTTCTCCAATTAATGTTGCATACCTTAAAACTATATTTTATCATGTCTATCTATCTATCTATCTCTATCGGATTAAGATAAGTAAAAGCTTCTGACTTAGCTGATTGATATTAACTTCAGCAACCCGACTCCAGTGTTTCGTGGGCGAAATTGTCCGTCCACCCTTCAGTGGGTATCAGCAATTTACTGCTTATATATTTTTTTCTTTTTATACATATATCATTGATGTAAATGTTTTTCGTAATTTTGTGTTCGTGTGTTCGTTTGTGCGCGTGCAGCCATGCGTCCGTCTGTAATGTGCGTTCGCGCGCGTGCGCTCGTCTACTCGGATGTCTGTACATGTAAGGTTTCGTGACCATTTGTCTTTACTCTTTTTTCTTCGTTTTTTTTTTTTACTCGCCCTTTTTGCCACCGATTTTAATTTTGGGGTTTTCCTTTTTTTTTTGTCAAGAAATTTGTATTTTCGCTATATATATATATATATATATATATATATATATATATATATATATATATATATATATATATAGGGAAGAGGTTATAGTTGTTCCAACGAGAGAAAACTGAATATTTTAAAAAGAAGAGGAAAACCGCAAACGTTTTTGGTTGTAATGTGGATTAATTATCCATATGGTTTTCGATCTTAAACATTCACTTTTTGGGGGGTAATAGTGACAGAAATGTCTTTCTTGGACTGGTGGTAAGAAAGTTCTTCTGTTTAAAGGGTAATAAAACAATTAAGATTGGTCCGAGGAGGGGTGTGGAAAGATAGCTGTATTCTTATATTTTAATGACTCCTGTATGATCTTAGATCTATTTCCATTTTTTCCACGCATATACATACACACACACCCAGACACACACATATATATATACATACATACACACAGAGACACACACACGCACACACATATATATATACATACATACACACAGAGACACACACACACACACACATATATATATACATGCATACACACAGAGACACACACACACACACACACACACACACACACACATATATATATATATATATATATATATATATATATATATATACACTTCCTATGATGTGTAGTGTTCGTGTGTGTGCTTGTGATTAGTCTATTTGTTTTTGCCAGTATGTGTGTATATAGATTCGTTCTCCTTAGATACCCGCGTGTGAGTGTGTGTATTTATGTGAGTGGTCAAACCACTGTATTTAACCATTATGTGTGTATGTCGTGTATTTTTGTGTGTGGGGTTATGATCTATTTAGTGCTGGTTTAAATTTGTTTATGAAGTTTTTTTTTTGTATTTGTAGGTAAGAATAATTATCTGTTTGGTATATTGGCATAATTTTAAATTCACCATGGTTATATTTATAGATGTGTTGTGATGCAAAGACTTTTCTGTTGTCTGGTAATTTGATGTTGCTTTTGTGAAAGGAAACTCCGTTGTTTAGTGCTTGGCTGATACCTATATAAGACTTCTTGCATCTTGTGTATTTGAGTGCGTAAATCACATTTTTGGAGTTGCAGTTTAAATTTTTATTTATTATGAATGTCGTTTTCGGGTTTTCAGAAGTGTAGGAGTTTCCTTCTATAATGATATCACAAACCCCACATCTTTTTTTTGTTGCATTTTGTGACTCCCTGTATTGAGTGTTTGTTAAATTTGAATGAGGTTAATATGTGTTTCAGGTTTTTAGATTGGCGTTTGCTTTTAATTATTTTGGTTGTGTTTCGTATATTTTTGAGTTTGTTATTCTTGCTAAGTAGGTCTAGATTTTTTGTAATTTCTGTAAATAGTTCTGGATTGTTCTTGCATGTTGAGACATATGCTAGGGTTTGTTCGAGATTATGTTTCTTTGGATATCGTAGTTAGTCTAAAGGTATTTTTTGCGAGTTCAAAATCTTTGTTTATTAGTGTTGTGGGGTAGCCTCGTCTTTTAGAGTTTTATGTAGTTCTTCTAGGCGGTTTTTTTCTGAGGTGTTTGTCAGTTACTATAGTACGAACCCTACGTTTTAGAGAATAGGGAATGAATTTCAGGCAGCTTTTTGGGTGATGGCTTTTGAAATGGAGACATTGTTGGGTATCTGTAGGTTTGTGATTGTGTGGTTATTTCTATGAGTATATCTAAAAATGCTAATTCGTTAAAATTTTATTTTTTGGTGTAAGTTCTGAAGTAGAGCGTGGAATTGGTTAATATCGCCCCATGAGGATTTCCATAAAATGAAGCAATCATATAAGTATCGTTTTCAAGATTCAGTGAAGTGGTTTTTTATATTTCCCCCATATATTTGTTCTTTTCATACAGGTTTTCCTCTAGGTAAGCTAATGTTAGGGCTCTCGATTGTGCCATCGGCTTGTTCAGGAGTTTGAGAGTCCTTAAGTCTTTGCATATTCTCAGTAATATTGGATGCCCTCCTGGCTGCCGTTTGATCTGAGTTTTCATTTGCACGGGATTTTCTTTTACGCACTGCAGCCTTGGCTGTTTTGATTGCATTCTGGTCCTCTGTTGGTGGAGATTTCTTTTTGCGAGGCATAATGCTGACGTATGCGATAGGCAACAGTAAACTATAGAAGAACTCAAAATTGATCGCTGCATTTAAATATTGCGTTAATATTTAAGCTTACCTTTTAAAAGTTCAATGATAATTCTGCTGCCATTCAATTTGAAGACCATTTGATTTACGTATGTCCTTACTTTCCGTGCAAACAATTATTTTTATTTCATGGGTTACTTTCGCTGGATTTCGCAATTAATTTCGATTATCCCTAAATTTATTTTCAAGTTATAAAAACTTTCGTGCAAAAAAAAAAAAAAAAAAAAATTCGTCGCCAAAAATCACGTAAAAAATTGTAGAAAACAATCGCGGTAATGAAAACTTGAGAATCCAAAATTTCTGTATCATGAGCTATTGAAAGTTCGAGAGTTGTGTTCCTCTAATTGAAAAAGTGTGACAGTGACACACTGACATTCGCATTTATTATATATATATATATATATATGGTACTAATGATATTAATGCTTAAATGGTAAATACTGATATATATATATATATATATATATATATATATATATATATATATATATATATATATATATATATATAGATAGATAGATAGATACGCACACATACATACATATATATATACATAAACATATATGCACACATACACATGTACTTATATACTACACTAGGCTATTATTTCGATATTTAATTTGGTTTGGTGATAGGATAAGTATTAATTGTAGGAGGTTAGATTTATAATTAAATATTTATTTATTATTGTTTGAATTTATTTGAATATGCCTGTAATTATATACATGCATACGCACACGTTCACATTTATGCATGCGCGTATATAGCTATACACACGCGCACATATATACATAAATATGCACGTACGCAGGTACATGCACACTTATATTATTAATAAACTAGTGCTTAAATGGAGCTTAAATATTTATATATACATATACATATTTATATACACATTGTAAACACTCCCGCACACTCCCGCACGCACCGCACGCATGCTGAACGCACGCACATATATGTAATTGTTAAATAGTGTATATGTATTAAAGTAAGTGTTTTCTTATATGTTATTGTTTATTTAATTTTTCAATTTTATTTATTGTTCTATGAAGGAAATAAAGAAACTTAACCGCAGTACCTTGTCGGTCGTTTTTAATAAAACTTGTATAAAAGAGGGATTGCTGCCAAATACGTAATTATATATATGTATATGTGTGTGTGTGTGTGTGTGTGTGTGTGTGTGCGCTCGCGCGTCTATTTGTGTGTGTGTGTGTGTGTAGTTATATATGTGGGGAAAGTCAATTTATGTCCGAGTACGATCACTTCCATGACTTTATTGTTGATTTCGTTGCTGTCTCTAGTGACTCATTAGTCCAGCGATTTACCTACACAGCTTTTGCAAGCAGGCATATCATATACTGCACGCACGCACGCGCACACACGCACACACGCACACACACACACACACACACACACACACATATATACAATGGATTTATTTTCAATCCGACATTTTAATTACTTGAAACATTATAGTGGATAGTTTGTATTTGAAATAGCTGCCCTATTTTTATTTATCAAACACTAAACATTGTGTATTATGTCTATCGGCCTGTGCTTTCGAGGAATCTTTGTAGGGGGAATTACCATTTTATCCAGTGTACTTCACAGTGTACTGCATAGTTTCGTATCCGAAACATAAACAAAGCAAATTCTAAAATTAATGGATTTATCTTTAATTCGGTATTTTAATTACTTCAAACGTTGTTATATTGGATACTTCCAATATTATTATAGTTGATACTTCGTATTTAAAATAGACGCCCCATTAAACAGTGTGTATCGGTCTGTGCATTCGAGAAATCTTAGTAAAGAAAAATCCATTTTTTAATAAATAAAAATGGAACGTCTATTGCAAATACGGAGTATCTACTATAATAACATTTGAAGTAAAAACTTCAAATATCTGGGGAACCTATAAAAAATGAATTAAACTAAGAATATTCTTAGATTTTTCCATTATTTCTTAATGTTACTAATGTTTGTTTAATGAAATGTTTATTAAAATTAAAATGTTACCATAATAATATAAAATCTACTCATCATAAATAAGTCATTTCGTTTTTTTATTTCTCCATCGTTGCTCTCTTAAAATGGAAGATGACCATTTATGGTTTAAAGTGACAGTCAAATTGTTCAATGATGATCAAAATCAGAATGGAAATGTTTTAACAATTAAAAAAAATAAAAATCAGATTATTATTATTATTGGCAAATTAAACTTTACTTCCACTTTTCTTTTTTTCTTTTATTAAAATGAATAAATAAATAAATAGTTAATATAGATTCTTTTTTTAAATGAAAATTTTTGTATGATGAAGAGTTATTTCCCTTGCTTTGTTCAAAACGTTGAGAAATTGGCGATTCATGTTTTTATTTTCGAAATAAATGGTGTATTTTTCTTTTAAAGAACGTCAAATTCCAAGGGAATCACTTAACCCAATTTACGTCAGAAAGCTAATGTATTTATTCCGGTTTTAGTGCTGATTCTATGTATGTATGTATATATGTAGGTATTCTTTCTTTCTTTCTTTCAAATTTGTCTTTCCTACGTTTTCATTTTCATTCTTTTTGTTCGATTTTCAGTTTTTCTCTTTTCATTTTTTCACACCCAATCTTTCATTGTTTCATTCAATATTCCTTTCCTTTGTTTTTCTTTTTGTACATTTTTAATTTCCCAATGACGCATTTTTTCTATCTTTCTTTATTCTTCAATTTTTACTTTTCATTTATTTTCTTTCTCTTTTTTCTTTCTCTTTTTTCTTATCTTTCTTTTCCTTTTCTTTATCCCCTCTTTTTTTCTTTCTTCACTTCACCTTCGTTTCTGTCAGTTTCAACACTTCTTCACTTTCATCATTTTTCATATCATTTCTCATCCATTCAAACGCAAAGATCAGTCCTGACTGATATCCAACCTGACGATATTAATTGTTGCGGTGTTCCATGCAAGACGATCAAACACGCGTGACACATAACTGCCTAGACATCGAAAATAATCTGCTGCAAAGATTGTCATTACAAAAGCCAAATCATATAACAGTGTCACCAGAGAGTCTTTTGCAAGACAATATTTTGATTGTATCTTTCATTTTTGGCCTATTTTCTTCATTTTCGACTCCTTATCGTTTCGTTATCTTTTCTTAGTCGAACTCAGTACCGTGTTGAAACGAATCTTATTGGTTTTAATGTTGATCTGTTAGAAAGAAGACACGAGTCTCTCCTTTTTTAACGAACGATTAATTTATTTATTACTTAACAGCATTCAGATCACTTTTTTTTTTTACTTAGGAGCTATCAGCGTAATTTGTATCCGTCATGGCTGACAATGGATATAGTAGCCATTTTGCTGTTACCTTATTTAATGCCTATATATACAATCAACCACTATTTTCTTACTCAACACTATAAAGGCGTTGTGATACTCAAATAGTACGCTTAAATGCAATATATTCAACAACATAGTCATACTTGCACAGAAAGATGATTCGTTCTGAAATTGAATTAAGTAGAGAAGATGCAGTTATTGAAAATGTAAAAAGATTAAGATGTTATGAGATTGAAGTTTCTATAATAATTTTATGGTTTCCCTATTACTAACCCGAAAAACTAAACCAAAATGTTATTTCTTTACTCTTTAATTATCTTTGTTTTCTACGTTTAGATCTCAAAGACTTTAAAATTTCTACATATATAAAACGACGCCTCATGCCGAAAACATTTGTTTTTTTGCTAACGATATTTTTTCTACGTAGTTTATTAATGTCTTTACAATCTAAAATTTTATTTCTTTTCTCACCATATATTTTTAAAATCACCAAAATTCCAAATGATTCTTTATGAATGTGAAGGAATCTAGATGATTAAACAACAGTGAAGTGAAGTATACGCGTACTAGCGTGTGTGTACAAAAAAGAAGTTAATTTACTTCTCTGCTTATTTAGCGATCGTAGAAAAACGACTTGAATGTTGCATTAAAAAAATAAGAGAAATAAAATGAAAGAAATATATCTCAAAAAATAATTCTAAATAACAAAACTCCACCTAAGAGTTTCGAAAAACTGCAGACTATTATGTCTCTTTACTACGTAAGCGGTAAGCGATAGATAGCACCAAAATGGAATCGTTTTTTTTTTTTTACCGAAATTAAAGCTAAAAGTTGGTACCCACTGTTTTAAAATAACTGCCAAAAATCAGAAAATTATCCAATTCAAACGAAATTTTCAATGATTATTCCTTAATGAATGAATTGTATAATGAATAGTTTTTTTTATTAGAAAGTTTGTGGAAATATTGGGGGAGGGTATTCAGCCCGCCCTTTTTGATAGCTCGTGTGTACTTTTTAATTTTTTTTTATATCTGTGGAGGGGGTGTTCGTCAATCTTCTTTACAGTTATATAAAGAAAAATAAAAAAAATCTTACCGAAAATAATTTAATAAAACTCAAAAAATAAATGTTTCTTAGAGTTGGTGCTTGCATAATTCAATAAAACACGTTATTTTCTTTCAGATTGGACAGGAAAAAAAAATTTACACTTAATATTTATGTTGGTGCTTCGCTAAAAAATTAGCATACATGATGGAAAAATACCCCAAACTACTTAATAAAAACAAAGTTTTTATCATCAAAATCATTATGTTAGTAACATTATCAGGCGGCATCTAAGCTATCTCTCGTGGAGGACTCTTGGTTTGGCCATCATCACAATAGCTAGGGAGGAGGAGATGTGACAATAGCTAGGGAGGAGGAGATGTGACAATAGCTAGGGAGGAGGAGATGTGACAATAGCTAGGGAGGAGGAGATGTGACAATAGCTAGGGAGGAGGAGGAGATGTGACAATAGCTAGGGAGGAGGAGGAGATGTGACAGGCATTAATAATCTACAGAAGAACACAAAATTGATCGCTGCACTTAAGCATTGAATTAATGTTTAAGTTTACTTTTTAAAAGTGCAAGGATAATTCCTCTGCTGCCACTTAAGTTAAAGACGATTTGATGTATGTAGATCCTTATTTTCCGTACAAACTATTATTTTTATTTCATGGGTGACAGAACAGCGGAGAATTTATAAGATAAAATTAACATAGTGTAAAGATGGGAAAATAGAAATTAGAATTAGTTATACATTCAACATTTGAAGAGTTAGAGAAACATAATAGCTAATTAAGTAAAACCTATATTATGGAATTTATATGAATAAATGCCAAACTCGAGCTTAATTCTCCAACGAATTCTGAGATGAAAAAGCCCCGGCTACACTTTATAGTAATTTACACTCAAAAACCGCAATATCTGTATTATATATTATCTACTTCTAGGGCATATCACTTTTCAGGTTTAACTAATTTGCGTATTTAATTAAAAAAATTTTTTTCATTAATTAACTGTCCTTCATTACTGTTCTTTTATTCGAGGATTGTTTTGATTTTCATATAAAAAATAGTTCTGTTTACGAATATTGTCTTATATAATGCAGAAGTGTTTGAAATTTGCATTTTACTTCGCCTTCAACAAGTTGGCATCTATTTGTAAAACTTTCCTTAACTATAAGCTAATTTATGAATGAAATGTTCATTTAAAATTTTTGTTTCAAATATTTCAATTAGTGAATATATCTTACTTTGTGAAGCCTCCTAGTGTATATATATATATATATATATATATATATATATATATATAGAGAGAGAGAGAGAGAGAGAGAGAGAGAGAGAAAGAGAGAGAGAGTGAGTGAGAGAGAGAGAGAGAGATAGAGACTAAAATATAGTTTTAAGCTATGCTCTATTTATGGGTTAAAGTGCTCAATAAAGGATAGAGCGTATGTAAATATAAAAGTGGATATTGAAGTCAAAACCCGGAGGCGACAGTGTGTTCATACTAAACACAGTCGTCAGGCCTGTAATATCTATATAACCACTCTGACGAAGGCTTACGTGAGCCGAAAGCTTACATCAAGGAACAGCATAATAACAAATATACATATGTTAGACAGTTTTTGTCTTTATTTTCTTCCGAAATTAAAGTCACTATACGAAGCTTAGAACAGCTCATTATCAAACATAATAGACATTCGTTGTTTTCTATTTAACAATATATATATATATATATATATATATATATATATAAAATAAATTAGTAAATTTTAGAATTAATTGATTGGATTTTGTAAAAGTAATGTTTACCTTTTGTGTAAAACATAGTGAAAATAAGGTTTCTTTACGCAAGCTTACAAGGTAGCTCATGAGCTGTCAGCAAGATGACCAACAGTTTTCTACTACTACCACCTTCACAGCGCGCGTAACATTTTTAAAGTACGAAGGATCAAAAGGACTACAGTCTACAAATTGGTATTGTTTATGCGTAAAAATAAATTTTCTTTAGCCTTATATAACCAATAATTTAAGAATATATTTTTTATTCTATACGCTTTTTTGGAACTTTTTAGAATTAATTTTATATTTAAAGGAAGTATAAAAAGAAAATAATTAGACTAGTTAAACGATACTTTTTAATTTAATTAATTGCCTTTATTATTTGAGTATTTCCTTGCTTGTTTGATGTCATAAAATATTTATTTACACCCATGGAGGATTTTTTTCAATTATTCCGATTTTAAAATTTATTAAGCTGAAGGAGGTACTACAAAAAAAGAAAATATCATGAAAGACTTATTTGAACTTCCGTACAAAAAATAATCAAACAGTTGTAAAGATGAAAAAAAAATACATTTCTTTTAAAAACTCGAAAGTGGTATTAAACTTAATTTCTTCAAATATGTCTTTAAAAATAAAATCTCTTGTTACGAACAGCAAAGAGATGAATTTCAAAATCGCACTGCAAATTACAAGTAATTTTAAAAAAATAAATATTCAGTGAGTGTTGATTTTTCCCTGTCCTATCTGAAAGAAAATTATGTACTTTATTAAATTATGCAAGCACCAACTCTTAAAAAAAATCTTTTTTGGGGTTTTATTGAATTTTCAGTATGTTCACACGTCATATGGCATATTTTTTCCAGATATAACATCTAGGATTTTCTTTATATTACTTAACTCGAAAGAAATTTCGCGAACACTCACCTAAATTGAAAACTACACACGGTATATCGAATTGGAATGTTGAAACTGAACCCCTCAAAATATTTTCACAAAATTTTCTAATGAAATAACCTATTCAATCAATAAATGCTGAAAAATTCCTTTGTCGGATAATTTCCTGATTTCTGGTAATGTTTTTAAAAGCAGGACGTAATTTTTCCTTATTATATTGCTTTCATTTTTGAAAACAAAAACTCATCCATTTTGGTGGTACCTAGGTAGAAGCGATTTTTCTCATTCTTCAAAAGCCAGTCGTGTTACGTACAGAGAGAATCAGTTATTGTCATTTTTAAAAATGAAAAATATATATCAACGAATACTACTTTCAAAGTTTCATAAGCCTGAGTTTTGGTATTGTGTCAGGAAAAATTGTGAAACAGCTTTGTAATGCGTAGAAAAGATAGAAAAAGAAAAAAAAGAAAGAAAAAAGACAGCAAAGGGAAGCGTGAAGAAAAAAATCTCCTTAAGCAACAAATATAACTAATAGAGCATGAAACAGGGTACGAACTCACAAGTGTAAAAACAAAAAAAACAGATTTATTACATGCAGAGAGAGAGAGAGAGAGAGAGAGACAGAGACAGAGACAGAGACAGAGAGAGAGACAGAGAGAGAGAGAGACAGACAGAGACAGAGACAGAGACAGAGAGAGAAAGAGAGAGAGAGATACAACTAGGACAGCGAGAGGGAGTTACTTGAGCATAAAAAGGTGACAAACAAGCAAGTTGAGGGCTTGCTATGATTGTCTTGTTGCTTTTACAATATCGTCGAGATGTCATGATAAATTCTTTATGGTATGTCTAGCAAGTGACAAAATAACATGTTACTTTAAGTAATGTTAAATGAGTCGATACAAACAAACGCTTATTAATAAACATAATCCAGTAGCGGATCCAGGGGGTGCGTGGAGGGTGCACGCACCTCCTAAAATTTTTGAGAATTTTTTCTTGTGCAAAGTAGATAAGGTAAGCTAATACAGAATGGCGTAGAAGTAAGCGAACAAGTCAAATTTAACCCATCACCATAAACTTGAATCTAGTGAAACGATTACAATCTTATTGATATCAAATAAATAAAAGTTGCAAATTTAAATATATATATATATATATTTTTTTTCTTCCCTTCATACAGATTATTCATTTTCACTTTTAATGTTTTAATTGTATGAAGATTGTTTGCGTCATTAATAGGTATTTATTATAAAATAAATGTTCCCCGTTGACCTTGATAAGTTAGGGAACGAAACCGGTTGGTCTGTTTAGTGAATATATATATATATATATATATATATATATATATATATATATATATATATATATATATATATATATATATATATATATATATATATATATATATATATATATATATCTCCGATGCGATGAGAACGAAAGTAATATATAAATTCCAACGTTCGCAGCGTTAATTAAAAAAAGAGCTCGATACCGATAGTAGAGCGATAATTATTTATTTATTATAATTTTATCATAACGTAATATAAAAATTTCTATAACCTAATATAAAAAAAAAAATTTGAATTGAGATTTTTACTGAGGTGTTCCTCAGTAAAAATCTCCTCTAACTGAAAATGCTGGATGCACCCCTGATAACGGCAGTAGTAAAAGGGTTGAGTAGATAAATCCATGCTACACATTCAATCAAAATTCTCTTTTAAAAAATAATACAAAAAATCTCTCTCGGACTTTGTTATAAACTAGATATAGTTATATAAGAAAGAAAGAAACACTCGTAAAAGATTAAGTTTTTTTTTCAACATATTCTAAACATTACTAAAAGAAAACCATACGAAGAGTGAAAAACGTTACATATTAAACAATTTATAACTATTAATATATAAAATAATAATATACAGATTCATAAAATGTACCGAGAAACATACACATACACAGAAACACACACACACACACACATATATATATATATGAAAGTGGTCACTGAGATCAACACCTTCTGGGTATGTTATAGCCTGAAGATTACGTTTAAGCATGAAACAGACTGTTGTCACACAGAATATTTACACGTGCTCTATCCAATAATATAGTATACATTAAATACATATAGTATACCTTAAAGCTGTATTTTATAATATGACATATATTTGCAGAGATATGTACACATATATGTGTGTGTGTGCGTGCGTATGTATGTTTCCTACTAATCCAAATTACTCTTCATGAAAATATTAGCTATGGATATGCCTGGCATGTTTTTAATAAGATCCGTGAAAACGTAACATTTACTCTATATGTGGCTCTGCTGTAGGATAGTGAGCACTATTAAATAATAATAATAATGATTCTACATTTGATTGGAATTACATTGCAATTAAGCAATTAATCATTATATATATATATATATATATATATATATATATATATATATATATATATATATACTCGTAAATGCAAAACAATATATATATGCGTACTCGTACATGCAACCCAGTTCCAGCCCCCATCTTCCCAAAAATAATAAAATAAGATGATCAAGATGATCACATTTTAGTTAAAGGCTTAAGAACGGTCTTTTCATGATTATTTTTGTTTAATCCCCCACCCCGGCTTAGGACTTGTGATCATGGTTCTTCACAGCTTACTTTCCTTTGGATATCTGTAAACTATGTTTTGCCAAGACATCTTGGGAAATAGAGTATTGTTTCACTGTGGTTTTTCGGTAAGGATTCCGAATTCTCTTGATTGCGCTGATGGGCGGGAAGAAGAGATATGATGAAACCTTTTCCAAGGACATGAAACCATCTCAACCGGAAATTGAACTTGATTCGCCAATTTCATGTTCCGTTAGTCCCGAACCACCATTTTCATAATCTATTTATGTAGTTAATTGAACACTAATCGCTAAAATAATGGCGCTTTTTTCCATTCTTTAAATACTGTTTTAATTGTAAGAACTATTACATGACTAGACTTTGCCCAGAAATGATAAGAACATTGTGAAAATGAGTTATGCTTTGGTGAGTTAGTCGTTTGATGTTCAGATTATGGTGTACATGTAAGTAAACTGAACATTTTCTTGTAAAATGTTTCATTCCATGATTCATGGTCAAATATGTTCAGTTTTGTAACTAAAGCTCATTTCTTAGTGTCCAGCAGTGGTAAAAACAATTGTGCATTTTATACTTTTATGTAATTTTAAAGATTCTCTGGAAATCCCAAAATGTTTCGTTCCTTCACTGCGAAACCTTCTTTTACTCGGGAAAATCTCAGTCTGTCATACACGACTCTTTCAGGAATTCTGACGCTCACAGCGAAGCATAGAAACGGATTGACAAGAAAATGAAGATTTCTGTGTGGACTAAGCGGCTATTTGTGAGAGATGCTACAGATATTCGATCAAGAAATATTCAGAAAATTGCACGAACAGTAATTCAGGTATCGAAAGTATGAAAATCTTCCGTTTTTGGCCAGTAATTCTCATGTAGCAATGTGTTAGTTTAGCTGAAACCGTGTTTGGGTAAATGCCACAATGAAGCCACATGCCTCAAAGATCACCTTGAATGCGATTTACAGATTAAAATTTTTTCTTTACAGAGCAACTGTTTTATTGTCTGTTTTTATCAAATTCTCTTTTCCTTCCCGTTTCATATTATACTCTTTTACCCCTTAAGTAATATTTTGATAAAAATATTTTCCGTTTCTATTATTTCGCCTTACTCTCAGTTTCTTGATGGGTCTGTATGCTACAGTATTCTTTTGGATAAACCACATGAAGGAAGTTCGAAAATATTTTTGGAGGACGGATGATGGTTTGGAGCGGTTTTATTGTCTATGGGTTACGCTGCCTAAGTTATTGTTATCAGGAGTTGAGAGTGTTGCGGGCCGGTGTATGCGTTGAGAGATAGACACGCGTGTCTCCTGAAATACACACAACAAACATGGCAGACGCGGGATGTGAGCCCACGTAAATAAATGAAAAGAAACGACAAGAACCAATATATATGTACAAAAAAATGATAATATATTAACAACAAAGGTATACAAGACAAAGACAATAATGAATGTGAAAATCGTTTTGGTCCAAAGTATGTGTAGTGAGTGAATGTGTGTACATACATATGTGTCTATATATGTATTGTTCATGCGTTTCCCAAATAGAACGTGTTCTCCGCGAGAGGTTACATGTTGACGAAGCGGATAAGGTCAGAAGAGAACGAGAAAAATATTGCAGAATATTTATAGTCCTGAGAGCGTCTCCTAGTAGTGGTTTCGAAAATTAGGAGGAAGTAACACGACAAGAGTACTCAAATACTAAGAGATGTATAACACAACTTAGCTACCAATAAATACAGATGAAAGGAAAAAGTTAATCTTTGATAAGACAATAGGTTAATCTGCAAAGGCAACTCTTTGTCCTGCAATCGAGTGGATTGCCTTTTCGCCTGACTCCTCTCGCATTAGAAACATTTTGGGAAGGATGGCAACAGATGTGTGCATGGGCAACCCCCAATATTCTAGAGACGATCATAGTTGCATGGGAGATAATTCCTCAATCTTTGATCTCGGAATCTTCGTCACAGATTGTGTCATTCGGGATTTGAAGGCAAAAGCTGCAGACTATTATAATTTTTGCTAACAAACAGACACTGGTTTTTGTACTGAATTTATAATTACTAGACAAGATATTTTTCATGATTTTATAAAAATATAAAAATTACAACCGTACAGAAAACACTTAAAAATAATTAAGAAACATTTTCTAAAAATTTAGATTCTTTTAGACGATTTTAAATAAATTCGACAAAATTAAAAAAAAGTCTGTGGTGTTATTATCATTTCTAAACAGAGTAGCGAAGAATAAATTATATTTGTTTAATTGAATATTATTTGTCGCTTTTCAGCCAAATTGGAGCGATGTGTTGTGTGTATGTGTGAAACATTCCCCAAAATAACGAAACCAAATTCAAGACATTTTTCTACAATTTTCCTAGACATATATATATATATATATATATATATATATATATATATATATATATATATATATATATATATATATATTAGGTTGACCAGAAAGTCCTAACTCATTTAGGAAGCGGAAAGAAAAGAACAAAATTATTCTTCAAAATAAAGTCCATCATTCTCGACGATTTTGACAACAATCACCCAGCATCCAAATCTGCCCCAGATACCAGTTCGCTGGCTTTGAATAAACATAAACTGTAAACAAGCTTCCTTCACTTCATCAAAAGTGCTGAATCGCTGGTCGCGGAGGAAGTGTGCCATTGAACGGAATAGGCCGTAGTCACGAGGCAGTATCAGGACTGAACGGTGGATGTGGAAGAATCTCAAAACCGTCCATCTGTCTGAACTTCTCCTTAGTCAACTTGGTGGTGTGTGGCCTCGCATTGTCTTACTGAAACAAAGCCCAACCTTGATTGACCAAAGCAGGATACTCCTTTAGTTTGTCGTACACGCAGTCTAGTTGACCGTTGATGGGGCGTCCGTGTGGAACAAGCACGAAATACATTACTCCTTGGAAATTCCATGAGACAGAGATCAAGATTTGTTGTTTTTTTCCGCTTCCGAAGTGAGTTAGAACTTTCTGGCCAGCAAGTAAATTTTTTTCAGAGACAACATTTTTAATTATATACTTAAATACAATAAAATAGGGAAATTTTTTCTTTATTTAAACACTAAATTTGACATATGGTGATAACCAGAAACGTTATGTTTATAATAAAATCTATATAGATAAGACGAATAGTTCGAAATAATACTAGAATAAAATATCTTTTCTTTCCAGATTTAAAGACACTACATATAATGAAGCATGAAACATTGTCAAAATTTACATTTTAGGACTAATTAATTATATACTTAAATACAAATGAAATAGGAAAATCCTCTCGATATTAAAATCTGTGTGTGTGCGTGTGTGTGTGCTAAATACTAATTTAAACAAATTGACAAACAAAGGGAGTTAATCTCACGACAGAGCAATTGAAACTAGATCAGATTTTAAATGCACATCATTTAAAAGTATTTACAGAATAAACACAATACTAGATTAGAATCTATATTAAATAAACCGTTATTTACGTTATACATAAATCTGATATTATATTTTTAGTTTATCATCTACACTCAATCTCCTGTCTGATTCGATTGTGAGATTTTGTTAGGAACATTTGAACTTGGCTTTAGAAAGTGATCGCCTCTCAGAGATTTAGGAATTTTTATAAATTTCGACATGAATATAAATTTTAACATTAAAAGTCTAACTGGAATGTAGGTTTCTGGTTTGAGTTTTAATACTAAAATTTATATTTACGTACAAATTCACCTATTTGTATTTCGGGGGTGGGGGTGTAGGATGAAGGTCAGCGAGTTCATATTTTCTCTCTCAATTTTTCATTGCTTTTCTTTATTAATTACTTACTCTACATTCAACAGCTGACACTGCTAATCATAAAGGTCTACGGTTATTAGGCCCTGAAAATTACAGGAGCCTTTCAGTTGATGAGGCCGTTAATTAACACCCAATATCTCCTACTAACATATACCTACACACCTACCTAGCTACATACATATGTATATGCGCGCGTGCACGGGCACACCCCACGCACATACATGCATATACATACAACAAGCCTTTCCCTCAACAATCCAAAATTCTGATAATTTGGTCAGATTCTGGGAAGTGTGCTTATATAAGTAAGTCATATATTCACATACAATCTAAACTAAAATTCTGATATTTGACATATGAAATCGTTTGAACTGACAGAAGATCAGGTTTATTCGCTCAACATGTAAAAAGTGAATTATGCTTGACGCTGAATGACCCATATATATATATATCAATGTGATAAAAATTTAATAGAAAACCTCCTTTTTACCAAGATATATATGGTGCAAATGGCAATTTCGTTTTAATGATATACACTTAAATATCAAGAGTTTTTTTTTATACCGTTTCAGAATTATTGTTTTTTTTTTGTTTTTAAACAGACCGTAAACAAAATGTGAAAAAATGTAAACTATTTTTAACCTCCTAAAATAATCAGTTCTATTATTCTAAAGTGAAATTTAAAATAATAATAATAATAATAATAATAATAATAATAATAATAATAATAATAATAATAATAATAATAGTGAAAGACAGGAAAATGTAATGTGAAAAACACGGACATTTCCGCAAAAGATGTAATCGGTAATGAGCTGAATCAAATTAGACTTTGTTCCTTTTTGAAAGAATCAAAGATTAAATGACAAATTAAGACCACTTGCTTGTTAAGGTTTTTATTTTATAGAAGTTCTTTTTTAAGGATTATTTTTGTGTAAATTTTTCATAATTTTTCCTTCATTTCTTTTTATCTTTACACTTGTTTTTGTTTTATTGATACAATAAAACAAATCTATTTTAGAGGGAATCTTTGGCAGATACTCCCAAAGATTCCCTCTAAAATAGATTTGTTCAAGAAAAAGGTAAAAAAAATGGAGGGGGAAAGAAAATGCACGCGGTTGATAATACATTCATTCTTTCTTTCTTTCTTATTCATTCTGTCATTTTTTTCGTTACAGAACAATTGTTTTATTGTCTGTTTTTATCAAATTCTTTTTTCCTTCTTGTTTCTTATTATAGTCTTTTTCCCTTTAAATAATATTTGGATAAAATATTTTCCATGTCAATTATTTCTTCTTACACTCAGTTCCTTTATTTTTATTATTCCGTCTTTTGGTTTTCATTTCTTATGTTCTTTATTCGTCTTTCCGTGTTTTTCATATTTGTATCTTTTTTTCTTCTTTATTTCTTTTTTCACTTAAACAAGATAGAAATAAAAAAAAAACAAAAGCCAAAAAATAAAACAAAAACAAATACAAAAAAAAACAACTCTTTTCCTGTGGCTCGCGCATCCAAAAAACAGAAATCAGATGCACAAAAAAAAAGAGATGAAAGATCTGAAAATATTGCAGTTACGAACTGTTTCTAAATCCCCGATTCTATCTAAAAATGTTGCCAGAATTATCTCACAATAAATCCAGCTTTAATTTTGTAAACAATGACAAAGAGCTGATATCCAGATTTCAGCCGTGTCAACAATCAGCCTCGTTTTGACACCTTGATGATCTTTCAGCAGACAACAAAGATAAAAGAGAATAATTAAAAAAAAATGTTTTCACGAAGGTTGACGAAAAGAAAGGCAATGCTGAATAAAAGAAGAAAAAATAAAAACAAAGAAAAATAAAATAAAGGCTACATGATTGTGTTAAATCAGAGCTTTTGAAAGGAAAAGATTTCAGGCCTGTAATTTCATTTGTTATATATTTTTGCGAAACAATATATTTTTTAAAAGGAAAAATGCTTGGTGAATAGACGTTTATCGAATGCAAAATGTTTTGAATTTCCCACTGAAGTTTTAAGAGAATATTTTGGGGATTCATTATTAATATTTTTGTTTTATCCCTCTGATCATTTACAAAATTTAATATTAGTTTCTATTATAAACTTTCCTTTTTTCTTCTTCATTTTCCTTGTTTTTTTCTTTCAGTTAATTTTGATTTCCTTTCTCTTCATTTACTTTTTTTTAATTCTTTTTGATTTTGTTTTTCTTCGATTTTTTTCTCGTTTGTTTTATTATATTCAGACCACACCCCGGAAAACAAAAACAAATGGAATCAAACCAAATAAGGAGTCTTCTCTTTGGATTAAGGTTGTGGTCACCAATAATGTCCATCAAAGAATTTTCAGTCATTAATTGGCAGTCAAGAAGATGATATGTTCCATTTGATTACTTTGCTTATTTTTCCCCCTTTCCGTTTTGACGATGAGAGATAGAGGGGAAAAAAGATGAGCGTAAGTATTTTAGACGGAATAACGAATTATTCATTTTGAAATTCTAAATTGAATCTTTACAATTTCGGAATTGATCACCAATTTTATTCTTCCTGCTCTTCATTTGTTGACTTGAATTCGGTCCTGAAATAAGTCAGGATAATAACCCTCTTCAGAGTTAATATTAATTGTGACAAGTATATTCCAACTTTTTCAAAGCTCTTTCGAATTTGACATAGGCAATATCCTTATTCTAACATATATAGTTGTATCAATTATTGCATTAGATTCAATATAAATTTGTCGTATGATTTAGGTTATTTAGCATTTGATTTTAGTAAAATATCGTCATCAAATGGCTGAAATGTTCTCCATTTATGCCTACCTCCATACCATTTTATTTCATATTCCGAAAGATACTCTCAAGGCCCACTGTAAATAGTTTAGGAAAAATTATATTCCCCTGGCACACTTTTTACCAAACTTATTATTAAGATGAAAGACCAAAGTATTTTTTGAAACTTTTTAATCCTTTTTAACACGTTCGAAATTTTGGTTAAAATCTTGTTTTGTTTACATCATCGCGGTGGCATAATATTTACATTGACTTTTTGCGATTTTTTCCGTTGAAAACATTAATTTAGAAATTCTTGTAAAAATCAAATAAGTGTTTCATTTTAATTAAATTTTCAGGACTTATTCACAAATGAATTAAATTATTTTTTAATTTTTTGGTAGAAAATTTTGGTAAAAAATATTTTTTTACATATGTTAAACCCTACTTACTTAATTTCATGATATTTCGCAAAAAAACCCAAAAAACAAAAAACTTTCTATTTCCTGAATTTATTTCATTCTTTATAAGTAGGACTCTAAATCAGCTATTTTTTAAAATGCAAACTTGCACTATTCTAACAGAAAATCTACTCTGTATTGAAAAATAATGAATGCAGTAAAAATATGATATATATATAATAAGAAAAGCTTTTATTTGCTTTTGTAAATAAGTTATATTAAGAACATTATTGTCTGAAGAAATAAAATTTTTCCGATGAATTTTTACAGGAATGTTTTCATTTTTTTAATTTTAATTATAATAATTATAATTTAGTTTAAAATCGTGTAAAATTCTGTATTGGGCTATTTTCTGGATGTGATATAGTAATTAAGTGGAAACGAAATTTACGAATCCAAAATTGAAAAGATTAATAAACGTAGTTACACTATTCTATTTTAAAAATAATCTTAATTTGTTGCCTTTTTTAATCTACGCAAGGCTAAACATGGCATTATTATGAAAAGGTCACGTGATCTAAGAGTTTTGTCTCTTTACAGAGAAATTAATTTAAGAAAATTTTATAGTATTTTAATTTTTTTTTACTTTTGCATGATGCATCTTCGAAAGGTAAATAAAAGTCAATAAATTATTAGATAATTGCGGAAAATATGTTCATTTGTAAAAATTAATAAGTAGTTAAAAACCCTCCCCCCAAAAAATAAAATGCGTTCACTTAGATTTCATAAATTTTATGTCAATTCCAGTCATCCATCATTTCGTCACTCAATCATCCATCAGTTAAACACGGCCGATCAATCGCAAATAATTGTATATTAATTTTTTATGTTATAAGTAATATTTATTTCAAGTCAGATTAATTTAACTTTACATTTTCTAATTTTACTCAAATAACGTGTCAGAAATATATATATGTTTTGGAAGAGTTTTAAAATCGATAAATTTGCTTGTTTATAAATTTTTTAAAATTAAGAAAATGGCCGCTTTTAAGAAAATTTAAAAAAATCGAAATTAAATTTGACATTCCAATCTATATAATTTCTATCTGAAATACACCAGAATATTTTACTTACCGGAAATAATGAATTTAATCTTTTAGCTTTCAATTAAAGCTAAATTGAAATCTTTAAGAATGCTTTCACATTTTTAAAAATTCATTCTAAACCTTAGGTATCGGAAATTTATGCCGAAAAAGTGGAGGTACTTAATTTATATATTTCCTGTGTGTTTATTCACATACTTCCTGCCCCATTTGTAGTAGAAAGGGATGTAAATCAAGTTAGTAAATTTATGAGGGATTATTTCCCTTAGTCGTTTTAATAATCTATACAAATAAAATATTTATTAGCATTTAGACAAAATTACTTGCCGAGCAAAATGAATCATTTAATTAATCAGTCACTTTACTTCTATGTTTCTTAGATTAGTGTCATATTTGTTCAAGTCTTTCATGTGAGGCACATAGATACACGTTCATCTATTATGTGATTGTCTTGTTTCAACTCGTTCTTGAAATAGGCTTTGTTGTCACCGTCTTTGTTGTTCTGTTGCTAATCTTTTTCTTCCGTGAGATATTTCTATTTGACTGTTATATTAAACACATACATTTTTAACATGAAGAAATATTGAGTAAAAAGCAATTTTTATAATATCAAGAGTAATCAACGAATCATAGATACCACTGAACGTCTAAAATATATAAACGGAACGAATAATTAAATGATTCATTGGCCTCTATTTTAGTCGTGAATTCTTTATTTTTGCTTTATTGAAACGCAATACATTGTTTCAAGTCTTTTGTTTCATTTCATCTCGCTATGAAAACTTTTCAAAAATTGCCGTCATTTTTGACGACACGGGTGCACTTAACTCGTTATTTTCTTTCAGAATTGACAGCAACAAATCTATACTTTATATTTATTTTTAAAAAACTTGTAATTTTTCAGTGCGATTTTGAAATTCATCCCATTGTTGTTCGGAAGAAGAGTTTTGTTTTTATTAAATAGAAACAAGTTTGAAGAATTGAAAAATGTAAAGTTTAATGCCATTTTCAGGGTGAACCTTAAAAGAGGTTAACTAAAAATAAATAAAACAACTACTTCTTATGTCGTATAAAAAAGAACATTATTCATTTCATAAAATTGCATGAATAATAAATTATATTCTTAACCTTTTGGTTAAGGCTAAAGATAATATATTTTTTTACATAAATACCAATGTTTTGCTAATTGCATTTCTGATGTTCCGTATTTTTTTAATTTTTAATTTTTCGCACACTTTTAAAGTCAGGAGTGTGATTATACGCTAATTTTAAATTTTTTAACCTTTAACCCCACAGGCCACCGTACGTATATAAATGTTATTAAGCAAAAAGTAAACATTACTTTAATTATTTAATTATTACCTTTAGTAATTTATGTAATTATTACTTTAAGTTAATTAATCCTTGAATTTACTAAATTATTTCGAAATATATCTTGAGGATAAATATTGGATTTTTAACAAATGTTTAAATTGTTGTTCACATTTTTCGTCTATCATGGCAGTTCGATTAGTTCGATTTTAAATCAATGATTTAAAAATGCCGGAAAACTTTATTTATATAAGGAAATTTTTTTTTTAATTCGGATGAGCGTTAAGCTATTATCTTTCAAATGAAACTGAAATTTAAGCTCAAAGAAGGCGTGTAAATTATTTAAATTGCTTTTGTCAGCTTTTTAGGAAGTTCATGGCAGTACCGAGTTTATCAATAATAAAAGTTTGTTAGGTACCACTAAAATAGATAAGCATTTTCCAAAATGAAAGCACTTAAAAAATGATCAGTATCGAGGTTATTGTATTAGAAAACTTTGTGGAAATATATTTTTGTGGGGAAGGGGTCTATTTCAGCCCTCACTCTGTAAGTTTCATAAAACTAAAAGCATAAAGAATGAAAATAAATAAATGTGACAGTTAATTTCTTTTCTTCATGATGCTAGATGGACTCTTTTAAACCATGGACATTTTCGTTCTTTTCTAATAAAAATAATTGAATTTTGAGTAAACCAGTTTCTGAACCAGTAAACCAAACAAAAGTATTTTCTTCGAAGTATTTTTTTTATTGCTCATAACGAATTAACAGAAAGTGTGAGAAAATTTTGCACTAATATTTGTATAATATAGTAGAAAAAATTTATATAGCACTAAATGCAAAAAATTTGAATTTGATGGGAAATTTGTATTATTAAATGAAACTGACCATTTCATTTTAACTAAATCAATTCCACAAACTTCCGTTTGAAATAATGATTAGAAACGGTTTAAAATCATCATAACATTCTTATTGAAATCGAAAAAGTTAGATACTTCATAAAATACTCTGAAATTTAGAAAAGAATACAAAATTCTAAGGCTTTTCGGAAATGTGTGAAACTTCAACAATAAAAATCCTGGATGTGAGATATTACTGAAATTTACAAAACAGTAGCAATGAAAACGGTAAAATTTACAAAAGATCGAAGAATTCTTAATGATTTCGTAAAATTGTGTTTTTTTTAGTAATAAAAACGTTTCAATTTAGAAACGAACAAAAATAAAACAATGATTTCGAAAAAGTGCAAAATCTCAAAAATAAAAGCGCTGAATTATTCAAAAGTACCCAAAATTAGAGCTCATTTCGAAAAAGTGAGAAATTTCAGCTATAAAAACAAAACAAAAGAAAAGAACGTTAAATTTTCAATTATTTTGAAATAGAAATTTCATCGAAAAATGGCGAGGGAAATAATTTTCAGTATAAAAATCTGTTACGATTTTTATACTGAAAATTCAAAATTAAAAAAAATGAAAACTATTCTTGTAAAAATTCATTATTCATCGAAATTTTTTTCTTAAGAAAATAGCGTCTTTAATAAATCTTATTTATAAAAGCATTTAAAATCTTTTCTAATTAAATAATGTCAGTTTTATTACGATTCGAAGTAGATTTTCAGGGAATAAGTAACAGTTTGAAAAAAAGTTGATGATTTACATTCTACAAGGTGTCCTGCTTGTAAATAACAAAACAAATTATCGGATGAAAGTTTAATTTCTCGAAATTTCATGAAATTAAGTAAATGGGGTAGCATAAGTAAAAAAAATAATTTATATTTTTACAAAGATTTTCTAAAAAAGTAAAAAAATAAATTAATTCATTTTTGAATAAGTCCTGAAAATTTCATTAAAATCTAATAATTATTTTATTTTTGCAAGAATTTCCAAATCAATATTTTTCACCAAAAAATGGCTCTAATCGTAAATATTACATCGATCGCTAACGCAAAAAAAAAATTACCAGAATTTCTAGCATGTTAGAAATTCTGGTTAATTTTTTTTTTTTAAATTAATAAAATAATGAAAAAATATTTTGGTCTTTCCTCTTAATAATTAACATAAACATTTTGACGATAAAACTTAGTTTTTATTAAGTTTGGTGACTTTTTTCATCATTTCATGATGTTTTTCATCGAAAAAGTGGAGGTACCTACAATACAACAACAAGGATATCATCTGAGATTTTCAATAGAGAAATTAGAGCTAAATTAGATTTCTATAAAATCTAATATAATTCAGATAAGCAGGATAGCAGAAGTGTTAAAAATGAGAAGGGAGGAAAGGAGCCTCAGTTCAAATTTAAAAAAAAAAAAAATAGAGAAAAGACATATATTAAAAATTAGAGAAATACCAAACTAGCTAGCTACAAGAAAGACGTGGAAATATTCCTTTTATATATATATATATATATATATATATATATATATATATATATATATATATATATATATATATATATATATATATATATATATATAAATCGTTGGAGGTTAATTTTACAGAAAGCATATCAATCAAATTAAGTATGATAAATATGGAATCAAGGTTACACATAGACCTCGTACATAACACTTTTCAAATATCTATAACAATATTTGAAATAGAAAACTTAATTTTAAATATCTGTCTATACTTCTGAGATGTGGTATTGTTATTATTTACTCTATTTACATTGTTCGGACTGTTGTTCTCATCCTCGTTGCCATATTCACGACTTCTTCAGGTGATTGGCATTTCGAACTGAACTTAATTTTAAATCCGAGGTAGTAAGATAATGTACCAAGAAGCAAGTGTTGGCAGTAAATGGCAAAATACTTCTCTAAAAGTACAGTGGGTGGTGGATAGTTGAATAAAGGCTAAACTTGCTGCTAAAGTGATGTCAACTCTTTCCACTTCTGATTGGCAGCACTTGAGGGGGATCAAGGCTTCGTTTGAAAAATAAAACTCTTTGTGACAGAAAATATAGTTCCAGTAATCCTAAACATTTACCATCTCTCTATGTTTCACACACACACACACACACACACACACACACACACACACACACACACACACGCTCGCGCGCATATATTAAATTTTCTTCATATGTGCAGCAATTGTCTAGCATTCAGTGCCATATGCATATAGTCGTCAAATAAAGGTATAAGTGTTTACCTGGACTGCCATATATACATTTGTGTTGTTTTCTTTAGTTTTAAAAACCATATTATATTAATATAACTTTTTGTAACCTGTCGAAACTTGTCAAAATCAAAGCTATTTCACATTTCTTGATGAAAGCGACAGAACAGGAAAAAAGTATAACATTTGGTTATTTCTCAGTAAAAAACTGAATCTGAAGAAAATACCAACTTTTTCATATTTCATATATTAAAAGACTAAATCTGTAGAAAATATAAGCTAATTATTTTGTTATTTCTCAATATAAAACAATAAATCTGTCTTGAGAATATACGCTTTTTTCATATATCTGAAAGTATAAATCTGAAGAAGATATAAGCTTTTTTTATAATTCTTAATGAAAAAACTAAATCTGAAGAAAATATCAGCATCATTTTCATATTTTTAATGAAATAATTTAAATCTGAAGATAATATCAGCTTTTTTCAAATTTGAAAAATGTAACATTTTATATTTCTCAATGAAAAAGACAAAATCTAAAAATATCAGCATTATTCATATTTCTTAACGAAAAAGTCTGCATCTGAAGAAAATATAAACTCTTTTCATATTTCTCAAGTAAAACGTCTCTATCTCAAAAAGATGTAATTTTTTCTGTTAGTTTTGCATTATAAAGATAAATAGGGAGAAAATATAAGCTATTTTCCATATTTCTCAATAAAAAAGACTAAATCTGAAGGAAATATAAACTTCTTTTCGCATTTCGTCATGAAAAAGTATAAATATGAACAAAATATACTCTTTTGTCATATTTCTTAAAGAAAAACACTGAATCTGAAGAAAATATAAGCTTTTTTCATATTTCTTAATGAAAAAATTTAAATCTGAAGAAAATATATAAACTTTTTATCGTATTTCTTAATGAAAAACTATAAATCTGAAGAAAATATGACATTTTGTCATATTTCTTAATAAAAAAGTCTAAATCTGCAGATAATATTAGCTCTTTTCATAATGTAAAATAAGTAACTTTTTTATTTCTCAATAAAAATATACATCTGAGGAAATGATCAAGTTCTTTTACTTAATGAAAAGTCTGAATCTGAAGTGTAGCAGGGGTGATATCACTCCTGGAATAATAATAATGATAATAAAGGAGGATATGCTGTAAAACAGAAAATACAGAGTGAAAGAGGGGCGTTTTCGAATAAGCAAAATGTTAATATGTTGTAAAGACTTTGAATGTAAATGTTACAGAAAGTTAATTTAGAACACAAAATACAAAATTTTTGTTAGTGTACAAAGGATATCAGATTACTAATAGAAAATTACTAGAATAATAATAATTTGAAATTAAAAAAAAAGAAATGGATTTTGACACTATAAGTATCGAAGTTAAAAATAAGCATGTTTTGATCTAGAATTTATTTTTAAAACAAGACTCTCTGTAGTTTACACAGAGCGGCAGAATAATTAATAGCGAGGCGATAAACGATATCGTCTTGTTGTGAACCTTGGAAACCAATCGATGAAAAAGTAAATTGTTTATTCTCGGAAGAGTGAAGTTGTACTTTAGTAGTATGTCAGTACGTTCGCACTAGAAAAAAAGATACGTCACCAGTCTGGGACGTGAGGCCGGTTCTCTTAATAAAGAGGCGAGCCAATCGGAGGAAGGAGATTTTTTGGATTCGTATGTGTTCGAATGCAGTCGAACTGAGTGGAGAGACGTCAGAGATTGAAAAGGAAGCGTCCGCTGTGTGTTGCTGAAGCTGAGAGCAAAGAAGCGAAATACCGCCGCTAACATCTAAGTACCGCTACTACTACTACTACTACTGAGAACGTGAACATCAAAGGTTGTAGTAGCTGCGCTAAGAACAGACCCAAAAGGGTTAAAACGAAGGCCACATCTCTCCTAAGTGTTTGTTTGGTTATTGTTCACATACAAGAAACATTCAACTTTGTGCAACAAGAATTATTTTTTTATATATATAAAAACTTTGTCCTTTCAAAATCGAATCGACTTGGTTATATTTATTTTTCTGTTAACCCGATTCTCATCCGACGAACTACGGATTTCTACGATCTGATGACCACTGTCCTGGATCAAAACGTGGCTGGAGGGTAGCTTCGAATTGACATTGGGAACTGGAGACTGGTGTCTAACCTGTAATACTGGACCATACCGGACCAACGGCCGGTCTTGTGGAGTGCGTGGGTCCAGTGGAGTGAGGATACAAAATGTAACATTTTTCATATTTCTTAAAAAGACCAAAAGTGTAACTTTTTTGTTATTTCACAATAAAAAAGACTAAGTCAGAAGAAAATATTACCTTTTTCATATTTATTAATGAAACGATTAAATCTGACAAAAAGTGCAATTTATTTTGTTATTTCTCAATAACAAAAGAAAAAAAATCTAAAAATCCATATTTCTTAATGAAAACGAATAATACTGAAAATGTTTTTTGTTATATCTCGATAAAAAAGACTGAATCTGAAGGAAATATAAGCTGTTTTTCATATTTAGTAAGGATTAATCTGAAGAATATATCATATTTTTGCATATTTCTTCAAGAAAACGACTTCATCTGAAGTAATTTATCAGTTTTTTTTTAATTTTTCTTGATGAAAAAGACTAAATCTGAAATAAAAGGAGTATTTTTTGTTATTTCTCAGCCAAAAAATCTGAAGAAAAATATACGCTTTATTCATATCTGTAAATGAAAAGAAATTTTTTTGTTACTTCTCAATAAAAAAACTACACATGAAGAAAATATCAGCATTTTTCATAATACTTAATGGAAAAAATTTGAATCTAATTAGAATATATACTTTTTCAATATTTCTAAATGAAAATGAGTAAATATGAAACTAATGTAGCATATTTTGTCATTTCTCAACAAAAAAGACTAATCTGAAGAACATTTACGCTTTTTTCATATATCTCAGTGAAAACGATTAAATCTGAAAATAATGTAACATTTTTCGTTACTTCTCTATAAAAAACGGCTGAAATATAAGCTTCTTTAATATTTCTTAATGAAAACGATAGAATCTGAAGAAAATATGAGCTTTTTTCATATTTCCTCATGAAAATTACGATATCTGAATAAAGTATCAGCTATTTTAATATTTCTGAAAAATATATTTAGTTTATATTAACCTTTTTCCCTATTTCTTAATGAAAGTGACTAAATCGAAAATGTAACTTTTTGTTATATCTTTATAAGAAAAAATAATATTTCTTAAGAAAAAAGATTATTCTGAAAAATATATTTAGTTTTTTGAAATTCTTAAGAAAGAGAAATTAAGCTGACACAATTATCAGCTTTTTTAAAAATATTTTGTTTTAATATTTCTTAATTAAAAGCGACAAAATCTGAAGAAAATATATTTTTTATATATTTCAATGTAAATGACTGAATATGAAAGATCTTATGTTTTCTTTATATTCCATATGCTTAAAGAAAAAGAAAATAGCTTTTTACATATTTCCTAATGAAAACTACTAAATCTGAGAAAACATCAGTTTTTTTAAATATTTTTAAAAATATAAATGACTAAATCTGAACAAAATATCAGATGTTTTCATATTTCTTACTGAAAACAACGAAATCTGAAGAACAAAAAAATCAGATTTTTTCATATTTCTTAATGAAAAAGAATAAATCTGAAGAAAAGGCCAGCTTCTTTTTTATTACCTAACGAAAAAGATTTAATCTGATGAAAATCTAAACTTTTTTAATATTAATGAAAAGACAAAATCTGAAGAAAATAACAGCATTTTTTAAATTTCTTAATGAAAATAACATAATCTGAAGAAAATATTACCTTTTTTTCATATTTCTTAATGAAAACTCCTAACTCTAAAAAAATATGTTTTGAATATTTCTTAATGGAAATAACTAAATCTGAAGAAAAATACCAGGTCTTTTTAATATTTCTTAAAGTAAATGACTGAATCTGAAGAAATGTCATCTGTTTCATATTTCTTAATGAAAATGACTAAACCTGAAGAAAATATGTGCTTTTCCCCCATAATTCTTAATGTAAATGAGTAAATCTTTTGAAAATATGTGATTTTTTATATATCTTAATAAAAATCTGAGTAAAATATATGCTTTCATCATATTTCTTAATGAAAACGACGAAATATGGAGAAAGGCTTTTTTTCAAATATTAATTAATAAAAAGACAACATCTGAATACAATATATGCTTTTATTATATTTAATAATGAAAACGACTAAATCTGAAGAATATATTCATATTTCTGAATGAAAACACTAAAATCTGGAAAAAAAAACAGTAGTATTTTTTCATATTTTTAATGCAATTATATACACCTGAAGAAAATATAATTTTTTAATAGTTCGAAATGAAAAGAACAAAATCTTGAGAAAATATCATTTTTTCATATATCAATGTAAATGATTGAATCTGAAGAAAATATAAACTTTTTTCATAATCCTTAATGAAAACGACCAAATTTGAAGAAAATATTAGCTTTTTCCATATTTCTGAACGAAAAGGAAAAAATCAGAAAAATATCAGTTCGTTAATATTTCTTAATGAAACGAAAATATAAGATTTTTTTCATATTTATTAATGAAATCAAAACATCTGAAGAATATATATATCAATGAAAGCGACAAAATCTGAGAAAATATCCATTTTTTTTAAATATTTCTTAATGTAAATGACAAAATCTGAAGAAAATATCAGATTTCTTTCATATTTCTTGACGGAACCTACTACATCTGAAGAAAATATCAGCTTTTTTCATATTCTTAATGAAAACGAATAAAACTGAAAAAAATATCAGACTTTTTATATTTCTTAATAAAAACGACGAAATCTGAAGGAAACGCCAGTTTTTTTATTGCCTAATGAAAAAGATTTAATCTGAAGAAAATCTCAGCATTTTATGTATTAATGAATAGACAAAATCCGGAGAAAATATCAGCATTTTGATATTTTTAAAATTTCAAAATATTATCAAATAAATATTACCTTTTTTATTATTAAAATATTACCTTTTTTCATATTTCTTAGTGAAAACACCTAACTCTAAAAAAATATGTTTTTAATATTTTTAATGAAAACCCCTAACTCTACAAATATGTTTTTTTAAATATTTCTTAATGTAAACAACTAAATCTGAAGATAATACCAGGTCTTCATTAATGTATATGACTAAATCTGAAGAAATGTCATCTGTTTTCATATTTCTTAATGAAAATGATTAAATCTGAAGAAAATATGTAGTTTTTGACATATTTCTTAATGTAAATGTGTAAATCTTTAGATAATATTAGCATGTTTATATTGATTAATGTAAATGTTTGAATCTGAATAAAATATATGCTTCTATTATATTTCTTAATGAAAACGACTAAATCTGTAGAAAATATAAGCTTTTTTAATATTTTTAATCTGAATAAATGTAAATTTTGATGTTATTTTTCAATAAAAATTTTGAATCTGAAGAAAATATCTTTTTCATATTTCTCCATAAAAACGGCTAAATCTAAAAAAATATGAGCCCCTATGAAAATTACTAAATCTGAAGAAAATATAAGCTATTTTAATATTTCTTAATGTAAATGAGAAAATCAGAAGGAAATAACAGCTTTTTTAAAAATATTTATTAATGAAAAGAAAATCTGAAGTAAGTATAAACCTTTTTCATATTTCTGAATGAGAACAACAATATCTGAAGAAAAGTGTAGCTTTTATTCATATTTCTTAGTGGAAATACGTAAATCTGAAGAAAATATAAGATTATTTTAAAAATTTCTTAATGAAAAAACGTAAATCTGAAGAAAATATCAGTTTTGTATTTCTTAATGAAAACGAAATCAAACGGAAATATCAGCGTTTTTTATATTTACAAATAAGAAGAAAACATCTGGAGAAAATACAAGCTCTTTTGAAATTTTTCTGAATGAACGCGATGAAATCAGAAGACAATACCGGTATTTTTAATATTTCTTAAGGAATACGGCAAAATCTGCAGAAAATACATATTTTCATATATCTTAATGTAAAGGATTGAATAAAAAAACGCAGTTTTTTAAAAATATTTATTAATGAAAAAAACAAGACCAGAAGGAAATAAAATCTTTTTTCATATTTCTGAATGAAAATAACAAAATCTGGAGAAAATGTAACATTTTTTAAATATTTCTGAAGAAATGCAAATTTTTGTTATTTCTTAATAAAAATACACGTATATGATTATCCGCTTTCTTCATATTTCTTACTATAAAGGAATAAATCTGTAGAAAATGTAAGTTGTTTTTATAAATCTAAGTGAAAAAGAGTAAAGCATTTTGATAATTAATAATGTAAATTAGGAAATCAGAAGAAAATATAAGCCTTTTTATTTTCCTAATGAAATGACAACATCTGAATAAAATATAAGCTTTTTCAACATATCTTAATGAAAACGACTGAATCTGAAGAATATATAAGGTTTTTTACTATAATTCTAAATGAAAAGTGAAATCAGAAGAAAATATATGCTTTTCCCATATTTCTTAATGAAAACGACTAAATCTGAAGAATATAGGATGTTTTCTATAATTCTAAATGAAAAGAGAAAATCGGAAGAAAATATAAGCTTTTTCCATATTTCACAATGAAAACGATTCTTTCTTTTCATTTACAATTAAACAAAATTTTACATTTTCATTTAAATATAAATGAAAAGAAAAAATCGGAAGAAAATATAAAATCGATATTTCTTATGAAACCGACTAAATTTGAAGAAGATATAAGCCTTTTTCTATAATTCTGAATGAAGAGAAAATCGGAAGAAAATAAAAGCTTTTCCCCATATTTCTTAATGAAAATGACACATCCCTAGAAGAACGGACCAGTATTCCAATAGATAATCTGATGGAGATGTTGACTTTCTGTAAACAAACAACAGACCTCGGAATGGGATCACACATATATCGACAGGATGAGAGTTTAGCAATGGGCTCGCCATTATAACCAGCAATGGCGAATATATACATAGATTACTTTGAGGAAATGGCATTAGAATCTATATCTCTAAAGCCAACTCTATGGTTAAGGTACGTAGATGACACCTTCATATTCTGGCCACACCAGGAAGATGTCCAGGTTCTACTGGACCATGTAAACTCAATAAGACCTTCGATACAATTCACAATGAAGAAAGAGAGTAACAAGACACCCCATACCTGGATGCAGGAGTTCAAGACATCCGTATACCGTAAACCGACATTCACCGGACAGTATCTCAATTTCAACTCCCACCATCCATACAGCGTAAAGAAAGGGATCGTGCGCTGCTTACAACACTGAGCAAAAGTCATAAGTGGCGACCCAGAGACATTAGATAAAGAATTGGTCAGTATAAGTAGTACCCTACAATGTAACAACTACCCTGGGTACATGGCAGCAGCCCCCCCCCAAACTGGGATAGGCGGGTACAAGAGAAGGACAACGACACTCAGAATAAAGTCTGTCTGCCTTATGTGAAGGGGTTATCAGAGAAAATACAAAGGTTCTGCGGTCCATATAACATCAGGACAACCTTCAAAAGCTGGACGACAATTCGCAGATATCTTTCCCGAGTAAGACCCCCCACAGAGGAGAACATGACTAAAGACTGCGTACGGTATCCCGTGCAGCTGCAGAAAGAAATAGGAGAGACAGGCCGCCCACTTAAGGTAAGAACACCAGAAAGCTGTAACACGAGGGGAGTTGGAAAAATCAGGCGTGTCTGACCACATATGGAAAGAAAAGGGATTTCACCGCCCCCTGTGGTATCAGGGTGAGATCATAGACAAAGAACACCATTGGAAAATTCGTAAACTTAAGGAATCAGCACATATGCTAGGCCACAAAAATCTCCTGAGCCGACCAAGTATAGAAACGAATACAATATGGGAACCAGTAATAAGGAGTGCCAGAGAAAAGCGATAATAACAACGAAAATTGCAATATGAGCACTGGTAAAAATGGTTGCTGAAGACATTAGATTTATAATACCCCGAAATTCATACACAGTGGATAAAGGCGTTAGTTAGATCCAGTGACAGGACCCAAAAAGTGTGAATTCAATACCCGGATATATGTGTGATCCCATTCCGAAGTGTGTTGTTTGGAGAGGGGAATTTACAGGTGATAACTCATAACTGACATCCATTAAACATGACATGTGGAACTAGAACAGTTTACCTCAGTGAGGGAAATAAAGGGTTCAGTTCGACATTCCAACCACCTGAAGAAACGTTGTAATAAATATGTAAATAGTCCGAATAATGTAAATAATGAAAAAAAATATTGTTTATCATATGTTCAACGAAAACAACAAAATCTGAATATAATATTATTTTACAGACAATGATTAAATCTGAAGAAAATATCAGCAATTTTTCAAACTTCTTAATGTAACGAAGAAATCTGAATAAAATAATAGCTTTTTATAATATTTTTAATGAAAACGTTGAAATCTAGAGAAAGTATCAGCTTTTTCATATTTCTTAATGTAAATGACTGAATGTTATAAAAATACCACTTTTTTCCTTATTTATGATGAAAATGACTAAATCAGGAAAAAATATAAGATTTTTATCATATTACTTAATGATAATATATGCTTTTTTCATATTACCTAATTGAAAGAAAAAATCTGGGAAAATATCTGCTATTTTCATATTTCTTGAGGTAAATGACTGAATCTTAAGGCAATATTAGCGTTATCCACATTTCTAATGAAAACAACTAAATCTGAAGTAAATATTCGCTTTTTTTCATATTTTCTAATGATAACAACTAAATCTGAAGAAAATATCAGCTTTTACTCATATTTCTTAATGTAAATGTCTTTATCTAATGGAAATATTTGCTATTTTTTATATTTCTTAATGAAAATATCAGAAGAAAATATAAGATTTCCTCATATATCTAAATGAAAAGATATAATTTGAATAAAATATTTATTTTTATATTTCATTCATATTAATGTAAATTTGTAAATCTGATGGAAATATATTTTTTAATATTTCTCAATGAAAACAACAAGATGTGAAAATGACTAAATCTGAAAAAATTACCAGGTATTTTCTTATTTTCGGATGAAAAGATCTAACTCTGAAGGAAATAATAGATATGTATAATAATTCTTAATATAGATGAATCAATGTGAAGAAAATATCAGCTTTAAACATATTTCTAATGAAAAGGACTAAATCTGAAGAAAATATCAGCTTTTTTCATATTTCCTAATGTAAATTACGAAATCTGAAGAAAATAATAACTTTTTCTTTTTTCTTAATGAAAATGACTAAGTCTGAAGAAAATGTTAGCTTTTTTCATAATTCTTAGTGGAAAAGAGTAAACAAGAAGAAAATATCAGCCTTTTCGTATTGATGAAAAAAAAAAGTTGAAAATATTTTTTTCCTATTTCTTGACGAAAACGACTATATCTGCAGAAAATATCCACTTTCTTCATATTTATTAATGAAATCTAGTAAATCTGGAGAAAATGTCAGCTTTTGTCATAATTCTGAGTGAAAAAGTGTACATTTGACGAAAGTTTCTGATTTTTCATATCTCTTGATGAAAACGACTAAATCTGTAGAAAATATGATTTTCGTATTTCTAAATGCAAATGATTAAATCTGAAAAAATATCAGCTTTTTCATAATTCTTAGTGAAGAAGTGTAAATCTGACGAAATAACTGCTTTTTCATATTACGAAATCTGAAAATATTTCTTTCAGATTTAGTCGTTTTAATTAAGAAATATGAAAGATCTTATATTTTACATTTTAGATTCGTGATGAAAGGACTGAATATGAGAAAATATCTGATTTTTGAATATTTCTAATCAAAAGGACAAAATATGAAGAGAATTGCATGTTTCCTTATGTAAATTACGAAACCTGAAAGAATATCAGCTTTTTTATTATTCCTTAATGAAAAGACAAAATATGAAAGAAATACAACCATTTCGCATATAAAAACGACAAAATCTGAGAAAATATCAGAATTTTTTCATATTCCTAAATAACTGAATGTGAAGAAAATATTAGCTTTATACATATTTCTAAATGAAAAAATTCGGATCAAATTTTCAGTTTTTTCATATTTCCTAATGAAACTCACTAAATCTAAGAATATATAAAGTTTTTCATATTTTTTAACGAAATCAACAAATTCTGATGAAAATTTCAGCATATTCATTTTAATGAAATCGAATAAAACTTAGAAAATATCAACTGTTTTCATATTTCTTAACGAGTAGAACTTAATCTGAAGAAATTTTCAGTTTTTTCATATTTCCTTATGAAACCCACTAAATCTTAGAAAATATAAACTCTTTTCATATTTCTTAACGAAAAAACTAAATCTGAAGAAATTGTCGTCTTTTTTCAGATTTCCTAATGAAACCGACTAAATTTTAGAAAATAACATTTTCTTTTCGTGTTTCTTAACGGCTTTTTCCATATTTCCCAACTAAAAATGAGAAAATATCAACTTTTTCATATTTCTTAACGAAAAAAAGAAATCTGAAGAAATTTTCCTGTTTTTTCAGATTTCTTAATGAAACCGACGAATATTTTAGAAAATAACACTTTTGTTCGTATTTCTAAAAGGCTTTTTCCATATTTCCCAACTAAAACTTAGAAAACATCAACATTTACATATTTCTGAACGAAAAACTAAATCTGAATAAATTATCATCTTTTCTCAGATTTCCTACTGAAACCTACGAATATTTTAGAAAATAAAACTTTTTTTTCGTATGTCTGAAAGGCTTGTTCCATATTTCCAAACTAAAACTAAGAAAATATCAACTTTTTCATATTTCTTAAGAAAAAAACTAAATCTGAAGATATTTTCGTCTTTTTTCAGATTTCCTAACGAAAACAACTAAATTTTAGAAAATAACTTTTTTTCGTGTTTCTTAACGGCTTTTTCCATATTTCCCAACTAAAAATGAGAAAATATCAAATTTTTCATATTTCTTAACGAAAAAAGTAAATCTGAATAAATTATCCTTTTTTTAAGATTTCCTAATGAAACCGACGAATATTTTAGAAAATAACACTTATTTTTCGTATGTCTTAAAGGCTTTTTCCATATTTCCCAACTAAAACTTATAAAACATCAACTTTTACATATTTCTTAACGAAAAAACTAAATGTGAAGAAATTTTTTTCTTTTTTCAGATTTCCTAATGAAATCGACTAAATTATAAAAAATAACTAATTTTTCGAATTTCTTAACGGCATTTTCGATATTTCCCAAATAAACTAAGAAAATATCAACTTTTTCATATTTCTTAACGAAAAAACTAAATCTGAAGAAATTTTCGTCTTTTTTCAGATTTCCTAATGAAACCGACTAAATTTTAGAAAATAACATTTTTTTTCGTATTTCTTAAGGGCTTTTTCCATATTTTCCAACTCAAACTTAGAAAATATAAACTTTTTCATATTTTTCAACGAAAAAACTAAATCTGAAGAAATGTTCGTCTTTTTTCAGATTTCCTAATGAAACCGACTAAATTTTAGAAAATAACATTTTCTTTTCGTATTTCTGAACGGCTTTTTCCATATTTCCCAACTAACTTAGAAAACATCAACTTTTACATATTTCTTAACGAAAAAAATAATCTGAAGAAACTTTCCTCTTTCTTCACATTTCCTAATGAAATCGACTAAATTTTAGAAAATAACATTTTTTATCGTATTTCTTAACGGCTTTTTACAGATTTCCAAACTAAAACTAAGAAAATAACAACTTTTTCAGATTTCTTAACGAAAAAACTAAATCTGAACAAATTTACGTCTTCTTATGATTTCATAATGAAACCGACTAAATTTTAGAAAATAACATTTTCTTTTCGTGTTTCTTAACGGCTTTGTCGATATTTCCCAACAAAAAAAGAGAAAATATCAACTTATTCATATTTCTTAACGAAAAAACTAAATCTGAAGAAATTAACCTTTTTTTAAGATTTCCTAATGAAACCGACGAATATTTTAGAAAATAACACTTATTTTTCGTATGTCTTAAAGGCTTTTTCCATATTTCCCAACTAAAATTTATAAGAAAATATCAACTTTTCATATTTCTTAACGAAAAAACTAAATCTGAAGAAATTTTCGTCTTTTTTCAGATTTCCTAATGAAACCGACTAAATTTTAGAAAATAACATTTTTTTTCGTATTTCTTAAGGGCTTTTTCCATATTTCCCAACTAAAACTTAGAAAACATCAACTTTTACATATTTCGTATTTCTTAACGGCATTTTCCATATTTCCCTACTAAGACTTAGAAAATATCAACCTTTTAATATTTCTTAACGAAAAAACTAAATCTGAAGAAACTTTCCTCTTTCTTCACATTTCCTAATGAAATTAACTAAATTTTAGAAAATAACACTTATTTTTCGTATGTCTTAAAGGCTTTTTCCATATTCCCCAACTAAAACTTAGAAAACATCAACTTTTACATATTTCGTAACGAAAAAACTAAATCTGAAGAATTTTTTTTCTTTTTTCAGATTTCCTAATAAAATCGATTAAATTTTAAAAAATAACTTATTTTTTCGTATTTCTTAACGGCTTTTTCCATATTTCCCAACTAAGACTTAGAAAATATCAACCTTTTTCATATTTCTTAAAGAGAAAACTAAATCTGAAGAAATTTTCGTCTTTTTTCAGATTTCCAACTGAAACCGACTAAATTTTAGAAAATAACAAGTTTTTATCGTATTTCTTAACGGCTTTTTCCATATTTCCCAACTAAAACTTAGAAAATATAAACGTTTTCATATTTCTTAACGAAAAAGCTAAATCTGAAGAAATTTTCCTCTTTTTTCAGATTTCATAATGAAACCGACTTAACTTTAGAAAATAACATTTTCTTTTCGTATTTCCTAACTGCTTTTTCAATATTTCCCAACTAAAACTTAGAAAATATCAACTTGTTCATATTTCTTAACTAAAAAATTAAATCTGAATAAATTTTCGTCTTTTTAAAGATTTATTAATGAAACCGATTAGATTTTAGAAAATAACAAGTTTTTATCGTATTTCTTAACGGCTTTTTCCATATTTCCCAACTAAGACTTAGAAAATATCAACTTTTTCGTATTTCTTCACGAAAAAACTAAATCTGAAGAAATGTTCGTCTTTTTTCAGATTTCCTAATGAAACCGACTAAATTTTAGAAAATAACATTTTCCTTTCGTATTTCTGAACGGCTTCTTCCATATTTCCCAACTAAAACTTAGAAAACCTCAACTTTTACATATTTCTGAACGAAAAAATAATCTGAAGAAAGTTTCCTCTTTCTTCACATTTCCGAATGAAATCGATTAAATTTTAGAAAATAACATTTTTTTTCGTAATTCTTAACGGCTTTTTCCAGATTTCCAAATTAAAACTAAGAAAATAACAACTTTTTCAGATTTCTTAACCAAAAAACTAAATCTGAAGAAATTTTCGTCTTTTTTAGGATGTCATAATGAAACCGACTAAATTTTAGAAAATAACATTTTCTTTTCGTGTTTCTTAACGGCTTTTTCCATATTTCCCAACTAAAACTTAGAAAATATCAAATTTTTCATATTTCTTAACGAAAAAACTAAATCTGAATAAATTATCCTTTTTTTAAGATTTCCTAATGAAACCGACGAATATTTTAGAATATAACATTTTTTTTCGTATTTCTTAACGGCTTTTTCCATATTTCCCAACTAAAACTTATAAAACATCAACTTTTACATATTTCTTAACGAAAAAACTAAATGTGAAGAAATTTTTTTCTTTTTTCAGATTTCCAAATGAAAACGAATTAATTTTAGAAAATAACAAGTTTTTTCGTATTTCTTATCGGCATTTTCCATATTTCCCAACTAAAACTTAGAAAATATAAACTTTTTCATATTTTTCAACGAAAAAACCAAATCTGAAGAAATTTTCATCTTTTTTCAGATTTCCTAATGAAATCGTCTAAATTTTAGAAAATAACATTTTTTCGTGTTTCTTAACGGCTTGTTCCATATTTCTAAACTAAAACTAAGAAAATATCAACTTTTTCATATTTCTTAACGAAAAAACTAAATCTGAAGATATTTTCGTCTTTTTTCAGATTTCCTAATGAAACCGACTAAATTTTAGAAAATAACAATTTATCGTATTTCTTAACGGTTTTTTCCATATTTCCCAACTAAGACTTAGAAAATATCAACCTTTTAATATTTCTTAACGAAAAAACTAAATCTGAAGAAACTTTCCTCTTTCTTCACATTTCCTTATGAAATCGACTAAATTTTAGAAAATAACACTTATTTTTCGTATGTCTTAAAGGCTTTTTCCATATTTCCCAACTAAAACTTATAAAACATCAACGTTTACATATTTCTTAACGAAAAAACTAAATCTGAAGAAATTTTTTTCTTTTTTCAGATTTCCTAATGAAATCGATTAAATTTTAAAAAATAACTTATTTTTTCGTATTTCTTAACGGCTTTTTACATATTTCCAAACTAAAACTAAGAAAATATCAACTTTTTCCTATTTCTTAACGAAAAAACTAAATCTGAAGAAATAGTCGTCTTTTTTCAGATTTCCTAATGAAACCGACTAAATTTTAGAAAATAACACTTTTTTTCGTATTTCTTAAAGGATTTTTCCATATTTCCCAACTAAAACTTACAAAACATCAACTTTTACATATTTCTTAACGAAAAAATTAAATCTGAAGAAATTTTCCTCTTTTTTAAGATTTCCTATTGAAACCGACGATTATTTTAGAAAATAACACTTTTTTCGTTTTCTTTTCGAATTTCTTAACGGCTTTTTCCATGTTTCACAACTAAAACTTAGAAAATATCAAATTTTTCATATTTCTTAACGAAAAAACTAAATCTGAAGAAATTTTCGTCGTTTACAGATTTCCAACTGAAACCGGCTAAATTTTAGAATATAACATTTTTTTTCGTATTTCTTAACGGCTTTTTCCATATTTCCCAACTAAATATTAGAAAATATCAACTGCTTCATATTTCTTAACGAAAAAACTAAATCTGAATAAATTTTCCTCTTTTTTCAGATTTCCTAATGAAACCGACGAATATTTGAGAAAATAACAATTTTCTTTCGTATTTCTTAAAGGCCTTTTCCATATTTCTCAACTAAAAATTAGAAAATATCAACTTTTGCATATTTATTAACGAAAAAACTAAATCTGAATAAATTATCATCTTTTCTCAGATTTCCTACTGAAACCAACGAATATTTTAGAAAATAACACTTTTTTTTCGTATGTCTGAAAGGCTTGTTCCATATTTCCCAACTAAAACTTATAAAACATCAACTTTTACATATTTCTTAACGAAAAAAATAATCTGAAGAAATTTTCCTCTTTTTTCAGATCTCCTAATGAAATCGACTAAATTTTAGAAAATAACATTTTTTCGTGTTTCTTAACGGCTTGTTCCATATTTCCAAACTAAAACTAAGAAAATATCAACTTTTTCATATTTCTTAACGAAAAACTAAATCTGAAGATATTTCAGTCTTTTTTCAGATTTCCTAATGAAAACAACTAAATTTTAGAAAATAACTTTTTTTTCGTATTTCTTAACGGCTTGTTCCATATTTCCCAACTAAAAATTAGAAAATATCAAATTTTTCATATTTCTTAACGAAAAAACTAAATCTGAATAAATTTTCGTCTTTTTTAAGATTTCCTAATGAAACCGACGATTATTTTAGAAAATAACACTTTTTTCGTATTTCTTAAAGGATTTTTCAATATTTCCCAAGTAAAACTTACAAAACATCAACTTTTACATATTTCTAAACGAAAAATTTAAATCTGAAGAAATTTTCCTCTTTTTTAAGATTTCCTAATGAAATCGACTAAATTTTAAAAAATAACTTATTTTTTCGAATTTCTTAAGGGCTTTTTCCATGTTTCCCAACTAAAACTTAGAAAATATCAAATTTTTCATATTTCTTAACGAAAAAAAACTAAATCTGAAGAAATTTTCGTCATTTTTCAGATTTCCAACTGAAACCGACTAAATTTTAGAAAATAACATTTTTTTTCGTATTTCTCAACGGATTTTTCTATATTTCCCAACTAAATATTAGAAAATATCAACTGTTTCATATTTCTTAACGAAAAAACTAAATCTGAATAAATTTTCCTCTTTTTTCAGATTTCCTAATGAAACCGACGAATATTTGAGAAAATAACACTTTTCTTTCGTATTTCTTAAAGGCTTTTTCCATATTTCTCAACTAAAAATTAGAAAATATCAACTTTTTCATATTTCTTAACGAAAAAACTAAATCTGAATAAATTATCATATTTTCTCAGATTTCCTACAGAAACCGACGAATATTTTAGAAAATAACACTTTTTTTTCGTATGTCTGAAAGGCTTGTTCCATATTTCCAAATTAAAACTAAGAAAATATCAACTTTTTCATATTTCTTAACGAAAAAACTAAATCTGAAGATATTTTCGTCTTTTTTCAGATTTCCTAATGAAAACAATTAAATTTTAGAAAATAACTTTTTTTTTCGTGTTTCTTAACGGCCTTTTCCATATTTCCCAACTAAAACTTAGAAAATATCAAATTTTTCATATTTCTTAACGAAAAAACTAAATCTGAATAAATTATCCTTTTTTTAAGATTTCCTAAAGAAACCGACAAATATTTTAGGAAATAACACTTATTTTTCGTATGTCTTAAAGACTTTTTCCATATTTCCCAACTAAAACTTATAAAACATCAACATTTAAATATTTCTTAACGAAAAAATAATCTGAAGAAATTTTCCTCTTTTTTCAGATTTCCTAATGAAATCGACTAAATTTTAGAAAATAAAATTTTTTCGTGTTTCTTAACGGCTTGTTCCATATTTCCAAACTAAAACTAAGAAAATATCAACATTTTCATATTTCTTAACGAAAAAACTAAATCTGAAGATATTTTCGTCTTTTTTATGATTTCCTAATGAAAACAACTAAATTTTAGAAAATAACATTTTTTTTCGTATTTCTTAACGGCTTTTTCCATATTTCCCAACTATAAATTATAAAATATCAAATTTTTCATATTTGTTAACGAAAAAAACTAAATCTGAATAAATTTTCGTCTTTTTTAAGATTTCCTAATGAAACCGACGAATATTTTAGAAAATAAGACTTTTTTTCGTATTTCTTAAGGGATTTTTCCATATTTCCCAACTAAAACTTACAAAACATCAACTTTTACATATTTCTTAACGAAAAAATAATCTGAAGAAATTTTCCTCTTTTTTCAGATTTCCTAATGAAATAGACTAAATTTTAGAAAATAATATTTTTTCGTGTTTCTTAACGGCTTGTTCCATATTTCCCAACTATAAATTATAAAATATCAACTTTTTCATATTTCTTAACGAAAAACTAAATCTGAAGATATTTCAGTCTTTTTTCAGATTTCCTAATGAAAACAACTAAATTTTAGAAAATAACACTTTTTTCGTATTTCTTAAAGGATTTTTCCATATTTCCCAACTAAAACTTACAAAACATCAACTTTTACATATTTCTTAACGAAAAAATTAAATGTGAAGAAATTTTTTTCTTTTTTCAGATTTCCTAATGAAATCGACTAAATTTAAAAAAATAACTTATTTTTCGTATTTCTTAACGGCATTTTCGATATTTCCCAACTAAAACTAAGAAAATAACAACTTTTTCAGATTTCTTAACGAAAAAACTAAACCGGAAGAAATTTTCGACTTTTTTCAGATTTCCTAATGAAACCGACTAAATTTTAGAAAATAACAATTTATCATATTTCTTAACGGTTTTATCCATATTTCCCAACTAAGACTTAGAAAATATAAACCTTTTAATATTTCTTAACGAAAAAACTAAATCTGAAGAAACTTTGCTCTTTCTTCACATTTCCTAATGAAATCGACTAAATTTTAGAAAATAACACTTATTTTTCGTATGTCTTAAAGGCTTTTTCCATATTTCCCAACTAAAACTTTGAAAACATCAACTTTTACATATTTCTTAACGAAAAAACTAAATCTGAAGAAATTTTTTTCTTTTTTCAGATTTCCTAATGAAATCAATTAAATTTTAAAAAATAACTTATTTTTTCGTATTTCTTAACGGCTTTTTCCATATTTCCCAACTAAATATTAGAAAATATCAACTGTTTCATATTTCTTAACGAAAAAACTAAATCTGAATAAATTTTCCTCTTTTTTCAGATTTCCTAATGAAACCGACGAATATTTGAGAAAATAACAATTTTCTTTCATATTTCTTAAAGGCTTTTTCCATATTTTTCAACTAAAAATTAGAAAATATTAACTTTTTCATATTTATTAACGAAAAAACTAAATCTGAATAAATTATCATCTTTTCTCAGATATCCTACTGAAACCAACGAATATTTTAGAAAATAACACTTTTTTTTCGTATGTCTGAAAGGCTTGTTCCATATTTCCCAACTAAAACTTATAAAACATCAACTTTTACATATTTCTTAACGAAAAAAATAATCTGAAGAAATTTTCCTCTTTTTTCAGATTTCCTAATGAAATCGACTAAATTTAAAAAAATAACTTATTTTTCGTATTTCTTAACGGCATTTTCGATATTTCCCAACTAAAACTAAGAAAATAACAACTTTTTCAGATTTCTTAACGAAAAAACTAAACCGGAAGAAATTTTCGACTTTTTTCAGATTTCCTAATGAAACCGACTAAATTTTAGAAAATAACAATTTATCATATTTCTTAACGGTTTTATCCATATTTCCCAACTAAGACTTAGAAAATATAAACCTTTTAATATTTCTTAACGAAAAAACTAAATCTGAAGAAACTTTGCTCTTTCTTCACATTTCCTAATGAAATCGACTAAATTTTAGAAAATAACACTTATTTTTCGTATGTCTTAAAGGCTTTTTCCATATTTCCCAACTAAAACTTTGAAAACATCAACTTTTACATATTTCTTAACGAAAAAACTAAATCTGAAGAAATTTTTTTCTTTTTTCAGATTTCCTAATGAAATCAATTAAATTTTAAAAAATAACTTATTTTTTCGTATTTCTTAACGGCTTTTTCCATATTTCCCAACTAAATATTAGAAAATATCAACTGTTTCATATTTCTTAACGAAAAAACTAAATCTGAATAAATTTTCCTCTTTTTTCAGATTTCCTAATGAAACCGACGAATATTTGAGAAAATAACAATTTTCTTTCATATTTCTTAAAGGCTTTTTCCATATTTTTCAACTAAAAATTAGAAAATATTAACTTTTTCATATTTATTAACGAAAAAACTAAATCTGAATAAATTATCATCTTTTCTCAGATTTCCTACTGAAACCAACGAATATTTTAGAAAATAACACTTTTTTTTCGTATGTCTGAAAGGCTTGTTCCATATTTCCCAACTAAAACTTATAAAACATCAACTTTTACATATTTCTTAACGAAAAAAATAATCTGAAGAAATTTTCCTCTTTTTTCAGATTTCCTAATGAAATCGACTAAATTTTAGAAAACAATATCATTTTTTCGTGTTTCTTAACGGCTTGTTCCATATTTCCAAACTAAAACTAAGAAAATATCAACTTTTTCATATTTCTTAACGAAAAACTAAATCTGAAGATATTTCAGTCTTTTTTCAGATTTCCTAATGAAAACAACTAAATTTTAGAAAATAACTTTCTTTTCGAATTTCTTAACGGCTTTTTCCATATTTCCCAACTAAAAATTAGAAAATATCAAATTTTTCATATTTCTTAACGAAAAAACTAAATCTGAATAAATTTTCGTCTTTTTTAAGATTTCCTAATGAAACCGACGAATATTTTAGAAAATAACACTTTTTTTCGTATTTCTTAAAAGATTTTTCCTTATTTCCCAAGTAAAACTTACAAAACATCAACTTTTACATATTTCTAAACGAAAAATTTAAATCTGAAGAAATTTTCCTCTTTTTTAAGATTTCCTAATGAAATCGGCTAAATTTTAAAAAATAACTTATTTTTTCGAATTTCTTAAGGGCTTTTTCCATGTTTCCCAACTAAAACTTAGAAAATATCAAATTTTTCATATTTCTTAACGAAAAAAAACTAAATCTGAAGAAATTTTCGTCATTTTTCAGATTTCCAACTGAAACCGACTAAATTTTAGAAAATAACATTTTTTTTCGTATTTCTCAACGGCCATATTTCCCAACTAAATATTAGAAAATATCAACTGTTTCATATTTCTTAACGAAAAAACTAAATTTTTTCTTTCGTATTTCTTAAAGGCTTTTTCCATATTTCTCAACTAAAAATTAGAAAATATCAACTTTTTCATATTTCTTAACGAAAAAACTAAATCTGAATAAATTATCATCTTTTCTCAGATTTCCTACTGAAACCGACGAATATTTTAGAAATTAACACTTTTTTTTCGTATGTCTGAAAGGCTTGTTCCATATTTCCAAATTAAAACTAAGAAAATATCAACTTTTTCATATTTCTTAACGAAAAACTAAATCTGAAGATATTTTCGTCTTTTTTCAGATTTCCTAATGAAAACAACTAAATTTTAGAAAATAACTTCTTTTTTCGTGTTTCTTAACGGCTTTTTCCATATTTCCCAACTAAAAATTATAAAATATCAAATTTTTCATATTTGTTAACGAAAAAACTAAATCTGAATAAATTTTCGTCTTTTTAAGATTTCCTAATGAAACCAAAGAATATTTTAGAAAATAACACTTTTTTTCGTATTTCTTAAAGGATTTTTCCATATTTCCCAACTAAAACTTACAAAACATCAACTTTTACATATTTCTTAACGAAAAAATTAAATCTGAAGAAATTTTCGTCTTTTTTAAGATTTCCTAATGAAACCGACTTAATTTTAGAAAATAACAAGTTTTTATCGTATTTCTTAACGGTTTTTTCCATATTTCCCAACTAAGACTTAGAAAATATCAACCTTTTCATATTTCTTAACGAAAAAAACTAAATCTGAAAAAATTATCATCTTTTCTCAGATTTTCTACTGAAACCGACGAATATTTTTGAAAATAACACTTTTTTTCGTATGTCTTAAAGACTATTTCCATATTTCCCAAATAAAACTTATAAAACATCAACTTTTACATATTTCTTAACGAAAAAAATAAATCTGAAGAAATCTTTTTCTTTTTTCAGATTTCCTAATGAAATCGATTAAATTTTAAAAAATAACTTATTTTTTCGTATTTCTTAACGGCTTTTTCCATATTTCCAAACTAAAACTAAGAAAATATCAATTTATCCTATTTCTTAACGAAAAAACTAAACCTGAAGAAATTTTCGTCGTTTTCAGATTTCCAACTGAAACCGACTAAATTTTAGAATATAACATTTTTTTATCGTATTTCTTAACGGTTTTTTCCATATTTCACAACTAAATATTAGAAAATATCAACTGTTTCATATTTCTTAACGAAAAAAACTAAATCTGAATAAATTTTCCTCTATTTTCAGATTTCCTAATGAAACCGACGAATATTTGAGAAAATAACACCTTTCTTTCGCATTTCTTAAAGGCTTTTTCCATATATCTCAACTAAAAATTAGAAAATATGAACTTTTTCATATTTATTAACGTAAAAACTAAATCTGAATAAATTATCATCTTTTCTCAGATTTCCTACTGAAACCGACGAATATTTTAAAAATAACACTTTTTTTTCGTATGTCTGAAAGGCTTGTTCCATATTTCCCAACTAAAACTTATAAAAAATCAACTTTTACATATTTCTTAACGAAAAAAATAAATCTGAAGAAATTTTCCTCTTTTTTCAGATTTCCTAAAGAAATAGACTAAATTTTTAGAAAATAACATTTTTTCGTGTTTTTTAACGGCTTGTTCCCTATTTCCGAACTAAAACTAAGAAAATATCAACTTTTTCATATTTCTTAATGAAAAAACTAAATATGAAGACATTCTCCTCTTTTTCGACATTACCTAATGAAATCGACAAAATTTTAAGAAATAACATATTTTTTCGTATTTCTTAACGGCTTTTTCCATATTTCCCAACTAAAAATTAGAAAATATCAACTTTTTCATATTTCTTAACGAAAAACTAAATCTGAAATAATTTTCCTCTTTTTTCAGATTTCCTAATGAAACCGACGAATATTTTAGAAAATAACACTTTTTTTTCGTATTTCTTAAAGGCTTTTCCCATATTTCCAAACTAAAGCTAAGAAAATATCAACTTTTTCATATTTCTTAACGAAAAAAGTAAATCTGAAGAAATTCTCCTCTTTTTCGACATTACCTAATGAAATCGACAAAATTTTAAGAAATAACATATTTTTTCGTATTTCTTAACGGCTTTTTCTATATTTCCAAACTAAAACTAAGAAAATATCAACTTTTCATATTTCTTAACGAAAAAACATAATCTGAAGAAATTTTCCTCTTTTTTAAGTTTTCCTAATGAAATCGATAAAATTTTAGAAAATAACATATTTTTTCGTATTTCTTAACGGCTTTTTCCATATTTCCCAACTAAAACTTAGAAAATATCCACTTTTTCATATTTCTTAACGAAAAAAATAAACTGTAGAAATTTTCGTCTTTTTCCAGATTTCCCAATGAAACAGACTAAATTTTTAAAAATAACAAGTTTCTATCGTAGTTCCTAACGGCTTTTTCCATATTTTCCAACTAAGACGTGGAAAATATCAACTTTTTCATATTTCTTATCGAAAAAACTAAATCTCAAGAAATTTTCGTCTTTTTTCAGTTTTCCTAATGAAACCGACTAAATTTTAAAAAATAACATGTTTTCATCGTATTTCTTAACGGATTTTTCCATATTTCCCAACACAGAATTAGAAAATATCAACTTTTTCATATTTCTTAACGACAAAAGAAAATCTGAAGAAATTTTCGACTTTTTTCAGATAGCCAAATGAAACCGACTAAATTTTAGAAAATAACAAGTTTTTCCGTATTTCTTAACGGCTTTTTCCATATTTCCCAACTAAAACTTAGAAAATATAAACTTTTTCATATTTCTTAACTAAAAAACTAAATCTGAAGAAATTTTCGTCTTTTTCCAGATTTTTTAATGAAACCGACTTAATTTTAGACAATAACATTTTCTTTTCGTATTTCTTAACGGCTTTTTCCATATTTCCCAACTAAGACGTGGAAAATATCAACTTCTTCATATTTCTTATCGAAAAAACTAAATCTGAAGAAATGTTCGTCTTTTTTCAGATTTCCTAATGAAACCGACTAAATTTTTAAAAATAACATGTTTTTATCGTATTTCTTAACGGCTTTTTCCATATTTCCCAACTAAGACTTAGAAAATATCCACTTTTTCATATTTCTTAACGAAAAAAATAAATTTGAAGAAATTTTCGTCTTTTTCCAGATTTCCCAATGAAACCCACTACATTTTAAAAAATAACAAGTTTCTATCGTATTTCCTAACGGCTTTTTCCATATTTCCCAACTAAGACTTAGAAAATATCAACTTTTTCATATTTCTTAACGAAAAAGCTAAATCTGAAGAAATGTTTGTCTTTTTTCAGTTTTCCTAATGAAACCGACTAAATTTTAAAAAATAACATGTTTTCATCGTATTTCTTAACGGCTTTTTCCATATTTCCCAACTAAAACTTAGAATATATAAACTTTTTCATATTTCTTAACGAAAAAACTAAATCTGAAGAAATTTTCGTCTTTTTCCAGATTTCTTAATGAAACCGACTTAATTTTAGACAATAACATTTTCTTTTCGTATTTCTTAACGGCTTTTTCCATATTTCCCAACTAAGACGTGGAAAATATCAACTTTTTCATATTTCTTAACGAAAAAACTAAATCTTAAGAAATTTTCGTCTTTTTTCAGATTTCCTAATGAAACTGACTAAATTATAGAAAATAACAAGATTTTATCGTATTTCTTAGCGGCTTTTTCCATATTTCCCAACTAAGACTTAGAAAATATCAACTTTTTCATATTTCTTAACGAAAAAACTAAATCTGCAGAAATTTTCGTCTTTCTTCAGATTTCCTAATTAAACCGACTAAATTTTAAAAAATAACAAGTTTTCATCGTAGTTGTTAACGGCTTTTTCCATATTTCCCTACTAAGACGAGGAAAATATCAACTTTTTCATATTTCTTAACGAAAAAACTAAATCTGAAGAAATGTTCGACATTTTTCAGATTTCCTAATGAAACCGACTAAATTTTAGAAAATAACAAGTTTTTATCGTAGTTCTTAACGGCTTTTTCCATATTTCCCAACTAAGATTTAGAAAATATCAACTTTTTCATATTTCTTAACGAAAAAACTAAATCTGAAGAAATTTTCGTCTTTTTTCAGATTTTCTGATGAAACTGACTAAATTTTAGAAAATAATATTTTCTTTTCGTATTTCTCAACGGCTTTTTCCATATTTCCCAACTAAAAGTTACAAAATATCAACTTTTTCATATTTCTTAACGAAAAAACTAAAGCTGAAGAAGTTTTCGTCTTTTTTAAGATTTCCAAATGAAACCGACTAAATTCTAGAAAATAACTAGTTTTTATCATATTTCTTAACGGCTTTCTCCATATTTCCCAACTAAGATTTAGAAAATATCAACTTTTTCATATTTCTTAACGGAAAAACTAAATCTGAAGAAATTTTCGTCTTTTTTAAGATTTCCTAATGAAACCGACTAAATTTTAGAAAATAAGTTATTATCGTATTTCTTAACGGCTTTTTCCATATTTCCCTACTAAAACTTAGAAAAAATCACCTTTTTCATATTTCTTAACGAAAAAAACTAAATCTGAAGAAATTTTCGTCTTTATTTAGATTTCCTAATGAAACCGACTAAATTTTAGAAAATAAGTTATTATCGTATTTCTTAACGGCTTTTTCGATATTTCCCAACTAAGACTTAGAAAATATCAACTTTTTCATTTTTCTTAACGGAAAAACTAATTCTGAAGAAATTTGCGTATTTTTTCATATTTCCAAATGAAATCGACTAAATTTTTAAAAATAACAAGTTTTTATCGTAGTTCTTAACGGCTTTTTCCATATTTCCAAACTAAGACTCAGAAAATATCAACTTTTTCATATTTCTTAACGACAAAACTAAATCTGAAGAAATTTTCGTCTTTTTTCAGATTTCCTAATGAAACCCACTAAATTTTAGAAAATAACATTTTTTTTTCGTATTTCTTAACGGCTTTTTCCATATTTCCCAACTAAAACTTAGAAAATATCAACTTTTTCATATTTCTTAACGAAAAAACCAAATCTGAAGAAATTTTCCTCTTTTTTTAGATTTCCTAATGAAACCGACTAAATTTCTTAAAATAACTAGTTTTTATCGTATTTCTTTACGGGTTTTTCCATATTTCCCAACTGAGACTTCAAAAATATCATCTTTTTCATATTTCTGAACGAAAAACTAAATCTGAAGAAATTTTACTCTTTTTCAGATTTCATAATGAAACCGATTAAATTTTAGAAAATAACATTTTCTTTTCGTATTTCTTAACGGCATTTTCCATATTTCCCAGCCAAAACTTAGAAAATATCCACTTTTTCATATTTCTTAACGAAAAATCTAAATCTGAAGAAATTTTCGTCTTTTTTCAGATTTCCTAATGAAACCGAGTAAACTTTAGAATATAACTCGTTTTTATCGTATTTCTTAACGGCTTTTTCCATATTTGCCCAGCAAAACTTAGAAAATATCAACTTTTTCATATTTCTTAACGAAAAAACTAAATCTGAAGAAATTTCCGTCTTTTTTCAGATTTCATAATGAAACCGACTAAATTTTAGAAAATAACATTTTCTTTTCGTATTTCTTAACCGCGTTTTCCATATTTCCTAACTAAAACTTAGAAAATATCAACTTTTTCATATTTCTTAACGAAAAAACTAAATGTGAAGAAATTTTCGTTTTTTTTCAGATTTCCTAATGAAACCGACTAAATTTTAGAAATTTAACAAGTTTTTATCGTATTTCTTATGGCTTTTTCCATATTTCCCAACTACGAATTAGAAAATATCAACTTTTTCATAAGTCTGAACGAAAATCTAAATCTGAAGAAATTTTTGTCTTTTTTCACATTTCCTAATGAAACCGACTAAATTTTAGAAAATAACAAGTTTTTATCGTATTCCTTAACGGCTTTTTCCATATTTCCCAACTAAAACATAGAAAATATCAACTTCTTCATATTTCTTAACGAAAAAAACAAATCTGAAGAAATTTTCGTCGTTTTAGAGATTTCCTAATGAAACCCACTACATTTTAGAAAATAACAAGATTTTATCGTATTTCTTAAATGCTATTTCCATATTACCCAACTAAAATTAGAAAATATCAACTTTTTCATATTTCATAACGAAAAAACTAAATCTGAAGAAATTTTCGTGTTTTTTCAGATTTCCTAATGAAACCGACTTAATTTTAGAAAATAAAATTTTCATTTCATATTTCTTAACGACTTTTTTCATATTTCCCAACTAAAACTTAGAAAATATCAACTTTTTCATATTTCTTAACGAAAAAACTAAATCTAAAAAAGTTTCGTCTTTTTTCAGATTTCCTTATGAATGCGACTATATTTTAGAAAATAACATGTTTTTTTTCGTATTTCTTAACGCCTTTTTCCGTATTTACCAACTAAAACTGAGAAAATATCAACTTTTTCATATTTCTTAACGAAAAAAGTAAATCTGAAGAAATTTTCGACTTTTTTCAGATTTCGTAATGAAACCGACTAAATTTTAGAAATAACACGTTTTTATCCTATTCCTTAAGCCTTTTTCAATATTTCTCAACTAAAACTTAGAAAATATCAACTATTCCATATTTCTTAACAAAAAAATAAATCTGAAAAAATTTTCAATATTTCCCACCTAAGAGTTAGAAAATATCAACTTTTTCATATTTCTTAACGAAAAAAATTTAATCTGAAGAAATTTTCGACTTTTTTCAGATTTCGTAATTGAAACCGACTAAATTTTAGAAATAACACGTTTTTATCCTATTCCTTATGCCTTTTTCAATATTTCTCAACTAAAACTTAGAAAATATCAACTATTCCATATTTCTTAACGAAAAAAATAAATCTGAAAAAATTTTCAATATTTCCCACCTAAGACTTAGAAAATATCAACTTTTTCATATTTCTTAACGAAAAAACTAAATCTGAAGAAATTTTCGACTTTTTTCAGATTTCGTAATTGAAACCGACTAAATTTTAGAAATAACACGTTTTTATCCTATTCCTTAAGCCTTTTTCAATATTTCTCAACTAAAACTTAGAAAATATCAACTATTCCATATTTCTTAACGAAAAAAATAAATCTGAAAAAATTTTCAATATTTCCCACCTAAGACTTAGAAAATATCAACTTTTTCATATTTCTTAACGAAAAAACTAAATCTGAAGAAATTTTCGACTTTTTTCAGATTTCGTAATTGAAACCGACTAAATTTTAGAAATAACACGGTTTCATCCTATTCCTTAAGCCTTTTTCAATATTTCTCAACTAAAACTTAGAAAATATCAACTATTCCATATTTCTTAACGAAAAAAATAAATCTGAAAAAATTTTCAATATTTCCCACCTAAGACTTAGAAAATTTCAACTTTTTCATATTTCTTAACGAAAAAACTAAATCTGAAAAATTTTCCGTCTTTTCTCAGACTTCCTAGTGAAACCGAGTAAATTTTAGATAATAAGATGTTTTTTTCGTATTTCTTCCCGGCTTTTTCCATATTTCCCAACTGAAATTTAGAACATATAAACTATTTCCTTTTTCTTAACGAAAAAACTAAATCTGAAGAAAGTTTCTTCTTTTTTCAGATTTCAATAAAACCGACTAAATTTGAGAAAATAACATGTTTTTTTTTCGTATTTCTTTACGGCTTTCTCCATATTTCAAAACAAAAACTTAGAAAATATGAACTTTTTCATATTTCTTAACGAAAAAACTAAATCTGAAGTAATTTGGTCTTTTTTCAGATTTCGTAATGAAACCGATTTAATATTAGAAAATAACATTTTTTTCCTATTTCTTAACGGCTTTTTCCATCTTTCCCAACTAAGACTTAGAAAATATCAACTTTTTCATATTTCTTAACGAAAAAACTAAATCTGAACAAATTTTCGTCTTCTTTTAGTTTTCCTAATGAAACCAACTTAATTTTAGAAAATAAACTTTTTTTCGTATTCCTTAACGCCTTTTTACATACTTCCCAACTAAAACTTATAAAATATCAACTTTTTCATATTTCTTAACGAAAATCTAAATCTGAAGATATTTTCGTTTTTTTCTCAGATTTCCTAATAAAAACCCACTAAATTTTAGAAAATAACATGTTTTTTTTCTTATTTCTTAACGGCTTTTTCCATATTTCCCAAATAAACATAGAAAATATCAACTTTTTCATTTTTCTTTAAGAAAAAACCAAATCTGAAGAATTTTACTTTTTTTTCAGATTTCCTAATGCAACCGACTGAATTTTAGAAAATAACATTTTTTGTCGTATTTTTTCTTTAAGAAATATCAAAAAGTTGATATTTTCTAAGTTTTAGTTTCGGAAATATGGAAAAAGCTTCCATATTTCCAAAACTAAAACTTAGAAAATAACAATTTTTCATATTTCTTAACGAAAAAACTAAATTTCAAGAAATTTTCCTCTTTTTTCAGGTTTCCTAATGAAAAATTTAAATTTAAAAAAATAACATGTTTTTTCGTATTTCTTAACGGCTTTTTCCATATTTCACAACGAAAAATTTGAAAATATCATCTTTTTCATATTTCTTAACGAAAAAACTAAATCTTTTTTTCCTATTTCTTAACGGCTTTTTCCATATTTCCCAAATAAAACTTAGAAAATATCAACTTTTTCATATTTCTTAACGCAAATACTAAATTTGAAGAAATTTTCGTCTTTTTTCAGATTTCCTAATGAAACCGACTTAATTTTAGAAAATAACATTTTTTTCGTATTTCTTAACGGCTTTTTCCATATTTCCCAACTAAAACTAAGAATAAATCAACTTTTTCATATTTCTTAACGAAAAAACTATATCTCAAGAAATTTTCCTCTTTTTTCAGATTTCCTTATGAAACGTACTAAATTTTAGAAAATAAAATGTGTTTTTCGTATTTCTTAATGGCTTTTTCCATATTCCCTAATTAAACTTAGAAAATATCAACTTTTTCATATTTCTTAATGCAAAAATTAAATCGGAAAAAATTTTCGTCTTTTTTCAGATTTCCTAATGCAACCGACTAAATTTTGGAAAATAACATTTTTTGTCGTATTTCTTAAAGCCTTTTCCCATATTTCCCAACTAAAACTACGAAAAAATCAACTTTCTCATATTTCTTAACGAAAAAGTAAATCTCAAGAAATTATCGACTTTCTTTAGATTTCCTAATGAAACCGACTAAATTTTAGAAAATAACAAGTTGTTACCGTATTTCCTAACGGCTTTCTCCATATTTCCCACCTAAAACTTAGATATTATCAACTTTTTCATATTTCTTAACGAAAAAAGTAAATCTGAAGGAATTTTCGTCATTTTCATATTTCATAATGAAACACACTAAATTTTAGAAAATAACATGTTTTTTTCGTATTTCTTCACGGCCTTTTCTGTATTTCCCAACTAAAACTCAGAAAATATCAACTTCTACATATTTCTAAACGAAAAAACTAAATGTGAAAAATTTCCGTCTTTTTTCAGATTTGCTAATGAAACCGACTAAATTATAGAAAATAACATTTATTTGTCGTTTTTCTTAATGGCTTTTTCCATATTTCCCAACTAAAACCTAAAAAATATCAACTTTTTCATATTTCTTAACGGAAGAACTAAATCTGAAGAAATTTTCATCTTTTTTCAGATTTCCTAATGAAACCGACTAAATTTTAGAAAATAACATTTTTTTCGTATTTCTTTACGGCAATTTCCATATTTCCCAAACTGAAACTTAGAAAATATCAACTTTTTCATATTTCTTAACGAAAAACAAAATCTCCAGAAATTTTCTCTTTCTTCTGATTTCCTAATGAAACCTACTAAATTTTAAAAAATAACGTTTTTTTCGTATTTCGTAACGGCTTTTTCCATATTTCACAGCTAAAAATGAGAAAATATCATCTTTTTCATATTTCTTAACGAAAAAACTAAATCTGAAGAAATTGTCTTCTTTTTTCAGATTTCATAATGAAACCGACTAAATTTGAGAAAATAACATGTTTTTTTCCTATTTCTTAACGGCTTTTTCCATATTTCCCAAATAAAACTTAGAAAATATCAACTTTTTCATATTTCTTAACGAAAAAACTAAACTGAAGAAATTTTCATCTTTTTTCAGATTTCCTAATGAAACCGACTAAATTTGAGAAAATAACGTGTTTTTTTATATTTTTTAACGGCTTTTTCCATATTTCCCAAATAAAACTTAGAAAATATCAACTTTTTCATATTTCTTAACGAAAAAACTAAATTTGAAAAAATTTTCGTCTTTTTTCAGATTTCCTAATGAAACCGACTAAATTTTTGAAACTAACATTCTTTTTCGTATTTCTTAACGGCTTTTTCCATATTTCCCAAATTCAAACTTAAGAAAATATCAACTTTTTCATATTTCTTAACGAAAAATCTAAATCTGAAGATATTTTCCTCCTTTTTCAGATTTCCTAATGAAACCGACTAAATTTTAGAAAATAACATTTTCTTTCCGTATTTCTTGACGGCTTTTTCCATATTTCCCAACTAAAACTTAGAAAATATCAACTTTTTCATATTTCTTAACGAAAAAACTAAATATGAAGAAATTTTCCTCTTTTTACTGATATCCTAATGAAACGGACTAAATTTTTGAAAATAACATTTTTTATCGTATTTCTTAACGTCTTTTTCCATATTTCCCAACTGAAACTTAGAAAATATCAACTTTTTCATATTTCTTAACGAAAAAACTAAATGTGAAGATATTTTCCTCTTTTTTCATATTTCCTAATGAAACCTACTAAGTTTTAAAATATAACATGTTTTTTCCGTATTTCTTAACGTCTTTTTCCATATTTCACAACTAAAATTTAGAAAATGTCATCTTTTTCATATTTCTTAACTAAAAAACTAAATCTGAAAAAATTTTCGTCTTTTTAGATTTCCTAATGAAACCGACGAAATTTGAGAAAATAACATGTATTTTCGTATTTCTTAACGGCTTTTTCCATATTTCCCAAATAAAACTTAGAAAATATCAACTTTTTCATATTTCTTAACGCAAAAACTAAATCTGCAGAAATCTTCTTCTTTTTTCAGATTTCCTAATGAAAACGTCTAAATTTTAGAAAATAACATGTTTTTTTATCATATTTCTTAACGGGCTTTTTCCATATTTCCCAAATAAAACTTAGAATATATTAACTTTTTCATATTTTTTAAGGAAAGGAACAAAATCAGATGAAATTTTCGTCTTTTTTCATATTTCCTAAGAAAACCGACTAAATATTAGGAAATATCAACTTTTTTCATATTTCTTAACGCAATCAACTAATACTGACGAAACATTCGTCTTTATTCATGTTTACTAATGAAACCGAGTAAATCTTAGAAAATGTCAACGTTTTTTATTTCTTCACGAAATCGACTAATTCTGATGAAATTTTCGGCTTTTTTCATATTTACTATTAAATCTACTAAATCATAGAGAATATCATCTTTTTTCATATTTCTTAACGAAAACAACTAAATCTGAAGAAATTTTCTGCTTTTTCATACGTCCTTATGATACCGACTAAATCGGAAAATTCCAACTTTTTTCATATTTCTTAACGCAAGTAATTAGACGTGAAGAATTTTTCGGTTCTTTTCATATTTCCTAATGAAACCGACTAAATCTGAGAAAATATCACGTTTTTATCTTTCTAAATGAAAACACCTGAATCAGAAGAAATTTTCGGCTTTTCTATATTTCCTGACTAAAATTTTGATATCAACTTTTTCATATATCTTAACCAAATCCATTAATTTTGATGGAATTTTCATTTTTTTCCATAATTTGTAATGAAAGCAACTAAATCATAGTAAATATCAAATCTTAGAAAATGTCAACTGTTTTCTTAAAAGAACGAAATCTGAATAAAATAATAACTTTTTATCTTATTTCTTACTGTAAATGAATGAATGGGAAGAAGATATTAGCTTTTAATATTTCTTAATGAAAACGACTAAATCTCAGAAAATATTATTTTTTCATATTTCTAAACGAAAACAAGAAAATGTGAAAAAATATCGTATTACTTAAATATTCGCCAACATTTAAAGAAAATATCACCAACTTTCATATTTCTTAATGTAAATGATTGAAGCTGAAAAATTATTAGGGTTTTGTTACATTTCTTAATGAAAATATCTAAATCTGAAGAAAGTTTAACCGTCTTTTTATATTCTTAATGTAAATGATTGGATCTGAAAAAATATTTGCTTTTTGTCATATTTCTGAATGAAAACGACTAAATTTTAGAAAATATTTATTTTTCATATTTCTATGGGAAGACACCTAAACCTGAAAAAATATCAGCTTTTTATCTTATCTCATAAAGACAATACCTAAATCTGAAGAAAATATCATATATCTTTTTCATATTTCTTCATATAAACAATTGAATCTGAAAAAAATATTAGCTTTGTTGCATATTCGTTAATGAAAACGATGACATGTGAAGAGAATATCACCTTTTTTTACATATTTCTTTATGTAAATGTTTAAATCTGTAAAATATATAAGGTTTTTGCATATTCCTTAATGTAAATGATTGCTGAAAATATTCACTTTTTTCCTTATTTCCTAATGAAAAACAATAAATCTTAGAAAAATCACTTTTTTTTATATTTCTTGATGTGAATGAATGAACGTGAAGAAAATATCAGCTTTTTCAATATTCATAATGAAAAAGACTAAATACGTAGAAAATATTAGTTAGTTTCATATTTCTTAACAAAAACAACTAAATCTCAAGAAAATATTTACTTTTTTTTACATATTTCTTAATGAAACAACTAAATCTGAAGAAAATATCATTTTTTATATTTGTTAATGTAAATGACTACATCTGAAAAAAATTTATATTTTCGACATTTCCTAATAAATACGACAGGATCTGAGTAAATATCAACTTTTCCATATTTCTTAATGTAAATGACTGAATCTTATGAAAATATCGCTTTTTTCCATATTTCTAAGGAAAACAACTAATCTGATGAAAATATCAGCTTTTTTAATATTACTAAGAAAACAAGATGTTTTCATATTTCTCAATGAAAACAACAAAATCTGAAGTGAATATCAACTTTTTTCATATTTCTTAACGAAAACGGTTAAATATAACGAAAATAGCCTTTTTCATATTAATTCATGGAAACTACAAAATCTGAGAAAATAGCTGCATTTTTTCATTTCTTAATATAAGATATAGAAATTTCTAAAGAAAATATTCGCTTTTTTATTTCTTAATGAAAACAACTTAATCTGAAGAAAATCCCAGCTTTTGATCGCATTTCTTAAAAACAATGACTAAATCTAAAGAAAATATCCGCTCCTTTCCATATTTCTAATGAAAAAGAATAATTTAAATGAAAATATGAGCTTTTTTATTATTTCTGAAGAAAACATAAAATGTTTTCACATTTCTTCATGAAAAATTTGAAGAATATATTCGCTTTCCCATATGTAAATTTCGAAATCTGAAGAAAATATAAGCTTTTTTAGTATTTCTTAATAAAATAACAAAATCTGAAGAAAAGATAAGCTTTTCTCATATTTCTCAATTAAAACGACTAAATCTGTAAAAATATCAACTCTTTTTCATATTCTTAATGTAAACAAGTGAATTCTGAAAAGATATTCGCTTTTTCATATTCCTTAATGTAAACGACAAAATATGAAGAAAATATCAGCTTTTTTCATATTTCTTAATGTAAATGCTAAAAATATTAGCATTTTTCCTTATTTCCTAATGAAAAACACTAAATCTTAGAAAATATCAACTTTTTTCTTTAGATTTAGTCGTTTTCATTAATATGAAAAAAAGCTGATAATTTCTTTCGATTTAGTTACATTCGGAAATATAAAAAGTCTGACATTTTCTTCATATTTAGCCTGTTTCATTAAGGAATATGACAACAGGTGGTATTATCATTAGATTTGGTCTTTTCAATAAGAAATATTTAAAAAAATTGATATTTCCTTCAAATTTAGTCATTTACATTAACAAATATGAAAACATTTATATATTCTTAAGATTTAGTCATTTTCATGAAGAAATTTTATTCAGAATTATTCGCTTTCATTAAAAAATATTAGAAAAGCATATATTTTATTCAGGTTCATACTTTTTCATTAAGAAATATGAAGAAAGCTGATATTAGCTTCAGATAATATTTTTTAATTAAGAAGTAACAAAATGTGCATTTTTTTCTGTTTTTTTCATTAAAAAATATGAAAAAAGCGTAAATTTTTTTCAGATTTAATCTTTTCTTTGAGAAATAACAAACATGGTACTTTTTTTTCAGATTTTAATTTTTTTCATTAAGAAATATTAAAACATCTGATATATTCTTTAGATTTGGTCGTTTTCATTAAGACATGAAAAACGTTTACATTTTATTCAGATTCAAACATTTTCATTAAGAAATATGAAAAAAGCTGATATTTTCTTCAAATATATTTTTTTTATATGAAATAAAAAATAACTTGTAATTTTTAGTGGGATTTTGAAATTCATCCCGTTGCTGTTAGTCTCAAGAATTTCTTTTATTAAATCTGAATGTGTGAAGATTTAAAAAATATAAAGTTTAAATCCATTTTGAGTCTGATCCTTTGTTAAATAATTTTATTTTATTTTTTCGTTTTAGCAACTGAAAATTTTCCTTTGCATAAAAGAATACTTTACTATAATTTTTCTAAAATTTACTTAGAATAACAACTTTTTCTTTTCCCATTAATCTAACTAAAATTTTATTTACACTATATTTTTATTTCGGTAGCGCTTTAATGTCTTCATATTTATTCATTATACTAAACTAAAGCGTATAGAATAAGAAATATATTTGTAGTGGATTGGTAAATAGGATTGTACCTATTTGCAATTAAGTATCTTAATATATTATCTGTTTGTTTTATTCTGTTTATCTATAAAAAATAATAGATACAAATATTTAAGTAAATGCTCTGTTTATAATAAGCAGTATTAACTACATTTACCGGCCTGAATGTCCGAAAAATTTCATAGAAAATGTGAGTCTTCAGACAGGAATCGAACTTCTATACTACACGGAGCCAACATATAGCTTTCTAGTGCTGTACTATTTAGCTGTGGAGGAAGAATCGGATTTGCCGAGTCAAGTTACTGTTTTTAAACAACAGATTTCTCATAATTTTTCTCGAACGCACATATCAGCTCGAAACGTATCTTAACGTAAACAAATGACAGCATATATTATGAAATTAACTAAGTCCGACAATTATTTTAATATATTTCTGTTTATACGTTATTCATGTAAATGCAAATATTTAAGTAAATGGTATAGCACGTCAGGTTATATGACGGTTCTGTGTAGGTAACAGGTTCGCTTCATGTCGGAGGACACAAATTTTCTATGCAATTTTTAGGACATTCAGGCCGGTAAATATAGTTAATACTGTTTTTTTTTTTACTTAAAATAACGTATAAACAGAAAATATATTAAAATAATTGCCGGACTTAATTCATTTCATAATATATATGTTATGTATAAGAGAGATACAGTGTATAACCAAGAAAGCGACAGAGGGAATTGGCTATTAGAAAAACACAATACAACAATATGGCATCGCCGATAGGAAGTTTAAGTCGCTTGGATGAACCAGAATTTCTCGAGACCGGTGTATTGCAGTCGAGACTAGCGCTAAAAAATGAAAGGCAAATGGAGAAAATGAAGGGAAGGGATATGAACCCATAAAGGAAACTCAAACTGTCGACCAAAGACAAAATAAAGAGAAAACAATGTTAGTATGAACCGTCCATCCCTCAAAATAATAAGAGCGGCCACTGTATTTTATCGATAGATAGAATCAAGAAGCACACTCACTAATGGAATGGGGAGGGGAAAATAAATGACGGAATGGGAAATTCAAAGGCTGACTCAGCCGGGATGAGAAACAAGGGGACAGAAAAAAAATGGGGATGCTGGGAATCTCGACATGAATCATAACAGAAGAAAAGGCCGGGAACAGGCCAGGAACAACACTTATTTACATTAACTAGGAACACAAAATAGTGTCTAACTTAACCGGGGGTGAGGGTCAACAGGAAACCGCCCCGTTGCGTTAAGAGGACTTAAAAAAGAAAATCAAGGCTAGCCCTGTCCACACGAACCAGGATCGCCTCAGTCACCCACCTTTCATTGAAATCTGTCGAAATCAGACGCTTTCGATCAGATCTGATTTTCACCTTAAGCTGATGCTTAAAGAAGAAAATAGGATCCTGATACGAAAAACGATTGTTTCGCAAGATTCCGTCCTCTCGCGACTTCCACACCACCATTCTTGCCACGGCTAGCAACGTGAAAAACACCACCCGTTTTACCCCCATTTTTACACGCGTATGCGAGATCAATGGACACGAGCTGATCGGGAGCGATACGAGCCGTCAACTTGCCGACATAATCCCAGAAAGGGCGCACCTGAGGACAATGTTAGAAGGCGTGCGAAGCCGTTTCTTCTAAACCAAGGTCACACCGATGACAATCTGGCAAATCTGCCTCGCCCCATCTGAAGAGAACGTCATTGAGAGGTAGCACGTTCCGAATCAATCGCCAGCTAAGCGAAAACTCAGAGTTGCCGAGATAATCCGCCGATGGCGCCCAAGAACAAAAGGAGCGCAACTCCAATGCCGACAAGCGGAGCCGGTCACACAGAGGATCCTTCGCGACCCCCGCCACTAATTCATGATTATTGTATCATGAGGTCGAGAAAGGTCACTGGACCGAGGAATGACCTTCAAGGCCGACCGACACTCGCTGAGGAAAATCGACAACTTTCCACAACCGCGACGGCGCTTACCCCAAGAAATGGGGGGGGGGTGATGGTAAGGCTAGGGAAGGCACCCCTAACACTCGGCGCCAAAATCAAGTCCTCCATCAAAACGCGGCGTAGGAAAGCCTTGAGGCATGGCGATGACTCGCCAGGTGTGGCAATCCCAGCCCCCCATGACACGAACGCTGACAACAGGCTTCTTTGCGGACCCAATGCTTGCGACCTCACCACAAGAGGTCGGTCAACAAGCGCTTGATCGCCTCCATATGTTTCCTTCAAAGAGGAAGTACAGCCAAGCGGTAAAGGATAAGGGGCAAGACGTAAGTGGCACACGCCTCAGCCCTATCCTTTAAGGACAACCTCCTTCGAAGCCAAGACCGAACCGACGCTCCGACCTTTGCCTGTACTTCTGACCAATTCTTCTTCAGCCAGAGTCCGGGCCCGAACCACACCCCAAGGATGCGGGCAGGTCCATCCGTCCAGCCGAAGGGCCCCGGAAGCGCGACCCCCTTCCAGACACCTAACCGCAAGCCGGAAGACTTGTTGCGATTAATCTTGGCTCCCGTCCCCTTCTCGTACCATTCAAGCGCCTTCTGCACCACCTCATTGTCGCTGAGGCACGACACAAAGATGGAAACGTCATCGGCGTACACAGAAACCCTAGCTCGACACTACCAGGAAAAACGGCGATTCCGCGCAGGGCCGGACTGCACGTCCCGTCCCTCGGCCGGCGAAGGAAGGGCTCCAACGCCAAAGCGTAAAGTAAGAGCGACAGCTTTGAATTGTTCGGCCCCTCACAGCATAAGTCTGCTCAGGTCCCAACAAGCGACAACTGACTGCAAATGCTCCTGCAGGATCTTGGCCAAAATCTTTAACTCTGTGTTTAGCAGTTATGGACCTGTAATCATCTAAATCCCGCCCAACACCCTTGCCCTTTTTCAACAGCGTGATCACACCCCTGGAAGTCCGGTTGTTGACGGAACCAGTTGTTGAACACCACTGTCAAAATCAGGACAAAGATGTGCGACAGCCCGGGACAGACTATCCTCTAGCGCCTTCACCTTCTTAGCCTTATCTAAAGCGAGTCGTTGGCTGTATTCAGTGGTGAAGGACCTAATCTTATCCTTAAGCCTCTCCCACCATCTAGTCCCAATAACAGCCCCAACTAGTTCCCGCTGCACTAATCTAGTTAGCTGTTGCTGAAAGTCGAGGCCTGTCCAGTACGGACACGTTGAACTTCTAGTGTCCAGCCATTCTAGGCCTAACACCTAACATCATCCGGGCACAGACGAGTATATGATCCGAATAGTCTAACCGGTGGAACGTAGGACAATCTAGTAAATCTAGGTCGACCCTTCTCACTAACATTCTGGCCAGGTAGCTGGCTACCCGGAGAGACGGCCAACTATTGGTCCACGTCCACATCTCCACCCTCGGATGATCGACCCGGTATCTATCGACGAGCCCAAAGTCGCCAATCAGATCAACCAGGCTACGATCGCCCGATGCCTTCCCGCTAGCACCCTCCCCCTATTTATCTTGGGGTCCAGGACGGCATTCCAGTCCCCCATTAAGGCTAAGCGCGAAGAAACAACCAGGAACGGCCCCAACTGACGGAAAAAGTCGACACGCTCACTCTGGTCGTTGGGCGCATAAACCGCAACGAACCACTGCTCACGGCAATATCAGCCACGATCAACCTGCCCTCCGCGTCGACATGAACAAGGTCCACCCTCGCATCCAGAGAACGTTTAACTAACAAGGAAACACCTCTGGTCAGATGGTCCCCGTATGCTGAATAGACAACAAAATCGCGAGACAGCACACGAGCATCAACGTCGCAAATAAAGTGCGTTTCCTGAATCGCAGCTACATCTACGCCAAAGGACAAGTTATCACGAAGAAGACGGGCAGCCTTACTCCGATTCCCCAGGTCCCTTACATTCAAACTGGCTAGCTTGATAGACATAATTTAAGCCTAATTCCCTTCAACACAGACTGGTCGGAAATCTATGGGGGTCAAGACCCCGACGGACTACCAGTACCTACATCGGACGTAATTCGTCTTTCTGTGACAATACCGCCAACGTCAGTGGGAAAAGTTAATTTTATTACCCTATATAGCGGTCGAGAAGAACCGGGGCCCTCCCTGTACAATACTGAGATAACTTTTTCAGCTCCGGTGATTCTGTCTGTATCATCCGGAGCTTCGGAAATGCGTCTTTGGCTTCTGCCAAATAGTCCCATACTGTGAGGTTTCCCCCGGTGTTCCTGATCAGGGTAATAACACTGGGGGCGCCAAGAAAGTTCCTTGGATCCTCTGTTTACTTCCTATCAACAGAGGTGCACTTAAAAAGAGGCCTCAAGAGGGCCTTCCTCTAGGAACTAACGGTTCACCATGCAGATCTTGTCACCTTTGGGCAGTTGCCTCTTCTTTTTACCTTTGGATTGGTTGGGGGAGGAGACGAGGAAGACGGAGCCCTAATAGGGGACGAGTGGTGGCTCCTTGTCTTACCTTGCTGGAGATCTTCTTCAGATCTAGCTGGTGAAACAGGTGTGGGTTGTGCTTTCTCCGCCTTACTCCGGCCCGCTCTCCTTTCTTTCTTAGTGTTGGTAATAAAGTCCTCTTCCTCCTCTTCGTCCTCACCCCTTCCTCTCGATGAAGATCGAGGCGGGGGCATTTCCTCCACCTCCATAAAGAGGTTCAGTTGGGACAACTTCTCCACCACTTGTTCAGGTTGGACCTCTTTTCCAGCCTGCTGTTGTTGCTGCAAAAGCTGCTCCTGTTTCTGCTGCACCGGCTGCCGTTGCTGCTCACGCTGTTGCTCGCGTTGTTGATCCCGCAGTTTCTGTCGATGCTCCCGCTGCTGCTGCACCTACTGCTGCACCTGCTGCTTCAGCTGCTTCTCCTTTTGCTTAGCAGCTCCTTTGCTGGGGACATCCGGCTTCTGTTGCTGTTTGGCGGCATCATTTTCTGGGATCACCTGTTTCTGCTGTTGTTTGGCAGCCTCCTTGTCTGGGACGTCCTGCTGCTGTTTGGCAGCACACTTATCTGGGACGTCCTGCTGGGGGAGGTGGAGTTGACACCTTCGCTCTCCTCCTCACTACTTCAGTCCATTCGCTACCGGGGGTCTTCTTTGTTACTTCCTCCCTGGGCAGCTCCGGTGTTGGTAAAGGTGCTTGCTTCGTCTGCGGTACTGGTTTCTTGGTTGGACACAACTTTGGCCCCAATATTTAAAGCCTTTAGGGCTTCTTCCATTGCCTTCCTGCTGACAGCCATGAAATTTCTGGTTTTGATGTCGACCGTCAACATGGAGATGCCAGATGGCATTGGCAACAGTTAATTTTTAGCGATGAACTCCTTATACTCGTCTCGGAGACTCCTGTAATATTTTGGACCTTTTTTGGACCTTTCCGGCATCCAAGCTGATGGTGCAGTCGAAGTACTAGCCAATGGCTCTTTTCCTGGGTCACCTCCGCCATAGCGAGAGAGTATTCCTCACGCAAAGCAGAAAACAAACAAACGGTTAAAGTATACAAAAACAAAACACAAAAACAATGACAAATGTCCGACTTACTATTCTGACAGGAAGTTACTTGCACAAAACAAGTCTTTTGTTCTCATACAAGTCCGAACGTGTCTTGCTTGCAGGGTAATGCCGAAAAGAAATATGGCCGCTATCGCTATGCGCGCCGATCTCGTCCAAAACGAGACTATAACTGTACACATGCAAATTTCGGCAGTGTCAGACGGGCATAAAAGCGAGGTACCAGCGGCACGAATCAGGTCGAATCATTCGGCGGACTCTCACTCTCTAGTACATCCGAGTACCCCACTAGTCGTTCTAAGTTTTTTCAAGCGAAAGTCGCCGAGCATTTGGAAGAACTTTCATTAAGTTAAGCCTTTTATTTTCGTTTTTCCTTCTGTTATTTTGTGAAAAGTTTTAAATTTTTGATTTTCAGTTTTTGATTTTTCCTTTTTCTTTTTCACGTTTAATTTTTGTATGTGTTAATTTTTAAATTTATTTTGTCCATTTTTTTCTTTTTCGACGTTTATTTGTTTTTGCCGAGTTTGAAATTTTATTTATCTTGTATATTTCGTTTTTGTCGTCTATGTCGCAAGAAAAAGAAAAGGGGCGAAAAGGCAAACGTTTATTTAATTTTACCTCGCCGTCATGGCTGACGGTTCAGAGGCACAAACAAGGCAAGAGCCAAATTTAGCATCGCCGAATAAAACGGCCTGGTCGGAAAAGAGGACTAGAAAAAATGCTGACTATTACAATGGTCTCAGGACTAAATATGATAAATATATTGACGGCAACGAGTTGTTAACGCTACCAGAGGCAATTGATGCTGTTACCATCTCCCTCCTGACTTCTGATGTTGGAACGAAGAAGCTTATTGGCGTCAGCAGGGAAACTATGGAGGAGGTCCTGAAGAGTTGCAGATAGGACCAAAAATCTTAGCAAGAAGGTCGAATGCACTATGGAATATTCTTCTGGCAACAGAAGAGGAAGCTAAAAGGTTGGCAGGAAGTACGCTGACGACAAGGATGGTCCGTTTGCAAACAGAGTATATGGGGACTAGAAAGACGAAAATTACAGTGCATGGAGTCCCCGTCGACATTACCGAAGATAGACTGGGCGCCTTTTTCGCCCAATATGGACCTGTGGACGAAGTGTCTGATATTATCAGCAAAGCAGGAATCGCCACCGGCGATGTCATCTTATATATAACTCTGACAAAGCAAAGTTTCCAGGACATACCAAATACTCTAAAATTCCGAAATAAATTGATGCCAATAGTTGTGGAGGGCAGGCGTCCGTATTGTTGGACGTGTGGAGCTTTGGAGCATTTCGAGAGCCGGTTTACCAAGGAGCCTGGTCTCCCTGAGGAGGAGTTTCGTAGCTATTTGGCTGACTTTCCTCGGGTTTCGCCGACTGAAGCGGCTAGCTGCGAGAGAGAGATCATGGAGGGCGAAGTCTACTTGGCATTGAAGAAGGTCAGCAGAGGCAAGTCGCCCGTTCTGGATGGTTTGCCCTATGAATTGTACTTGAGGCTGTCGCATATCTTTGTCCCGATTTTGACTGTAGTGTTCAACAACTGATTTCGGTCGTGGTCCATCCCCAACCGGATTCCCAGAGGCGTGATCACTCTGTTGAAAAAGGGCAAGGGTGTTGGGGGAAACTAGACGATTATAGTCCCATAACTCTGCTAAACAGAGAGTTAAAGATTTGGGCCAAGATCCTGCAGGAGCGTTTGCAGTCAGTTGCCGAGTCTCTGTTGGGTCCTGAGCAGACTTGTTCTGTGAGGGGCCGAACAATTCAGAGCAACCTGCATCTGATCCGCACGATCATAGAGGGTGTAAAAGACGACGATGAGGCCGCGCTGATCAATTTGGATCAGTCCAAGGCATTTGATAGGGTTGACCATCGCTACCTTGCTACTGTCCAGCAGGCCGCCGGATTAGCACCCGACTTCTGCTGCTGGATTAGCCTCCTGTATCGCTCCCCCAGTGTTGTGGTACAGATGAACGGAAAGCTGTCGGGCGTCTTTGTGCTATCTAGTCGATTCGTCAGGGTTGTCCGCTGTCGCTTCTCCTTTATGCTTTGGTGTTGGAGACTCTCCTTCGCCGGCTGAAGGACGAGGCGTGCAGTCCGGCCCTACGCGGAATCGCCGTTCCTGGAGGGGCTCGAGCCAGGGTTTCTGCGTACGCCGATGACGTATCTGCTTTCGTGTCGTCCCGCATCGACATTGAGGCCGTACAGAAGGCGCTTGATCGGTATGAGAAAGTGACAGGGTCCAAGATAAACCGTGACAAATCGTCCGGCTTGCGGTTAGGTGCCTGGAAGGGGGTCAATCTTCCGGACCGCTTCGGTTGGACGGTCCTGTCCGCATTCTTGGAGTGTGGTTTGGAGAAAAATTGGTCTGAAGTACGAGCAAAGGTCGATTCTGCCAGTCAGATATGGAATCGACGGAGGTTGTCCGTGAAGGGCAGGGCGGATGTGTGTGCTTCATACATTTTCCCTATTGTTCTTTATCGATTGTCCGTACTTCCTCTCTGTGACGACCACAGGAAGGCGCACGAGCGATCGCTATCCTCCATTTTATGGAGGGGACGCGTGAATCGGGTCGACAGACGAGTCTGCACTAAACGCCCGTGTCATAGGGTCTGGGAATGCCACACTTGAAGAGCCACATTCGTGCCTCTAGGTTGGCTTTCATACGTCGCGCGTTGACAGCAGGAGATCCGATTCTGGCGGGGATTGTTAGGGACGCGTTTCCTTTCCTTACTATCAGTCCCCGCATCTCGCGAGTTGAGCGCCGTCGTAAACCCCGGGATCAATCGGATTTCCTTTGCGAATGTTGGTCGGCCTTGCTGGCTGTTCCGCAGTCCAGTGACCTTTCACGGGCTAGGAAGGTCTTCTATCGGGAGTTAGTGGAGAGGCCCGCGAAGGATCCCCTACGTGATACGCTCTGCTTGTCGGAGGATGAGTTTCGCTCCTACTGGTCTTGGGCGCCAGCGGCGGATTACCTCAGTAACCCTGAGTTTTCGTTTACCTGGCGATTGGCTCGGAATCGGCTGCCTCTCAACGACAAGGTTTTCATATGGGGCTTGGCGGATTTTCCAGACTGGGAACGGTGTGGTCTTGGTTTAGAAGAAACGGCTTTGCACACCTTCTACCATTTCCCCCAGGTCCGCCCCTTATGGAACCATGTGGGCGAGCTGACGGCTCGTCTCGCTTCCGAAGAACTTGTGTTCATTGATCGCGCATACGCAATGCGTCGCCCCCGTATTCCGGGGTGAAACGAATGGTGTTTCTGACGCTGCTAGCTACGGCCCGAATGGTGATTTGAACGACGCGAAAGGAGGAAGTCTTGCGAGGCAATCGTCTTTCTCATCAGGATCTAATCTGATTCTCTGAGCATCAGCTCAAGATGAAGATTAGAACTGATAGAAAACGATTGCATTCGACAGTCTTCAGCGAAAGGTGGGTAAAAGATGCAAGCTTGGTTCGTTTGAACGGGCCTAGGCTTGATTTTCTCTTCTAGGTCAACCTAGGTCACATCGGGGTGGTTTCCTGTTGAGTCCTACCCTTGGTTAGGTTAGACAAGCTAGTTAATGTGAGTAAGTGTTGTTCCTGGCCTGTTCTCGGCTACCTCTTTTGTTATGATCCTAGTCGAGATTCTCAACCTCCCCAGTTTGTTTTGGCCCCCCTTTTATCTCGACTGGATCAGCGTTATATTTCCCCATGGCCTTGTAATTTTTTTATCTTTTTCCCACTCCCCTAGCGAGAGTACTTCTTGATTTTGCCCCATGGGCAGAATACAGCGGCCTCTCTGTTTTGAGGGTTGGACGGATCCTACTAACATCAGTTATGCTTAGTTTGTTTTTTGTTAATTCTTAGTTTTGTTATTGGGTTCATCTCTCCTCCCTCTCATTTTATTCATCCATAGAGTTTTAATTACATATATATAATCATTATATTTTTATGGTGTGGGGCCCGTTTTGTAGGTCCTCCTTGTGAGGATGCGGTATTATGACAGAGGCCCAGATTGCAATCAAAAGGAGCCAAGGCTGCAGAGAGGAAAAGAAAGTCCCGTGCAAATGAAAATGCAAATCAAATGGCAGTCAGAAGAGCTTCCAGTGCTTAGAATTTGCAAAAACTTAGGCCCTCTCAAACTCCTGAACAAGCCGAAGGGCCAAACAAGAGCCTTCCGTGGGAGCTGTTTTAAATGCCTCCAGTTATGGATTTTAAGCTAGTTTTAAATACATTGAACACTTTGTTCCGAGAAGTTTTATACTGACGATAGTTTTACAGAGACTATTACCTGAAATTATTTTTTCCAAAATGTTTGTCAAATAAACAGTTTATCTCCGATCAGTGGTGAAAATATCACACGAGTTTTTATAGATTTTATATCAAAGAAATCTTTCACTTCGTAAATAGTTGAATTTTCTTTCGACGTAAGTCTCAACGGGGAGACAAGAACAAGAAAGTGTTATACCTGACGCTCCGTTAATTCGTTTAAATGGAACATATTTAATAAGGTTGGCTAATTCTGATTAGCAATGCAGTTCAGTCCGGATTTTTGCTTATACTGACTGCTTTTCTTTTCCTGAAATGCTGTAAACAACAACAACACAAAAAGAAGAATATAAGAATGAGTGCTGTTAAAAAAGTCGTATTATTTTTTTTTAGTTCTATAAAATATCTTTGTTTTCTGATAACCAGAAAAGAATGTTAAGAATCTGTTCAATGTTTACAAATAGAGATTTGTACCATGCACCTTTGGAAACGGAAAAAGGTTTTGCCTGATTTATAATTAATTTAAGATAATGTTTTTACTTTAATATATGTGATGAGAACTAAAAACACTTTTCAGTTTGTTTAACTACCATATCTATCTATCTATCTATCTATCTATCTATCTATCTATCTATCTATCTATGTGGGATGATGAAAAGTTATAGGCCCGATCGACAAGAGATACTCCCCAAATTCTTATGTTTGATCATTCATTCATACATGTATTGGGTTGTACCAAGAACTTTTCACCACTCGGTCATATATATATATATATATATATATATATATTAATTAAAGACATTATGTCTGCTAATTTTTTTAAAAATCCGTTCATATTCACGCACGAATAACCTTCCGTGCATTGATGTTAAAGGATGAGAGAAATGTGCTATAGCTGTTTAAATTTCTTTTATTTTCATTTCACAAGTACTTTCGATCTTTTTCCAAAACCTCAACACACGTCAAATATAGTACTTCCCCAAAGGACACTAAATATATCAAACTACTATATTGTAACCAGATTCATGCTAACTATAAACAGGATGAAAAATCACAAAGAATTTTATTTCTACTAACATATCTTCTATGGATTCTAATAAACAAATAAAATTAATCATATATTATAAAAAATACAATACAGCCAATATAATTATCCGCAATAACTCCTCCCCACTAACTGATGTATTACGTAAAACCAACATTATATACCAATTTAAGTGTCACTTGGGAGAATGTATCTCGGACAAAAAAAAACAAAACAAATATATATATTGGGTATACGACAAATACACTAACAAGAAGGCTTACACTCCACATGTCTGACTATTCGTCCATTTCGAGACAACAATTTCTACAACAACATTCCTGTCCGCATTCACAATATAAAAAATTTCTAATCGACAACTCAACTATCCTACACCATGAAAACAAACAAATTAGATTACAAATACTAGAAGCAATTTATATTAAAAAATGAAAGCCGGCACTGAACAGAATCAACTATGAATACTGCAATAATGTTCCGAAATGTATGTAAAGTTTTTCATGCTTTAATGCGTGCGTGACAATGATATTATAACATAGAGAAAAAAATTCCATAATGGATAAATTTTTTCACGTTCTAATGAACGTTCAGCACATTGTCAACCATTTTGCATTTAAAAGCATAATGAAAAAAATACGGTAATGGATAACAACGCACAACTTTGTATAAATACTTATATTAAAATGAACAACATATAGTTTTGTATTACTTGCACCTATGAAGACGATCTTGGAAAAAGATCGAAAGTGCTTGGGAAATGAAAATAAAAGAAATTGAAACATCTATAGCACATTTCTCTCATCCTTTAGCATCAATACACGGAAGGTTATTCGTGAGTATGAACGGATTTTGTTAAAAATTAGCAGACATAATGTTTGTAATTTATTCAATCAGACATGCCTAATATATATATATGTAACAACAGACTAAACAGCACTGATAGAATTAATATATAATCCCATAGATCAACCACCCACTAATACTTCTCAACCACGCAAGGCAGACATGCTTGCAGAGGTTTTGAGGTCTCCCACATACACACACTCACACTAATACACACACACACACACACACACACACACACACACACACACACACACACACACACACACACACACACACACACACACACACCAAAAACTAAAATATAACACACACATATCTGACACATCCCCTTCTCAGCAACTATAAAGCTGTCAGAGTGACTAAGGAGGTAAATCTGAAACACATGAATCTCCCAGCCTCTCCTTAAAAGAACTTGAAAGAGGCCTTTTGACCAATACAAGGGCTGACCAAAATTAACGATAAAAAGCAAATGAAAAATACAGGCAAAGTTCACTTTCTTCAGAGACAGTCATTCATCCCTGTAATTCACTGCTACTAACAAACAGGAATTTTTTTTCCTGATGATGGCCATTGGTGTTGAAACTAGTCGATGGACATAATTTAAATATAAAACAAAAAATATTAATAGTCTCTCTGCAATTTTAATTTTTTAACATTTTTTATTGTGCAAAAGTCGTGCACCATAGGGGTTAATTAATTAATCATATTTTAAACTTTTAATTTGTTTTGATAGGTCCTGGTGAGTGGTCACCAAGACCCTAACACGCTTGGATATTTTTTTTCTGTCGGACCATTTGAAATCAGTTATCTATCAGATGCGCCTAAGAAATATTGAGGAACTTAAAGAAATAATTAAATATGAATGCTGTAAAATGAGAGAAGAAACTCTCCGACACAGAATTGAAATATGTTTTGAAAAAGGAGGACATTTTGAACAGCACATAGACCAATTAAATAACTAGTAAATAAAATTTTCATGTGTAATTATACTTTTAATAAATTGTCCCTGCGATGTTCGACTTTTGCCTCACTCTATATATATATATATATATATATATATATATATATATATATATATATATATATATATATATATATATAAGCAGCTTGGCCGGTGTTGCCCGTGCTTGATTCAAAAATCGTACGATTCATACAGCAATCGCTCTCACTTGACTTAAAATATTTTTGCCCTTCCTTGCCTTTAAAGGAGTGCCCTTTGCCGTGCTGATGTTGCTACATGCCTTACTTCTTGCCTATCTCACACTGCGATTTTTTCTAAGCTCTATACTAAAGATTAAATCTGTTACGAAAAAAGAACTAAACAAAATGAACACAAAACGATCAGCTTTAAAAAAGGACTCGTAACTGGAAAAACCGAATGAAAAAAGAATGTTAACAACAAATAGTTTTTTTCACGGCCAACCCAGTTCTGCGGAATCAGAATCAACATTGAGTTTAAGCAAGCGAATGAGCCAATTGGAGTAAAGTGCCATGCAGATTAAAATTTTTCCCACTTATGATGAATGCAGCTATCGATTTTTTTGCATGCTAGCATGCTAGTTAACATTCGTGTTAGTCAGCTGTGGGCTCTCACGCTGGCCAATAGAATCTTTCTGCCTATTCGTGGCAGCCAGCTATAGGCTCTCACTCTGGCCAGTAGAAAATGGCCGTAAACTACATGAAAACTGCCATAGAAGCATGAAAAAAATCGATTATTTCAACTATCGCTGGGAGTTGGGAAATGCAAAGTCGGTCTTGGCCTTCCCGCTAACTTGGAGCACGTGCATGTAAAATTTGGTGCAAATCCGTCGAAAATTGCTGCCGTGCATTCGTTACACACCCAAACACATCAACACAAAAAATCGGACGAAAAATAGCGATAACTGTTATATAACGATTAAAAAAAATGAATAGAAAATAATATACTGCGTTACTTAAAAATCGAAAACCAAAAAGAGAAAATATACAGTGTGATAAATAAATAACAACAGGTATAATAAATTGATCTAAATACATCCAAATATATAAATAAACTAACAACCGGTACCGATAAACTAGCCGTTTAGAAAAAACAAGTAAAGATAATCAATCCAAATAAATAAATTAAAAACTGTTCCCACCAAAATAATAGTCAGAATAAACCACAACATTCAACCCCAAAATTCAACAAATAGCTTTAATTATCTTCCCAAACAAAAACAAAACTATTAAATAAACTATATAAACAAATTTTTATTACGTTAATAAAAACACCGATAATAAATAAATAAACATATGAGATAAAAAATAAAAATAAATAAAAACAAGCAAAACAATTTGACCCAAATAAATAAGCAAATAAACGACTTCCAGTAATATAACCGCCATAATAGACTACCAACAATAAGCTATATAAACAAATTTTTACTACGTTAATAAAAACACCGATCAAAATAAAAAATAAAATAAAATAAAATAAATAAGATAAAAAATAAAAATAAAATTAAATAAAAACAAGCAAAATAATTTAACACAAATAAATAAATAAATAAATAAATAAACAAATAAACGACTTCCGGTAAAAGTAACCGCCAAAATAGATTACCCACAATGCACCACTGACCCTTATATAGCCGAGAAAAATAACAGCACTAGTTGCCTGACGATTGCATCTAGCATGAAACAGACTGTCGCCTCTAAGTGTTGACTTCTTTTATATTTATATATATATAGAGAGAGAGAGAGAGAAAGAGAGAGAGAGAGTATATCTATCTACCTCTCTATATATAGAGAGGGAGAGAGAAAGAGGGAAACAAAATGAGAGAGAGCGTGTTTGCTGCAAGTATTTGGAAAACGCACAGTTAGAGTCCCATAAAGACGATTTAATGGATTGTTACGTAGCATGAGCTAAATGAGACATTTTTATTTTTTACAGACGCTTATCGAGAACATTAATCTGCCAGTTTCCAGTTTGTTCCAGTAAATAAGAAGATAGAACGAGTTCGTAGCACTAGCCACAAAACGCAAGCGATTCGGTGATAGCCGGCTTCTTGAGCAGATTTTTTGTGCCAGATCAGGATCAAACTGGAAGCCTCTGACAGAAAAGTGTCATTCATGATGACAAAACATCATAATTGGTCAGGTGTCGTATGTTGTATGTATGTATATATATGTATATATATATATATATATATATATATATATATATATATATATATATATATAGTCCTTCAGTGAGGGTTTGATCAGGATCAGATGATGATGTGCGAATGTGCACACAGTAATTCATATTAAGTTCACATCGTCTGTGATAGTCCTGAAGAACTTTTGACCAATAAGGGTCATATATCCATATCTTTCTGAAAAGGGTGGACAAGTCCTGAATTAAATTTGATTCCGCTGTAGTCGTTCGTGAGTCCAATAGTTTCATTCACATGGCCCATATGGCACAGGAGTATTTAGAGGATAATTTTCAAGATCATGTAACCGCGAACATCTTAGTTTTCTTGACTTGAATTCCCCGGATTACTATGTTTGGGCGTCGTTGGGATGGAAAATCAACCAGCGGCCCCAAATACCCATTGAAGACCCCCCCCATGAACAAAATACACCTGCATGCAATCCGTCCTCGATGTTTACGGCGGTTTCATATTGAATAATTTTTTTCCTGTTTTTCTAACTTGAACATGCACAATTTCTTTAAAATATTTGCTGACTTCGTCTGATTAATATTTTCCTTTTTGCCTATATTATAGATTGTCCTCAATTAAATGGTGCACCACACACACACACACACACACACACACACACACACACACACACACACACATATATATATATTTGTGTATTTAGGCAGCAATCCTTCTTTCAAGCACATTTCATTAAAAACGACTGACAAGGTGCTTTTATTTAGTTTTTTATATAATTTCTCGTGCGATCTAATAAAGTTTTTCTTTTCAGAGGATAAATTATATAAAAATTGTCCGAATGTTCTTTTTATGGGGGCTTTCGGCTATACATTTAGCCATTATCAAGGATTATATTTCAACTGTTAGAATTAGAAGTTTGTGTGTGTTTTATAAAGTGATTCATTTTTTTTTTTTTTTTTTAACAGTTGAAATATAATCCTTGATAATGGCTAAATGTATAGCCGAAAGCGCTCGGAAAAGAACATTCGGACAATTTTTATATAATTTATCCTCTGAAAAGAAAAACTTTATTAGATCGCACGAGAAATTATATAAAAAACTAAATAAAAGCACCTTGTCAGTCGTTTTTAATGAAATATATATATATATATATATATATATATATATATATATATATATATATATATATATATATATATATATATATATATATGTATGGAAAGAGATAGATAGTAAGATAGTAAAGACAAAGAATAGTCATACATGTCTGATGATTGCTTAATGTGTTAACCTGATAGTCAACATGCTCTGTCCACACTTTGCATACTTACCAAGTTCTATGTAAGATATTGATTTCTCTTATTTCATATATATAGCAAATTTTAAATAACGCATATACACACAGAGAGACACACCTCTACATATATATAATTATTTCAATCCGTGGAGATATTGATAGGAAGTTAATTCCAAAGTATGATCATTGCTTTGTCAGGTCAAAATCCTATATATGTATGAGAGAAAGAATGAAAGTAATCCATGTCACTGCCTGTTAAAAAATGATTGGAAAATTTCATTTTCTACACATCATTCCGGAGGAACCCAAAATGTCTATTCATGGTTGTTTTTGTCTTGTCAATTGTACTTGGAAAAAGGAACGTTTCATTTCTGCTAATATTTAATTTGGTGCCTGTTAAATAAAACCGTCAAAATCCACCGATCTTGGCCAAGTTTGGCATGCAAAAACCTTTATGTATATCTAGTTTGCAGCGAATAATATCTTGTTAGACTAAAAGGTGGAAATTGTGTTCTTTAAAACCAGAATGGGATTTTGTTCTGACAAAGCAATGATCATTAACTTCATATCAAAATCTCGACTACTTGAAATAATTGTTTATAATTTGGGGTGTTGAAGTAGATATTTGGTATTCAAACTAACCGACATTTAAAAAAAAAATTGTATTAAAACAGAAAAGGAAACCGAGACACAAAACAAAAATTCAATGCCAGTAAGTAAATGAATAAGAAAAAAAAAGAAAAAATTGTGAGCATAACGTTAACGTTAGGATTTTCAACAACAGCAACAACTAAAATGAATAACACGTCCAGGGTATGACGATAAACTGCATCCGAGTCCTGGGTAAGACGATAAACTACATCCAACAGCAAGGCCTCTGATCAGGAGGTTTTGAGGAGCGTGGAACCACCTCTTAATTGCTGATGTTCCCAGGTCCACCCTGACCCGGGGTGGTAGCACATGTTAGGGTCCCAGCTATGGGAAAATAGCGAAATCCCAAGGTGTGTTCGCGTCCTGGGTATGACGATAAACTACATCCGCGTCCTGGGTATGACGATAAACTACGTCCAACCAAAAGGCCGTCGATCCGATCAATCGGCTGGTCATGTCATGCCCCATCACATCTAACCCATCCCAAAACAACTACAACTTACAATTAACTTTCCCTCCCAAACCCTACACTAAATATACTAACACCTTACCCCTAAAATGTGATGGGAAACAATGATGTTGCCAGCTATACGTTTTTGAAACAGTTGCCAGCTATACGTTTTTGAAACAATGATGTTGCCAGCTATACAATGATGTTGCTAGCTATACGTTTTTGAAACAGTTGCCAGCTATACGTTTTTGAAACAATGATGTTGCCAGCTATACGTTTTTGAAGCAGTGATGTTGCCAGCTATACGTTTTTGAAACAATGATGTTGCCAGCTATACGTTTTTGAAACGATGATGTTGCCAGGAATACGTTTTTTTGAAACAATGATGTTGCCAGCTATACGTTTTTGAAACAGTTACCAGCTATACGTTTTTGAAACAGTTCCCAGCTATACGTTTTTGAAACAATTGCCAGCTATACGTTTTTGAAACAATGATGTTGCCAGGAATACATTTTTTTGAAACAATGATGTTGCCAGCTATACGTTTTTGAAACAGTTGCCAGCTATACGTTTTTGAAACAATGATGTTGCCAGCTATACGTTTTTGAAACAATGATGTTGCCAACTATACATTTTTGATATATCTAGTAAGTATTGTATCTGGCATTAAATAACCCATAGTGGTTGATATGCCATAAAACCCCAAACAAACAAACAAAAATAAAATGAATAACACATAATCAAAATATTGACATTCCACACAACTTCAAAGAAAAGATTAGGAAGGAAACCCCTGTCAATACTAGAAAGGGCGATGATAACATTTACTGGACTTGAGAAACATATTTTCCTGAAAAACAGTTTTAGCAAAAGACTTTTTAAATTTCAACTGACAACATCTCTGGCTACTCGATTAATGAATGCCGAATGTTTCCTTGTAAAGAAATGGCTAATGCTACCCTTACAATTACCACTAACGTACGCTTTCTCCTAAAAAATGAAGACAGAATCATATCAATTAAAATAATATAATTGAAATGAATTTAAATTTTAGAGAAATCTTTCCTGCAAATGAAAGTTTATTGAAACTCTGAAATAGAAAATAAAAAGCAAATTTAGATTTAATCAACAGTATATCTTGTGTGACTGGTTAAAATCGCAGAAGACATTCAGTAAAAGGATATTTGATAAGATTTGTTTTTAATACTTCTATGGAATTATGGCAAAATAACAAAGATGGGGATTGATATAAGGAAATATTCCCTATTATGCGAGCTAAGGTCAAAAGTCACCTGGAAAGGTGACTTGACGGAGAAAATGGTTAGTGTATTAATCTTTCAGTATTCTGGCTACTAACTTCAGTAATCAGTAGATATTGACTAATTTATATCAAAACATGGTACCGTTTAATTCATCTGAATATACACGTTTTAAAAACAAATCAAGCCAATCGCTTATAAACAACTGAACCCAAATTTGATTAAATCTTAAGTAACTCCACTACACACCTAAGCATCTCAAAATAAATAAATGAAAAAGTAAAATTAAACAAAAAGAATTTACTTTAAAACTATAGTCTAAAATAAGGTATTTAGTAACTACGTTATTTTAAAATATAGTTAAGAATTCTACGAATTTAATTAGTTACATTGAAAGGCGTATTAAGCAAAAGAAAATTAAGAAAGCATTTATAAGCAACTTGAGTAGGAATTCTTACGCTAGATTAAGTAATTTGGATACTCGTCAAAATTCTAAGTTGCTTATTAAAAGAAGAAAAAATCTTGAGTATCAAAGAATACAAGGAAAAAAGTTTTAATCAATTTAAGAAAGTAAAATGTCCAACCTCTCGCCAAAAAGAAAATTGATTTTAATGAATTTTGACTTGTTGGATTTTGACAATTTTGTAATTAAAATCTTATCGAGGACGATCAATAAGGAAGTTTCAATTGTTCTATCATTCTAGTTAGAATGAAAAAACTCTAAAGACTTGCCTGATTTATTTAGTAATGAATATTTTTTATGCCTGTCTGACATTAATGAACGTTTACATAGATATAATATAATATATACAATATCAAAGATGTCTATTGTCATTCATTATAATAATAGAATATATAGCCAAGTTTATTTCGCTCGTGAAAACTCTTAAAATCTTATTTCATATCTGCCAAATCTTTTTACCTACGCACATTTAGATAATTGATGAGGAATGTAGAAAATCTTGTCCTAAGCAGGTTTCCAATTAAATAGAAAAGATAGAACGCCTGACACCTTCATGATTCATTTTACATGAGACTAGATTGTAAATCTTTGTTTCCCCCAAAAACTTTTCTACGATTCATGAGAGATTGTAAATGAATTAGCCTGCATACTCTCTCTTTTTCACACACACACACACACACACACACACACACACACACACACACACACACACACACACACACACACACATACACACACACACACACACACACACGTATATATATATATGTACAGACAACGTATGTACGCATTTTGTCTTGTCAGAGAACACAATTAATTCGTTTAGTGCCGGTATCATCTTCTATTATTGTGTCGACCGTCGCCATTTTATTTTGTTATTTCTTCCCCATCTTCTGACGTTGAAAGAGTTGATCATTGTCACTCGCATTTCCAAAGTTTTAATGAATTTTGAATTAATTATTGGATAAATCACATTAGAATAGTGAGAGATCGAGGACCGAAAATCAATCAGATTATTCACATTAGATCGATACGCCAAGATAAACAACAACAACAACAACATTCATAATAATAATAACGATAATAATAGTGATTGTGATGATGATGATGATGATGATGATGATGATAATAATAATAATAATAATAATAATAATAATAATAATAATAATAATAAATTTAATCTAATCATTACTAATACGGAAAAAGTATAGCTTTTGGAATTCTTCATGTCAAGTTAATAGGTAGCGAGAAAATTAACCAAGCAAAAAGATCTTGCTTAAGAGCTGCAGAGATTTAGAAGTATGAAAGCATCGACTGTGTCTGTAATAGTTACATCATTGCGAATTGATCGAAAGATTTGTTTCCGATAAGAATGTATCAGTGTTGAAGAGGCAATATAGACTGTTAAAAATGGTCAGAATATTGAATATTTCCAGAATAAATTTGTTCAATTGCAATCAGATATTCTGCTGGTGTGAAGTGAAAGTTATTTATAATACAAATATAGAAATGAATAATGTTGGACAAAGTGACAAGATATTTGCTAACCAGTTGAAAAAAATTGAAAAAGAAACTAATTATGATAAAAATAAATATATGAAGAAAAACAATCATTAATAGAAGAAGAGTCAAAAGATTTCACAGGACTTTTTCTCTAAGCTACTAAGGTACTTCAATTTATTTTTTTTAATTGTAAAGACAACAAGTTCACTAATCGAACAGTTTAAAGTTCATGATTTCATATAATAGACAGGATAAATTATTTTAAAATCAAAAACGTAATTAGAAGCATTAATCAGGATTATCGGTGAAGATAGAGAAATGGGATTTAGAAAAGAGAAGAACACGATGCTCAAGGTAGATTAAACAAAATGGCAATCATGTAAACAATACAATACAAATGGACGCCAAAAATGACTTGTAACAAAGCAATTCAATGGAGCATGACGAAAGGAAAAGAATAATCTTCGGAGGATAACCAGATTTTAGAATAATAAAATAAAAGAAGAAAAACATAGGCGGCGTTCATGAACGATTTACATAATGAATAAGCGAGAATTTCAGCGAATCAGGAGATTATATAAAGCATTAATTCACAGAAATAAGTCTATGTAAAGAAAAAGTAGGCAAACAAGAAAACTTCAATCGATTAATTTACAGAAAGAGAATGATTGGTAAGCGAAAAAAGCTCATGGGACTGCCTCATGGCGAAAATTTTAGGACCCAACAAAATAGAAAAATGTAAAGAATGACACCAAAAATGATAAATTATCAGATAATCTGTATAAACGCATAAAAATGACCTTAAAAAGATTTTTAAAAGACATTATTTGATTTCAGTGTGAAGAGACAAAACTAAGAGAAGAAAGCGAATAAAAGTTATAAACTGTACTGATATTCTGAGCAAGAACAACGACGAAACCTGTTCGTCTCTGCTCATCATTATTACACATAAATTGCTACGCATTCAATAAATAAATAACACAAAATTGTTAATAGTTGAATACACGTAATATAAGTATAGTCTAACCGGGTTTAAAGTTTAGGTTTAAGTTCTGTTTATCGTCACTGAATAATAGGCACAGTCTTTTAATTATTATTTCTCTTTTACTGGAGACAATATTTATGAATCCGCGACGAGTAAGGTAACATGAATCATTACAGTCAAAGTAGTGGAGACGAGATTGTGTCACCCAAACTCAGGTACTCACGTAGATCCGAGCAAATATAATTATATAAAGAGAATAATGAAAATAATAATAGGTTATCATAATGAAAGTAGCGGATTCTAGGTAATATATTGATAACATTGAGGGACAAAGATTTTTACATTTTTATTAGTTTGAGGAATCGGAAAGCCGAGTTCGAATTCCAGTCGAATCCATTACATCCACTTACGTGCTAATATCCTTTGGAAAGGTATGAATCCTTTTCTTCTTCCCACCAGCTATGGGTAAATAGCAGGACAGAGCGGGTTCTATAGCCTTGGATGGCAACTGTTCTACCGCAGAAAGGAATGGTAACCTACTGCGAGAAACATATCTGCCTCGTCAGTCATATATCATGTATCAAGCATGGCACATAACTGACTGACAGTAATTTTAAATTAACAGCAAGTAAAAAATATGACAGTCGACAGTTTAAATATATTTAAAATTGTAAAAATGTTCGCAACGTTTCCAGTTTTTCTGTTTCATAAACTCAACTACTCTAACAAATTATTCATGGTGGAAACGTTATGTCGATTTTTGATAGTGATAATGATAATACTAAGGACAAAATAAAGACATGGCAGATTGTGAAGATGGAAATGAAATTATCAATTATATGATTAGCGCAGAAGGAAGTAGGCATGTCTGGGTAGGAATTGTGATCCACTAAGAATTATGCAAACTTCATGGAAGTCGTTATACAGATTGAAAGTATAAACACAATTCACAATTTGCCAGAGCAAATGAAAAACAATGAAATTCACCAGGACTCTTACAGGAATCGCCCAATGTAAACAAAGTACAACAAAGCGAATATCATTGGAACTGAGTAAAAACAACTGGGGAATTATTTGCCCGTTTGACTATAGGATTGAAGAAATTGTGAAGTATGATGATTAGACACATCGTAATTGGAACGCTGGAAAAATTCGAAGTGGAATTGAGATCATTCGGGCATCACTAAGAATATCCAGAAGAGTGATGGGGGTTAAGAAGCAGATTTGTTATCACATGGTTCCCAGCAGAAGCTACAAGTTTGAAAAATCATCGAGTATTCGATGATGATGATGATGATGATGATGATGATTTTGTAATAATTTACACTGAATACCTTAGAGAAATTGGTGACTGATATAGAGATAAGTGCACTCAAATCTTTTACACATCTTTTATAAAGCGGAAACACAATTAGGCAAAAATATTCTTTTACAATGGATACAACTATTTCTCCTACATGTACCTATATATTTATACAAAACATGTGTATGTGTGTGTGCGTGTGCGTGTGCGTGTGTGTTTACAGATAGGTATATCTATTCAGAAATATATACCTATGTTGTTATATGTATATGAGCGAGTATTGTGATTACAGGATTCACAAGTGTTTCATTTTCTACCATTAAATTATCACCTGCCCGATGAAATGTGTATGTTATTTTTCAGTTGTTTCAACGCTATCCCTTTTCGGGCATTCGGTGGAACTCAAAGAAAAGTAAACGTTGTTAAGGGAGATGGATCCCAATTGTCTGGTTAAAGTGTGCCTATTCATTTGTTTGTACGATAATTGTGCTCAGAAGGACACCTGAACTAAGTCACCGGTACTGTTTTTAAATTACTCGTTCCTTTCCATTTGTGTAACAGGAAAATTTCACTATAAACGCGCATATATATATATATATATATATATATATATATATATATATATATATATATATATATATATATCGCGTTCTTTCTTTCTTTCTTTCGTCTTCGTGTCTGTAAAATAACTATACTCTTATTCATTAGTGTCCCCTCGAAAAGCTAAGGTTTCTTTTATTTATTGTGCAGAAACCTAAAAAGAAAATATCTTTCACAAAAATCCTTAACCGTTACGCTGGGCAAGCGGCGGTAACAAGCGAAATACAAGTAACATATTACTTCCTCCTGATTTTGAAAATTGATGTGGGCTAACAAATGACCCACAATTTGTTATGACTTATATTGATTATTATTATTATTAATAATAATGATTAAAAAAAATATTATTATTATTATTATTATCTTTATTTTAAAAAATTCTCAGCCTTAATCTCTTCTTGGGGCTGAAACGTTCATAAATTTGGAAGCCAATTAAAAAGACATACGAGACTGTTTACGAGTATGATCGGAATCAGCGTCAAATAAACACAAGAAATTAAGTTTCTCGTCGGCGATTTATACTTCTTTTAATACACACACACACACACACACACACACACACACACACACACACACACACACACACTGTTCATAATAAAGAGTATTAACAACATTTATCCGCCTAAATGTCCGAGAAATTTCTTAGAAATTGTATCTATAAAAATAACGTATAAACAGAAAGTATATTAAATAATTGTTGGACTTAATCTATTTCATAATATATATATATATATATATATATATATATATATATATATATATATATATGTGTGTGTGTGTGTGTGTGTGTGTGTGTGTGTGTGTGCGGGTGATGCTGAAGGATCTAGGATTGCCCACTTGCTAAAAATCTTTTTAGAAGGGTTTCATGATCAGGCTGAGACCTTTTCAGTCTTAGAATATATATATATATATATATACAGTGTAACCCGGATATAAGAGAAACCCGGATATAAGAGAGATTTTTCTTTGCTCCCAAGAGCCTGTGTTAATGTATATATAATAGACAAGACCCGGATATAAGAGAAACCCGGATATAAGAGACTTATTATCTGGTCCCAACAACTCTCTTATATCCGGGTTACACTGTATATATATGTATGTATGTGTGTGTGTGTGTGTGTGTGTGTGTATTTGCATATATATACTGTATAACCACGGCGCCTTCGGGAATGGAGCTGAACACCCTATTTTTTGTTGAGCTAACCAGAAAACTAACTTTGTCTTCTTGGCCTCAATGTATAACAATGGTAAATCATTTATGTCTTTTTAAATTAAAAGTCCTACCAGGAATCATTATAAACGGTCACAATTTTGACAACATTAGATGGCAGATGACACAGAAAGGAATGTACAGGAACTCCTACAGAAAGTGGTGAAGGAAAGAGGGTAATCTCATCAGATGGAGAAGAAACTTCAGGCAGCAGAAATGTGATTCTACAGAACGCTACTGAGAATACCATAGTGCAAACATGTAATCAAGAGAAAATGGAAATAAAAAGGACACATATCAGAAAAAGACAGCTGAAATATCTCGGACACATAATGAGGAAAGACGGCTTAGAGAATTTGGCACTCACAGGGCATATTGAAGGCAAGAAGCACAGAGGAAAGCAGCGCATAACCTCTGCCTAACGAGCATCTGTAAATGGTTGGCAGAACAGGGAGGTGTAGCACAAAAATAAACTTTATAGCTAAGAGCTACAAAGAACAGAAAGTTGCGGAGAACCATGACCGCTCACACCCTGAAGGAACACATCGCTTAGAAGAAGAATGTTCTAAAAATTTTATATAAGTCTAATATTCGGAAAAAGTCTATAGCTCTCATTACAGAAAATAAGTATTTTTTTTTAAATAAAGGCAATTTAAAATAAAAACGTTTACATAATATCTAACAAAATGTTCATTTTATGAGGGGACTAGAAAAAGCTAGAAAATATATAGAATGAGGAATCTTGCAAATTTAATATCTTGTTCAACACCACAACTTTCAACATCATATTTAGTACCCCCCCACATTTAACATCTGATTCAGTACCCCCACTTTCAACCTCTGATTCAGTACCCCCACATTTAACATCTGATTCAGAACCCCCACTTTTAACCTCTGATTCAGTACCCCCCACTTTTAACCTCTGTTTTAGTATCCCAACTTTTAACTTCTGATTCAGTACCCCCACTTTTAACCTCTGATTCAGTACCCCCACTTTTAACCTCTGTTTTAGTATCCCCACTTTTAACTTCTGATTCAGTACCCCCACTTTTAACCTCTGATTCAGTACCCCCACTTTTAACCTCTGTTTTAGTATCCCCACTTTTAACTTCTGATTCAGTACCCCCACTTTTAATCTCTGATTCAGTACCCTCACTTTTAACCTCTGTTTTAGTATCCCCACTTCTAACCTCTGATTCAGTACCCCCACTTTTAACCTCTGATTCAGTACCCCCACTTTTAACCTCTGATTCAGTACCCCCACTTTTAACCTCTGATTCAGTACCCCCACGTTTAACCTCTGTTTTAGTATCCCCACTTTTAACCTCTGATTCAGTACCCCCACTTTTAACCTCTGTTTTAGTATCCCCACTTTTAACTTCTGATTCAGTACCCCCACTTTTAACCTCTGATTCAGTACCTCCACTTTTAACCTCTGTTTTAGTATCCCCACTTCTAACCTCTGATTCAGTACCCCCACTTTTAACCTCTGTTTCAGTACCCCCAGTTTTAACCTCTGATTCAGTACCCCCACTTTTAACCTCTGATTCAGTACCCCCACTTTTAACCTCTGTTTTAGTATCCCCACTTTTAACCTCTGATTCAGTACCCCCACTTTTAACCTCTGTTTTAGTATCCCCACTTTTAACTTCTGATTCAGTACCCCCACTTTTAACCTCTGTTTTAGTATCCCCACTTTTAACCTCTGTTTTAGTATCCCCACTTCTAACCTCTGATTCAGTATCCCCACTTTTAACCTCTGATTCAGTACCCCCACTTTTAACCTCTGATTCAGTACCCCCACTTTTAACATCTAATTTAGTATCACCATTTTAACCACTGACTTAACCCCCCCTTTTAATCTCTGGTTTAATACCCCACACTTATAACATCTGATTTAGTACTCCCACTTTTAATATCTGATTTGGTATCCCCATTTATAACATCTGATTTAGTACCCCTAACTTATAACATATGATCTATTATCCCCACTTTTCACCTATGATTTAATACACCCCACTATTAACATCTGATTTATTGCCACTCTTTTAACCACTGATTTAATATCCCCAACTTGTAACCTCTGATTCAGTACCCCCATTTTTAACCACTGATTTAACACCGTCTCCCAATTTTTAAAATAGTGAATATTTTTGAATATGAAAAATATATTTCTTATTTAATCGATATTGGATCAACAAGCAAGGATATAAATTGATTTTCTAAATTGATTTGCAACATCTAATCAATTCATAACCTTGCTTGTTGATCCAATATCGATTAAATAATATATATTTGATATTCAACCTTTATGCTTTCAAATGTTTTGATGAACAAGAAATACATGCGGTTAGATCAATGTCTGCAGCCTAGTCAGGCTTGTCGCTAGTGTTTTGAGTGAGTAGGAGACAGCGAGTAAGAATCTGTACACTAAAAGTAATTCACATCGTCTTCACGAGGGTGGGGGCAAATTATTTCATAGAGCCCCCCCCCCCCATTGGTGGCGGGCTTGAGTTATTAATTGAATTTTTATTTGAAATTTTCACTAATGTTCGATCTCTGTTATTGACATAGAATCTGAGGATTAAATACATTGACAAAGAAAGAGATTATGTTGAAAAATAAATATTTTATAGAATCAATATTTATTTTTCTAAGTTTTTATCGTTAGGCTACGTACTTAATGATGCCATTACGTATGTTTATAGTGTCTGTGTGCGTGTGCGCGTGCGCGTCTATGTATGTACGACTTTACTCCAATGTACGTCTAGAATGCGAAAGCGCTTCATATTTAATTATTCTTTGCGTTCGTCTTTTGGTCCGAATCCGATTCTGCTTATCCTGGGGGTTATTATTGTGTAAAGGTAAAAAAGAAAAGAAAAAGAAAATTTCCGGCCAACCTTAAACTACAAAGGCATCTATTGTGTTAATATTTTGCAGTCTTTTCTTTCTTTCTTTCTCTTCTTTGACGAGTGGTAATGAAATAGCATCAGGTTGTGAGGGGGAAAGAACACAGAAGAAATATTATTGATGTGTGTTGATTACAGACCGGGAACTATGCACTTGTAAATAGGTTCATACACACAGACACGCATATAGACACACATATACACGCACAGAGCTAGAGCAGTTGACATATTGAAAAGAGGAGGCAAAAAGGGTATAGGATTAGATTATCTATCTATCTATCTATCTATCTATCTATCTATCTATCTATCTATCTAGATAGATAGATAGATAGATAGATAGATAGATGACAATAATCCAAGCAAACACTTTCTCACACTTCCGCAATGAGAGAAATAGTGGTGAAAATGGATAACGATACTACAGAGAGAGAGAGAGAGAGAGAGAGAGAGAGAGAGAGAGAGAGAGAGAGAGAGAGAGAGAGAGGGGGGGGCGAGAGAGAGAGAGAGAGAGATGCACACTATCATGAATACATAAAAACGCATAAGCCCATACACACCTCTATATGAAGATACAATGCCCCTCTCGTTTTTTATTCATTTATCGTTTCTTTTACTTCCTCTCTTTTCAATATAGAGACAAAACATTTTATCCTGTAAGCCTGCAAACACTTTCACATATATCCAATCTACGTAATCGACGGATCTTCTTTTTCATGACACTTGACATAATCACATAGCAAACGACACCGCTTTTTTTCTCTTCTAAAAAGAAGAGAAAAATGCCAGCCACTGATAATAGACATGACGCATTGACAAGATGCTCATTCACAAAGTCTTACATCAAATTGTTTAATAGGAATAAAGGAAGCTAAAAGCTATTATCAACTTGACGAATGTGGTGGGCTAAGATTACAACCACAAACATATACACACAGATGCGTGTGTTTGTATGTGGGTATTTTTATGTTAACGTTCCGGATTCTACCTAGTCGCATAAACACGCACACACGCACACACACACACATGCACATACATACATACATACATACAGTGGCGTGATAATTAGTCATAGTCAAAATTAATATAATAAATAAATTTCCAGGAATTGTAGCAAAATTTAAATCTGTATTTTACTTACATATTTACAACAAAGGCGTATTTAAGTTGATATTTGGCGGATTTATTTTTTATAGTAAACAGTCCTATTATTTGAAATGGTCGTAGAAATGAACATGGGTCCAATGTAGAGAAAGTAAATTTCAGTTTATAGACGGAAAGGAAATACAAGTGTATTAGTTAAGATAAACTGGTACGTAGTTGTCGGTGAGTCTTTTTTTAAGGATAAAGACAGTCGCTTGTGTTATAGTTGTGCAAACAAGCTGGTATTTTTGAGTTGACTGATCATGGCCTACTGCGAAGTCACATATTTATCTGTTTTCAGAGGAAACAATCTCGAAGATTTTTAAACTTGTTCAAACAAAACGTGATTGTTTGGAAATTTTCATTTTATATCTTGTGGTTAGTTTTCTGATACATCCATAAATTTTAATCTTGCTCGATTTTATCTTTCGTAATTGATTTTTTTTGTGTGTGTGTTTGTGTGCGTGTATTTTTACATGCCTTTCAAATAATTACTTGATAGCCACTTTAATTATGGAATTTTGAATACTGTATGCATATATATATATATATATATATATATATATATAGCAGGTGATAGAAATCCGTTAAAAATCTACCAACATCTTCGGACAGAATTAATAATTGGACGTCTAGCCACACTGAAGAGCTGTGATACAGCGAAACATCTCTGTGTGGATATATATATATATATATATATATATATATATATATATATATATATATATATATAGATATAGATAGATATATATATATGATAGATATATATATATATATAGATAGATAGAGAGAGAGATATATAGATAGATATATATAGAGAGATATAGATAGATAGATAGAGAGAGAGGTATAGATAGATAGATAGAGAGAGAGATAGAGAGAGACAGAGATAGATAGACTGGTTTTTCTCAAAGCAGCGATTAAGAGATAAATAAAATGTAATATGCTACGTTGTTTTCAAGCGAAATTAGGTAAATTGAAAAATACTTTACAAATTTAATTTGTTTTTTTAATACTTGTTTGATTTTAAGCAACTTCAAATTACAAAAATATTTTGCTTATCAGTTATTTAAAAACCTTAATGAGTTTTGAATTAAAATTTGTATAAAACTTACAACAATTTTTCAGTGAAATTTTCAGGAACTATTTGGACAGATTATTGAAATATTCACGATATCTTAGAAAATATTTCTTAGAACATCTATAATGATATATTTAATGCAAAAGCACATACATCAGATTTTAGCATCGAGAATTGTTACAGATTCAAGACGACATTATTTTTCTTTCAACTCTGGTTGTCTCAAATATTAAAAAGCAAACGAGATTTATTTTATTTGCAAGCGCTCCAGTTTAGTCTTCAGAAACTTGAGAATTTAAAATGTTTCATTTGCCTGTAAAACCGGGTTTTTTGCACGTAAATAGAATTTAAAACGTTTGTTGATTTGTAAGTCGAAACATTTGAAACTTTTTTCTGTGTTAGTACAAGGAATCCTGAAAGCTTTTTGTGGTCAACTGGGAGTTTGTACTTTTTTGCGGTTAATCAGGAGTTTGAAAGCATTTAGGGTTAAGTGGTGGGTGTTAAATCATTTTGTGGCAAAGTGGAGTCATCGTCTTTTTGCGGTTATGTCGGGTGTTAAAAATCTTTTTGTGGTTAATCGGAGGTAGAAAGATTTTGGAGGTTAAGTGTATGGGTAGGAAGAGTAAACCTATCTATCTTTAGAACTTGCAATAGATATTAAATCCTTTTTGTACTGGGCAGTAATTACAGAGGGAACGGTTTTCTTTCCTCGTATCCCTATGGATGGCCAAGGGTACGCACAAACAGATTTTTTCTCTTATACATTCACCTGGTTTTCAACGAAGTTGTATTTATATCAACATACACTTTTTTTACAGTAACGTTCACCCTTTACAAGGCCCGGGGGACACTCAAGGTAGAGGGTTACACTAGGAAGCCATAGGTAGGAAGATAACGGTTAACCCTAGACTTGAACAGGTTAAGATTGTAGTGATCGAGGAAACATCCTGTTGGGACTCGGTTCCATTGGGTAGAGGTTCACGGGAAGAAGATGCTCGAGCGGAAATTTATTTTCCCTGATGGAATACGGAGGGAATGTGGGTGATTTGCTTCTATGTAAGTGGCATGGCGTGTTCTTGGTGTGAAAATTTGACTTGGCGGGACCCGGGAATGTAGTTCGTCCGAGCACTTTCCATGGAAAGAGCGGTAGAGCAGCGAGAGGCTTGCCACATCCCGTCTGTGGGAACGACGTTGAAGAGTGGAGAATAATTCGTCACCCATAATGTTTCAGAGATGCTTTTGAACTCTATCAAGGCTGGAGAGTGAGGTCTGTGCAGCTCCCACCCAAATATGACAACAGTAATCCATTTTTGGCCTGATGTGGCTCTTGTAAAGGCAGAGGATAGAAGAAAGCGTCAGGTACTTACTGGAGCGCTATAGAGAGCTGACAGTTTATTTGCATCCTTAGCAATGACTCGTATATACGAGTTCCATTTGAGGTCGGATGTGAGTTTGAGGCCCAAGAGTCTTTCAAGGCTCGATGCTTCTTTTCATCCTGATTGGTGGGAGTTCGTGTTCAGATCGGCGATGATGGAATGTAACTAACTTGGCCTTCGAGGCACTGAATATAACCAGCCAGTTTTTACCTCACTGGGTAGTTTGTGCAAGATCGGAAGAGAAATCAGTCGCCAATCTCTGACCATCGAGAGTTTTAGAGGTGTTCCCGTATATAGTCATATCATCGGCATAGATGTTTACAAATGATCTGAGTATATTCTTAGGCAGATCATTTATGTAGATCAAAAAGGGACTTGGTCCGAGGAGTAATCGAGAAGACCCTTCCGGTGATTCCATAACTTGAGAGCTTGTGTAGTAAGCCTTTGTGCCATTCTTTGCCGAAGGCCTTTGAGATATCTAGTGCTATGGTCCTCGAAGTGTACTTGTCGTCAAGAGCCTCAGTGATTCCGCTTACTGAGGAGACTGATGGCTCTGTTCTGGAAAGGTTGGAGATCGCACGCTTGCTTTCTTGAAAATCGGGCATACGCTTGACATTTTCCATAGACTTGGGAAGGATTTCTTCAGGCAGCGGTTGAATAACTTTGCTGGCAGCGGCTGAATAACTTTGCTAAACTTATGTTATATCAAGATAATATTAATATGCATTTAAGGTTTATTCATATCAAGATATACCTTCGTGGTGCTTGTCATAATTTCGTTTACAACAGAAAACTATCATAGTTTTATAATACTACTGCAAACATTTGCTTTTTTTGATTTTACATACAATTTTTGTTGCTTTTCGGTTGTACTGTTTTTCTGGAATGAGACCTATAGAAGTTTCTGCATATAACACTTATATAGAAGCTTTAGAAGCTAATGTTTCAATAAAAAGAAAATGATGGAAGATGAAGTTTTTTGATTTATATTAAAATTTAATAGCACTAATAATTTTAGACAAATGATACAGCCCAGCTGAATAGCATTATCATGGAAGACAAATTTGAAAAGTGTAGTGGGGCTGAAACCCACCAAATCCATATATGGCTGTGGAGAATATAGGAAGTGTTACGAAGAACCAATTCAAAATTTTAGCGATTAAATTAGCGAAGACATCATTACAATTTACACTTACAGTTCATAATTACCTCAACTCTCAGGGTCTACTTAGTGGCTGAATTAGTTCCGTGAATGAGCGATGTTCGAATCTCACTAAATTACGAATGGTGATTTTTGCTTTCCCGCTTAAAAGAATAGTATGATGACAATGTTTGTACCTGTCGTTTAACCTTGTGTCAGACTAAGCTGTTCTTTGTAGATATCTATATTATTCCTTCTCCTCTCACTTGGAAATACATTTCCGGTTTCAATCAATTTCCTCTTTAGTTGTACTGTATAAGAACAAGCAATATCGTTTGCATGAAGCGTAAAGCTGACAGACTATTCTATGTCTCAGTTGATTTTAATGATCCGTTTACTTTGAGTTTTCGAGTTTTTTGTGCTTCCGATAACGAATCCATTTTAATTACTTTGTGTCAAACAAACACATTTACACAAATCATAAAACCAAAAATCTCCGAAATGCCTGTCACATATTCTCATGTGAAGAAATGAGATTCTAAATTTCCCTCTTCATACGGAAACTGTCAAAACAAAACAGAAAATGAAAATGACGCCATGAATTGTGGGAGTAAAGATGAAATCTCAACGTTGACACTCTCGCCTCTTGGATATGGTTCAGTGAACTCAATCACATTTATAAACTGCCTTTTAATCGAATCCACATGTAAGAACTTACATTTACACTAACATATCTATTTACACAATGTTATATATATATATATATATATATATATATATATATATATATATATAAGGAGATGGAAAGAGAGAGAAAATTAGCGATATCTTGAAAAAAAAAAAAGTTCCACACAGACAGATTCATTCACAGAACTGTTATTTTGTGGAAAAAACTCCCGAGGTGATGCTTCCCTGACCACTACAATCTTAACCTCTTCAAGTCCAGAATTTATGTCTTCATAATATGACTTCTTATTTTTTTCTGCACCCTCTTTTACAACAATCTTACTCAGTAAACCTCTACCTTGGGCCTTGTATTAGGTGAACTAAAGTAAAAAATAAATAAATAGAGAAAAGTGTGTAATTATTTAGAAATTATCAGTAAGAAAACTGGCCTCGAACAGTGGTGGAATCCAATTTGGAAACTCAATAGACACAAAAACTTTACTGTTAATTGAAGTTTAATTTCTGAGAATCACTTCTTAGAGTAAAAGTCAAGATGAAGTTTTGTGTCTCTGATGTTTTTTATTGAATTATATATATATATATATATATATATATATATATATATGTATATATATATATATATATATATATATATATATATATATATAGTTAGTCCTCTCCGCTCGATGTTATTTAAAGTATCATGCACATAGTAACCATCAGACCCAAAATGCTATATGTATAAGTAGCATCGATCGGTGAGGGACAGCTATATAAATTAATATAAATTTTAATTCTGTTATTTTACATCGAGCACTATTTAATTACTACCAGTACTCACTATATATATATATATATATATATATATATATATATATATATATATATATATATATATATAGATATAGAGAGAGAGAGAGAGAGAGAGACAGACAGACAGACAGACAGACAGAGGAGGAATTTTTAACACTTTCCACGGGGCGGACTGTGTCGTAACATTTTAGGAAGGAGTGTTGATTGGTACCTAAATAACACCAACCTTTTTAATATAGACACTAGGAACATTTGGAAAATATCTATCTACTTATCTACTATCTATCTATGATTAAATAAGAAAGAATTATAAAAACCTTTATAAATTTAACATGTTTCACTGTTTATTTAGTCACATCAGAAATTTTGGAAAAAGAAAAATGTCGAGTTGCTTTCATTTTTAAATTTGTTTTCATTGGTCGTATAGACATCACGTGTTCATTTTGCAGTGTTAAAATGTACTCGCTGTTATCTCTGTGTGTTTTAATCCTTTAAATGTTAGCGTAGCTTAAGTGCCTATTAAAAATTGTGCATATTATTACATAATAAATATGATGTATATTGGAAGTCAATGCATAATACAAGGTTATGTAATCTACAAACGTTTGAATATGGCATTCTGTCTCTCTTCCCAACACACAAACACCCCCACCTATATATATATATATATATATATATATATATATATATATATATATAGAGAGAGAGAGAGAGAGAGAGAGAGAGTGAGAGAGATGCCCAATGAAGTTACAACTTCGCTATTGCAAGGATGAGTGACGACAGAATACCTAAGGTCTTCATGTATAGTCAGCTTGACAGTGGAGTGTTGGGCGACCGTGGCTCAGGGCTCAGGTAAAAAGACAATCAAAAGAATAACCTCTCACCTGTCAATGTGCCTCATACTAACTTCGTGTGAGTTGCCCTGGATAGAAATAACTGGAGATATTTTGCCAGTGTGGCATCATAAATTTTGAAATCAGTCGTATTGACCGGCTAAGAACCGAAAGATAACGGCGAAGTGTCATTAAATATTCCTGTTGCAATGTCCCGAGATCCTGGCTGTTGCACAATATGCGGACTTGTATGCAGGTCACTAACGGGTCTGGAGTATCACATACGACGGAAACATACAAATTGAATTAGGTTGTCGGGTCCTCATACTTCGAATCGACGAGAGAGTCCATCACACACACACACACACACACACACACACACACACATATATATATATATATATTTTAGAGAGAGAGAGATAGACAGGTCACTATACATGCTGTTGGTACTATATATAACTCAGTATTACCTGCCGTATACTTGGGTTATTGGTGACTAAATCGTTTCTCCTAGCAGGTGTTTCTGATAAGGAACGTGTCTAGACATCCATTTGGATGAAAAACAAGATGTATCAAAAGATTTCAAAATTCTACCATGAGATCAACGGCCATCTGGCACTGGCGTGCGAATATGGAAATACCTGAGTTGGTGTCCATTCGAGCGGTAAGCCTCTCCCCCACCTCTTACTGGTAGTTTTGAACCCGTAGCCTCAGTTAAGTTATCCAACAAGGAGAAAGAACATTTTGATGCAATTCCTGCATGTTCACAGGAACCAATGAGTTGACTAGTTCTTCTTTTTGAGTACACACTGTACTTGATTAGAAAGTGGAATTGATTCATTCTCCACTTGAAAAATTCCATACACTGGTATTCCTTGATATCGTAAATCACAACTGGGGCTTGCAGTGATATCTTGCAATGGTCATAATATACGACGAGATGGCAACCATCCTATATATATATATATATATATATATATATATATATATATATATATATATATATATATATATATATGTATATATATATATATATATATATATATATATATATATATATATGTATATATATAAGATAACGATATATATTTTATATATGAAGAACAATATTGGGGAAATTGTATGACAAAGTAGAAAAAGTTTGCTTGTGACGCGTTTCGTCCTTCAGGACTTCAACGGACTAAATTTGTTGTTGGTACGACACCACATGCGCACGACAGAGGTGTACTGGGAATAGATTCGCTATAAAATGAGAATACTATGATGAAAAAAATGCCCCAAACTTAATAAAAATAAAGTTTTATTTAGTTTTAAAATAAAGTTTTATAGTCAAAATCTTTATGCTATTAAGAGGAAACACCAAAAGAGTTTTTGATTATTAAATTATATTTTTGATCCTTCTTAGAACCTTCGAAATTTTGGTTAAAAATCTTGTTTTTCTTGTGTTTTAACGTCTTTTTTGCGATGAAAAAATAAATATTGATTTGAATATTCTTGTAAAAATCAAATAATTGTCGGATTTTAATAAAACTTTCAGTACTGATTTATAAATGAATGAACTTATTTTAAAAATGTGTGTTTTTTTAGAAACTATTGGAAAAACATTGTTTTACATCTATTTCTCCCCAATTATTTAATGTTATGAAATTTCGAGAAATTCATTTTTGTTCTGTTTAATGTTTATGTTATTTATATGAAGAACTGCTTCGAGAATTTAAACCATCAATTTTTTTGTAATTACCTAAAATCTGCTTTGAATAGTAAAATAAAAAATGCAGTAAAACTAAGATATTATTTAATTAGAAGAGCTTTTAATTGCTTTTATGAATAAGATATATTATGGACACTATTGTCTTAAAAATATTTTTGATGAATAATGAATTTTTACAAGAATTGATTCCATGTTTTTAATTATAATAATTTACAAATTTTTAAATCTTTAAAATTTCTATATTAATTTGTACCAGTCAGGTGATATTGTTATTAAGTAAAAACTATATTTAATAATAATAATAAATGGAAAACCTTATTACAATTCAGTGACCCCAAAATTTTATAAAGAATTTTGATTTTTTTGTGTATAAACATGCCGATTTTGTAAGTACACATTATCAGAAAAGTTCGATAAATATAGTAAACTTAAAGCCAAAGTACATAAAATTCAATAAAACATTAGGTTTCGGAGAATATTTTTCTAAATATTTTAAATTACTGGATAGTTAAAAATTATATAACAAAGGCGCTTACGTTATATTCCTCAAGTAATTTTTACAGATATGTAAAAATAAAATTATATAAACTTCCGCCTGTCAACACTTACCGCCGTGTTTTAATAAAATGCATTTCTGCGATTTTAAAAATTAAAGTAAGTAATATTTGTTTCAAATAAGATTAAACTTTAAATCAGCTAATATCTTTGAAATAAAGTTTCAGAAAAGTATATTTTATTTTTTAAACATTTTTAGTAAAGAGGATTATGCTGTGATCCCAGGTAGCTAAAAATGGCCTTTAAAACAGAAAGTCCTTCCAATCAATTTAAATTTATATTGATATTTTGCATTTTGTATTGATATTTTGCTTATAGGAAATATTAAATTTAATCGATTAGCTTAAAATTAAAAACTAAAATAAAAGTTTGAGGAAAGATTTTTCATTTTAAAAATTAATTTTAAACTTTGGTATTGTGTTTCTGCGGAGGTATCAATAAAGAGAGAGAGAGAGAGAGAGAGAGAGAGAGAGAGAAAAAAAGAGAGAGAGAGAGCACTGAGTATATTACGATCATTAACAAGATTATTTTGCAAACCTCTTCGACAATGTCAATTATTTTATCCTCACAAGCGTCCACTATTTTATATCGGTGTATACTATACTGTGTAAATATTTAATCATAACTTACAGAAGTTTGAAAAAACTAAAATAATTTAAGCAGTTAAACTATAAACTGTTTGATATTTTAAACATTATATCAATTCAGCAATCATAAAATTGTAAGAAAAATATTTTGTACTCTACGTTTTACAATTTTAATCTTTTAATCGAATAAGAAGAATCTTCTGTTTATAGCTGGTGTTTCTCTCTTACGGCGTAAACAGTATCAACATGCGCACACGTTTTTGTCGCTATAATATTTCTTTCGTTTCCGTCTAAATGTCGGAACAAGTCAACCGACTGTAGTGATCCCATGCGCTACAGCAATAACAACGGTCCTCTTGGGAAAAGCATGTGAACAAGTTGCCCCCCTCTCCAGAAACTGCCAAAACTAAAGTCTCTCTCTAAGGAGCCTTGAAATGACCTATACTGGACAGGAAGCTGTCTAGACACTATCGAGAAACTGTCCAAAAACAAGGGTTTTTTTTAGGGATAGTGGAGTATTGTTAGGGTTTTTCAATTTTTGGAGGTTAAAGACGGGTTTTGGGACTAAAGTGACTGCCATTTGGATATATGCGATGTCGATTGACATGTGTGCATGACAGCGAAAAAAGACCACCAATAAAGAATTGAAAATGGGCTTTTGACAGATTGAAAAATGATTCATATTGTAGGAGAGAGACACTGACAGACAGAGGAAGGTAGAGACAAAGGAAGAGAGAGAGAGAGAGAGAGAGAAGCAGAGAGAGAGAAGCAGAGAGAGAGAGAGAGAACGGGAATATTTAAGATTTATATAGAAAAATTTCTAGTGAATAGAAAGTGAGAAGAAAATTAAAAATATTAGGACAATTCATTGAATGGTGAAGAAAAAAAAATGAATGAAATGAAACAAAGGAATTCATGAACCAAAGAAAGACGATTTTAATCGCTCTATCACTGGTGCCCATACATATACACATACGGTACCCACTTTAAACCGGCCTTGTACCATACTCTTTTTATCTTTTAACAAGTATTTTTCATAGACTCTAAAATTCTAAATTGAACTCGTGTATTCTGGGAAAACAGGATTCACAATGAGATTTGTCACATATTAATTTTCTGTTGTTTTTATATTTAAAAGGCATTTTAACAAGAAATTGGACTATAAAAGAAAATCTTGGTTACTATTAATTTTTGCCTAAAAATCGTAATTTCACTTGCTTTTTTTATTGCGACTTATCAGACCGTCAGTCTACGGCTGTTAATAACATTCAAGATAATCTTTCTTCTTTTTAGCGACTAAAAGTTAGTAATATATGTGCTCATCATATGCTTCTCTATTGAACATCGTCCTCAGTTTAAAAAGCCTGTCTTGTAAATAAAAAATCTTGTAAGCATTTAAAATATATTTCTTTTGCGTTAAAAAACAGTCAAGGCAGGTACAGTAATGGATGGCGGCTCAGATGGAGGAATCGGAGAGCCGAGTTCGAATTCCACTCGAATCCATTACATTCACTTACACGCTAATACCATTGGGAAAGGTATGAATACTCTTCTCCCAGCTATGGGTAAATATCAGGAGAGACTGGGTTCTATAACCTTGGATGGCAACTAGTCTACCGCAGAAAGAAATGGCAACCTACTGTGGGAAAAAATCTGCCACATCATGATCGCCTAAGCGTGTATCACGCATGGCACATAACTGACGGGATTCTATTGAGTTCCAACCTTCTCTCTATCTATTAGAACATTGATAAAGTTCGTACCCTATTAGAAAATTAAAAACAAACAAAAATAACATAGTCTCCATTGTTTTTAACAACTGTCTCCCACCGTTTTACAAGTTTGTTGATGACATTTCGTAGAAAACGTTGTGAGGAAGTTTTGACTGACAGTAAGGAGTCAATATTTTGTCATTTAAATTGTTCTGTAGAGACCGGAACAAATGAAAATCCGAAAGAGTCAAGTCAGGAGAATACGGCGGGTGCTGGAAGGTGGGGTCCCATTCCAATACTTTCTGCAATGTCTGTTTTGCCACATGCGGTCTTGCGTTGCCGTGGTGAAAAAATGACATCTTTTCGATATGCCCCCCAAATCGGCCATTTTACTTGATCCCAAATCTCTTCAAATGGCGAAAGGCATTTTCAAACTATTAGCAATCTTTTCTGTAGAAATATTCGGTTTATTCTCCACGAGGGCAAGCAGAACATCCTCATCGACCTCAGAAAGTTGTACGGAGTGTGGTTGGTTGTTAAGGTTAAATTCACCCCGACGAAGTCTACCAAATTACTTTTTGACCGTCTGAAGAGATGGAGGTGAGACATGACCTAATAAACCTTCTGGACGTTTTCCTTTGTCGCTGTCCCGACGCTGAATCCTTTCCAAATTTCATAGAGTATAATAATATGGTGAAAGTGAAACTTGGGTTCATCCCCCACTGTTTAAGGTATTCATTTCTGGACAAAACGTCAACATATAACAAAGATTGACTATCAACTAAACGATGCAACTTAAGGAATCAGCACATATGCTAGGCCACAAAAATCTCCTGAGCCGACCAAGCATAGAAATGAATGCAATATGGGAGTGCCAGAGAAATGCAATAATAACAACAAAAATTGCAATATGAGCTCTGGTAAAAAATATGCAATGATAACAGCAAAAATTGCAATATCAGAACTGGTAAAAATGGTTGTTGAAGACATTAAGTTTATAAGTCCCAGAAATTCATACACTGATGTCCTTAAGGACACATGGCACAGTAGATAAAGGCGCTGGTTAGATCCAGTGACAGAGTAGTGAGTTCAATACCTGGTTAAAGCAGTGGAGAACTTGGAGAGGTGAATTAACAGGAGATAACTGATAACTGACTGATAACTGACTGATAACTGACATCCATTAGACATGGAACTAGAACAGTCTACCCCAGCGAGCTAAAAAAAAGGGTTCAGTTCGACATTCCAACATCCGGAGCGTACAATAAATATGGCAACAAAGATGAGAACAATAGTCTGAATAATGTAAATAGTGTACATAATACCACATCTCAGAAGAGATGTGTTAGAGTGTTAGTTTTAGTGTTTAGGGTGGTTAGATTTATGACTATGGGTTAGTGCTTAGGGTTAGATATAAGAATTAAGCTTGGTCTTCGGTTTGGAGTTAAGATCAGAACGTTAGGTTGAGGGTTTGGGATTAGTGTTAGATTGTTAGGATTAGACAGTCCGGCTTAGGGTATGGCTTATAGGTTATAGGTTGAGATTTTTATGTTCAGGTTTATATTTAGACTTAAGACGAGTTGGGTTAGCAGAAAAGGGTTATGGTTAGAAGGCTATGTTTAGAAAGTTAGTGTTAGCGTTTCGGATGGCGGTTATTGTTATGTTTTGAGGTTTAGGGTCAGGTTTAGCATTTAGGGTTATAGTTAGATTTAGTTTTGGAGTTACGGTCCGGATTAGGTTTAGTGTTAGAAAGTTAGGATTACAATGTTAGGGTTAGCATTTTATGTTTAGGTTTTGGTGTTAGGTTTGGTGTCGGGTTTCAGGGTTAGTGTTAGCGTTAGGGTTATATAGAGATATAGATATATACATATATATTCCTATATATGCATCCGTACACGTTTGCAGACTTGTATCTATTGTAATTCTATACAATATAGCTCGGTGAATCAACCTAAGAAAAGAAATTGCTTAAACATGTTTTCACCACTTTACCCGAAGTAGCACTCTTGGCCCTGTATACAGCAATCTCTTATAAAATGTTGTGTCAAAATCTATCCCGTATTTGGTTCTGTTGCTGAAATTCTCAGAACATTTGGGTAGCCTTGATTATTCTTAATTTATATAGAGCAACTTTACTGTGGTCATCCAGTAGATAGCGCGCATCGGAAATCTCTCTGGTCGATTCGAACTAACCTACCTTTTGCCTCAGAGAATACTGTAAATGTTATTCTGATTTAACCACTAATCTATGACAACTTAATGGCTTCAGGGTAGATCAGATCTAACCAATGACTCATCACTTTATTCCATGATCTTTTTTGCACGTCTAATAAATTAAGATGAAAATCACAATAATAACAATCGACAATGTTTCATCTCATAAAAAATAAGAATGATACTGTTTTTGTTACTACTGCTATTATAAAAACATAAACGTGATACCAAAAGAGATGCAGTAAGGAAATTGGTTCTGGTTCTATAAGTTTGTGGGTTAAAATGTTGGATGATTATCAGGGCTTCCTGAGGCAAAATGGAGAAGAGTTAAAATCTCATCGAGAGCTTATGTTTGATTTCTGATCAGCGTTGTCTAATCACTACTGTAGATTAACGGCATGAGGAAAATTGTGATAAAATACCAACTAAAAATGAAGGGAAAAGCAAATATTTGTCAAAATTATTAATAACGGTTAACAGTGATTCATAAATAAAATATAAAATCAAAAGAACTCGGATAACATCTCGTATACAGTCTGACACCAACGTAAAAATCGTCAGTATAAGTATTTAAGAACTAATTTATATAAAGGAGACAACAGAAGATCAAGTTTTATCTTTTCAAATTTCTTTTGCAGGCTAACCTCTTAAATAAACGTTGGGTTCAAGAAATACGATTAGAAACCAAACTAGCGTTTGCTTGTCAATCAATCATCCAGTTTAAAATGAGTCTGTAACTTGGCGCCGGTCCTGACAGATTTTGCTTGTTTCAAGGCAAGAAACGAATGAGCTTATCAAAACCATATCAATTTAAAATGCGTACAGGAGTGTAGGGCGTATTTAGGAGATCGTTGCCTTAGCCTAACAATGTAACTCATCATTAAGTGGAGAATCTAAAGTTATCCTCCCTTTATATATATATATATATATATATATATATATATATATATATGGAGAGAGAGAGAGAGAGAGAGAGAGAGAGAGAGAGAGAGAGAGAGCGATAGATATATAAGCTTCTCTTTCTTAATTATCCTTGGTCAGTTTAGCTAATAAATTAATTTTATTCGTGCACCTACAATCATTAACACACACACACACACACACACACACACACACACACACACACACACACACACACATACACACACACACACACACAGACAATTGCTTGAAAATGAAACAGAACTAGGGCCTTTAATTTAATTATATAATTGAATTTAAAGTTTTTAGTTTCTGTTTTTGAAACATGGTAATTCCTGTGTAGCAATGGAACCATATTTTTAAATCAGTTAATTTATAATATATATATATATATATATATATATATATATATATAGTCTCTCGCTATCTCCTATCTCTCTCACAATCTCTCTCTCTTTCTCTCTCTCTCTCTCTCTCTCTCTCTATATATATATATATATATATATATATATATAGAGAGAGAGAGAGAGAGAGAGAGGAACGGAGAAAAAGAGAGAGAGGTCATAAAAATCAACACTGCATGATGATTATTTATATTTGGGACACGCGCAAAAGTACTGACTCATGGTCTAAAGATCGCTTGAATCATGAAACTGACAATTTTCATGCACCGTTACAAATGCTCCATATCCGATACTCTTTTCCTGTAGTTTATTGTAATGTGAGAACATAGGAATCAACACTGCATGGTGACTGTCTGTTTCACACCTCAAGTAATTTTCCGACTATGTTGTCTATCTCTCTTTCTTTCTCTTCCTCTCTCTCTCTCTATATATATATGATTGATACAAATATAAAATATAAAATTTATATGATTTTTTAGAAGTCAGTCTTTCTATGTGTTGAGCAAGAGATTTTTCTCTTTCAATCTATCATAATTTATTTTACTATATCAGTCTACTCTCATCTTCGTGAATATATACATATATATGCACATGCGCATACAGACACACACACGAACACAAATTACATTTTTTTAAAATGTATGCACACTTTATAAGAAATTTTGAACAATTTTAGTGAGATATCAGTTGAATATAAAATGTATTTTAAAAAAATCTACCCGTTTTACAACATCCATCCTTAACATTTAAAATTAAATTATATGTGATGAGATAGCAATAACTAGAAAGTCTTGGGTCGTCCCGAATTCAAATAAAGAATGCTAAAATTATCAATGTCTCCTTATTCATTCATTCATTCTTTCTTTCTTTCTTTCTTTCTTTCTTTCTTTCTTTCTTTCTTTCTTTCTTCTATTATTGTTGTTGCTGTTGTTGTTGAACGTAGATTTAGGAAGTCTTTTACGCCCGTTGCCAGATCTCAGATGCTTAACAAGGTAGACATTAGAATATAGACTGCTGGAGAAGACATGTTAGCCGGCGGAAGCTCCGACCGTAAGATTTTTTCAGTTTGATTCAACGTTACATTAAACATTTTGCACCTTCATATCTGCATCTGTTTCCCATTGATACTGGTTTATTTCACAGAAGTTCAGGTTCCTTTTCAGGGAGTCCTCATATCTCTTCAGTAGGTCCCTACTTCATCGTCTAAATCCCTGAATCATGTATTTGGTGGACGGCTGACTTCCATTCTTGATATATAATCAAACCATAACTTCAAAAAAGTCTAGAATATCAGTGTTAAAGATGAGGACACTTAAGTGCAGTTTTCAAATATTGCAGCACGATCAGGTTTCTGTAGCATCTATCCACGACCAAGGACTGGTCTCATATAGAAGGGTGGGCAGCATTAGCTTTGTAGACATCGGTTTCTGTAGTCCACCAAACTATAACCAATCTGAAGATCGTCTGAGTTTTGGAGACCGCTAAACATGATGGTGTTTTTGGTCGTCCCAATTTCCTTTGTTATCAACTTGAAACTGTGTTTGTATCAGTTGAAGCCGACATATATCACATTTTTCTCACTCTTTGCGTGTGTATATGATGAAATCTCCCATCGATTTCGACATATGAGGATCCGACAATCTCATTCAGTTTTTATGTTTGTGTCGTATGTGACGCTTCAGTTCCGGTAGTGACTGCATACAAGTCCACATATTGTACAACAGCGAGGATCTCAATACATAGCAACAGGAATATATGCTGGCGCTGTTCGTCGTTGTTTTTCATTTCTTTTAATACGAGTGATTACGAAATTTATGATTCCATTCTGGCACAAGTTATTTCTATTCGAAATTAATGAGGCACATTGATAAATGAAAGGTTACTCTTTAGCTTGTCTATAACTGGGTCATGGTGGTCCAACAATCCTTTGTACACTATCAAATTGGCTATACATGAAGACCTTAGGTATTCTGTCGTCATTCATTCTTGCAACATTGTCAAACCAGAAAAGTATCAATTCCACCAATGTTGCATTTTGCCAGTTCAGCATTAGCCACCTACCTTATAGTCAAATTATAGCCACAGATCGAGCGGAGACAACTTTTGTGGAAGACATCCAGCTGATTGATACGAGACCTATATGGGGTGCACGATTCTGAGTCGTAGAAATGTGGTCAAAATGGATTCTCTATAAACCTATATTTTGTTGCCCAATTTGATACTTCTCTCCTTCCATAGGCGGTGGCGAAGCTTCCCAAATGCACTTGTAGCTTTGGCGATCAGATTCGTTATTTCGTCATCAAGCGATGTATTTGCATTCATCTTACTTCCTAAACATGAAAATGACTTTACATACTTCAAGTTCATCCCATCGATCTGTATAGGAGTGTCTGGGAATTCATGATCTGGTGGAGGTTGTCTGACACCTTCAATCTGCTTTGGACAAGGAGGAGGCTGGTGGATTACCTCTGGTTTCTTTGTGCTAATGATAAGAGAAGCGGCTACTTCTAGGAATGTTGCTACAATTGCAGCAGCAAACATCAGATCACGAATGACGCTAGGTTCAAAGAACTGTTTTAGCTTTGAAGTGACGACGGTTGAAAAGGCCACCAAAGGTTCGAAATTGAATGAATATATATATATATATATATATATATATATATATATATATATATATATATATATATATATATATATATATATACATATGTGTGTGTGTGTGTGTGTAAATGAGTTGAAGATATGGATTAACTCCGCCAAAATAATTAAATAAGGAACAAGTAGGAAAACCTTTATAAATTTAATCTAATTCGATATTTACTCACTTCAAGTTTCTTACAAACAATTTTTGGTAAATAAATAGTGAGGCATAATAAATTTATGAAGCTTTTCCTACTTGTTCCTTATTTAATCATATATATATATATATATATATATATATATATATATATATATATATATATATGTGTGTGTGTGTGTGTGTGTGTGTGTGTGTGTCAATGAAACTGACTGCTTGAAACAACACATGCCTTTACCAGACCCAGAGAACATCAAATTGAATGACACCAAAACCACGTTCATGCCAGAAGAACTCACATTTCTCCGACGGTGCTGAAAATATTTGATATCTTATTTGAAACTGGATTAAATTCTTCTTGTCACTTATCATTTTCATTACCATGGATTTTCACAAATAATATTTATAAATTTATTTAGATAATTATTTCTGTTATATTGTTATAAACCCTCCTTATTTGGTGGATCAAAATAAATTTGTTAACATTTCTTTGCTTCCGTAAACGGCTGATCATCCAAGTCTTTCTCAAGATCAGTGGAAAACCGTTGATATTACATTTAAAAAAATTTTTTTTAATGATTTTTAAATACTTTAACCTGGGTGTTTGGCCTCATGGTGACGTCAGTCATGCTTCGACCATCAAGTAAACTTCTTCACTCGACTAAATGTTTGACCACTGAAAATCCCTGTTCCAAAATTCAAGAACAAATGTTTACCTTAATTCATGTTTTGTTTCATAATTTTTATAATTTGTTTTGTATTTTAAATATATTTCAATATTACTATATATTTTGAAAAATTAGGTATATAAAAGTTTTGGGGGGAGGGGGTAGATGTAAATAGCCTGTTAAATAAATAAACAAATTAAACATTACATGATCGTTTTGAGAAAACGAGCGTAAAAGAGAATCCATGAAGAAAACGTTTATGAAATTGGCAAAGGGAGTTTTTTGTTGTACTTTCCCGTGCACATAGCTTGATAAATAGACAGGCTGGCATATCTAGAAATACATACGTGCATATTATTTTACCGATGTATGCATTTACAGAATTTCTTTTTTCAAATGATAAATGTACAGTCGACACACGTTAGGTCAATACCACTCAAAATAAACCTTTCATAAATCTTTTAAACTGTGAACAGCCAGTCAATGAAAATATATCCTATATATGAGGCACGTGCGTATAAAATGATGGATTCATGTTTAAAAAAATTGGCTAAAAGAAAGAAAGACTATTCCATTTCTAATTGAATAGTTCTGTGCAGACATGACACCGGAAACAAATGGAACTTCCACATCTACCTTCTTTTAAACCAGATTAAATCACCACATTTTCTTTTGGTTCTTTTTACTTTCTTTCTTTTATCTTTTTCGTATTCCTTCTGCCTCTTCTTATTTATTTTTAATTTCAGCCTCCACATATTGAGTATAGCTTGAAAAGTTATCAGAATTCTCCCTCTCTTACAAGTACAGAGAAAGAGAGTGGGCGGTAAGTGCTTACTGGTCGTCGATTATATTTATTGGTGACTACCATGACCAGCGCCGTGGAAGAAATGGGAAGATAATTTATATACCTGTGTAGACGTAAAAGCTTGACACCAACCATGACTGTATTTCATCGCACGTGCTCCGAATGAAATGAAGATTACATGAATTTGATCGCGGAAAAGACTTGGATGATCGGCCGTTTACGGAAGCAAAGAAATGTTAACAAATTTATTTTGATCCACCAAATAAGGAGGGTTTATAACAATATAACAGAAATAATTATCTAAATAAATTTATAAATATTATTTGTGAAAATCCATCTCGAAACATGGTAACGAAAATGATAAGTGACAAGAACTTAATCCAGTTTCAAATAGAATATCGAATATTTTCAACACCGTCGGACAAATGAGGGTGGAGGCACCAAATGTTTAAAAAGCAAAACAAAAAGAAAACAAATGTTAACAATTTTAGAATATATCTAATAAATAAAACGTGATTTTTAACGTTTTTATCTGAAATATTTACAATAAATTATTTGATGGTATGAGATTTTATTGTGAAACTCAAGCGTTTTTCATCATATTGCAAATAGTTAGTTATTAATATAGTTACAGATATATGTATGTTTTTTTTTACATATTTCCGTGTCTGCTATCAACACTGTGCCATCTGCGTATCGTATGTTAAGATTGTGACAGCCAGTGATGATTCCTGGTAGGATTTCAAGTTCTCTCAGAATTGCCTCGCTGTTACAGGTTGAATAAGTCCGGCGAGAAGACACATCCTTTCCTTACGCCCCTTTCTATTTTTGTATATCTGCTCAACTCATTTTCTACCCGTACACAGGCCGTTTGCTGCCGGGATAGGTTCTTGATTATTCTAACCGGTACCAATTAAAAGGACGAAATAACAATAATTCTCTGCGTTTATCTTGACAAATTTGAAGGGACTTGTAATTTAATTGCTTGCCATACTAACCTAAAACATTACTCAGCCTTTCCCGTAGTCATGTTGGCTATTTCCAAAAAGGACTCAACATTGATCCCAGCCATCAGGTCAGTCCAATGTAGATACATAAATACATTTCTAAAATCACTTTTGAGAAATCAGTTGTCATGCACAAGAAAACTGATTCATGAACAGAAAATTGATTTGACAACTTAAACATATTTTGTGATGTATGTTTACTTCAAAGATGACAATTGCTTTCATGTCATTAGATAATTTGCTTAATATTATACAAAAGCTGATATTATATATATATATATATATATATATATATATATATATATATATATATATATATATATATATATATATATATATATATTATCAGCTTCATCTTTTGTATTTATATAATAATAATAATAGTTTTTAATTTTTTTATATGTAAATACTTTAATAAAATTATTAAAAATATAGTCTAATTAATTGTAACAATTATAATATAAAATAGTTTTGACATTTGATGTATTGTTTAGGGTTATGATGTGATATAGTTTTGACGGTAGGTTAATTTCAAATTTCTGCGTTATTGTAAGGTTCATGATGACCTACATTTTTTACGCTGGTCTTGCTACTTATTACTGCATTATTTTTTACTTTATCATGAAATCTTGTCATCGTTTTATGTTACGTTTACGATTATGACGAGATACTTATTACGCTTGCCTTACTGATAATTACTGCATATTTGATATTTCAGACCGCCTCGGTCCTTCCTCAGAAATTAATTGAATAACTATATATTACTATATAAAAATAACAAAACAAAAGTCATTGAAACAAAGCAAGTTCAGTCGACCAATCATGACAATTCCAGAACAACGTAACTATAAACAATTTTTTTTTCTATCCTCTGCCAGCCGCTATGATGGAGAAAGCATTACCTCGAACCGTCGCCAGTGAGACACGCTGCAAGAGCCACTCCATTTCGCGAGGCTCGTTCCTTAATCGCGACGCAATCGCGCCAATCCTCCGAAGGAACACCATCGAACGAGGGCCAATAACCCCTGAAGTCTCCACTGCCACAGGAGTAAAAAAAAATCTATCAGCAAGAGAAGAATATTTAGCTATTTTTTTTATCTCTGCGTCTCGGGCGACGAACCCCGGCTCAACCGCGGACATGATTATATTACCGGCCGAAAATGTATCCGCACAGGTCGCATCCCAAATCAACGACTTACCCATTTTAAAAGGGAAGATGGTAATGCCATCCGGCCGCTTTCCATCACCACGGTCGAGGCATTACTGCATTATTATTAGTGATATCAGGAAATGCTGTTTTACTGCATTAATGTTAAAGTTATGATGAGATACTGTTTTTATGTTTGGATTACTGATAATTGCTGCAATATAATTATTTTTCGCCCCATTTCCATTGGACAGTGTGTACATGGACTCAATAAAATTGGGGTGACGTATAATTGAGCGGTACTAAGTAAGAACTAGACGAGATAGATATGACCAGTGGTACGAGAACAATCATTCCCTATAGATTAAATAAAGGGTTAAGTTCAAAATTTCTTGAAGGCTGCCTGAATCGACTAGCACCTGATGAAAGCCAAGGTCACAACGACCGAAATGTAATAACAACAACAAAGATGAAGACAATAATCCACATGTAAATAATTTAAATAATGAGACACCTCATTCGAGAAATTCAGGCAGATATATTTGCCTGAATATTGATCAACATTGATCTCGACTGTCATAGTAGAAAACTTCTAGTATTTCTACTGACAGACTTTATATATGTTCTTTTACTTACATATGGATAAAATTATATTTTCAATTTTCAACCTTTATTTAAACAGAATTTATATTAAAGCTAAAATAGTTTGGTCAAGGGGGACTTCCTAGTAACATGCAATTATGACGTTAGTGAAAACCAATTCATAAGAGCAGTTTTATCTTTATTCATCTTGATTAGATGAAGCATAGTCATTAAGATACTACTGCAGCTACTAATAGGACTCTTGTAAAAACAAAAATAAATACACAATTGAGATGATGGAATGGTTAGGGTAAAGGGAATATTAGCCATTTTCCAAGAGCTGTTCATTTGCCAAGTTGTTGTTTACTTGACAGGGCGCGCAGTTGGGCTGATTCAATTAGATTCACCCTGGTGCAAAACAAGTTCCGATCTATGCTGCCGTAGATGGACGGAGTGGTGAATATATGTTATATGTCGTATACGTAAGCCATAAAATAAATTAGTTAAAAATGTAATATCTATAATGATAAACTTGAAGTAAGAATCAAGTTAAAAAGGGATTAATGCGAATCATGTTTTGTTATTTTTAACAAAATTATTTTTTTGATGACCCGAATCATCAGCGAACCATGGCAAAGTAAAGAAAAATACAAGTAGTCTAATATGAAAAAATGAAAAAATGAAAATAATCTAATATAGTTGATATATATATATATATATATATATATATATATATATATATATGTCTGTTATGTCAGACTGTTCGTTGAAGATGAAGGACGATCCGCGTGGTCAAACTAAGACGAAGGAAAAAGACGAGCTCGCCGTCGAGTCTTTTTTTGTATCGTCTTAGCTGAGGAGGAAGTGACGTAAGTCGGTGGTCATTGGTCAGCAGTGGCATTTATTGGCGGAGTCCATTTGTTGCGTGCTTCGCGTATTTTTTTTGTTTGTTTGTTTCAGGATCGCCTGCCGGAATAGTACTGTTTCGGTGAGGGTCTCTTGGGCGAGCAAGTATGATGAAGACCCGAAACTTGCCATGACTCCAAGTCATAACATCACTGACGAGGCGATCCTGAGCACTTAAGTGAGTGTTTTCATAACAAATTGCATTCTGAATTACGCAGTGACTGCTGGGAATAAACCAGATGACGACCAAGGAAAAGTCTTGGTGACTGCTGGAGAGACAGCCGACAACCGGAAAGACGGCACACAGGATCATGTTGGATTGGCAGTTCAGCATGTACATTCCGTGAGGAATAATCCCAAATTTGCCACGACAGCACGCAACGATACATACCCCCAGGGAATCCCGAAAGGGGGAGGAGAATGAGATTCCCGTTAGGACGGATAATTCCAAATTTACCACGACAGCACGCAACGATACATACCCCCAGGGAATCCCGAGAGGGGGAGAGAATGAGATTCCCGTTAGGACGGATATTTCGATACCGACACTTGATAAAAAGACTTCGATTGTGATTTGCGACTGCGGGAAAGAATGTAAGAATCCGCGTGGCCTTAAAATACACCAGGCTCGGATGAAATGCATGGATAAGGGAGGTCCAACGCAACGCACAGGTTTAGCCCCTGGTGAGACGAAGGAGGTGCAGGGCCGGGACTCACACCACAGTGCCCAGTCCCTCCAAGCAACCGACCAAACAACCCCAAGCATTGTAATCCGTAAGCAGATCAAATGGCCTCCAGCGACGTGTCACAGCGAATGGCAACAGTTTGACGAGGACGTAAGCAAAATCCTTCTTATTACATCTAAAGGCAACGCTGATAGGCGGTTACATGTCTTATAGACAATGATAGTCAGTTATGCCACAGAACGATTTGGCTTGCGCGAAGATAGGAAAAATAAACCCTACAGCAAGAAACATAGGGCAGAGAAGATACAGGGCCTGAGGAGAGAGTTAAGGTTACTAAAAAAAAGGTACAAGCAGTCTAGCGAAGAAGAACGCTATTCACTATCAGAGCTCCGGGATGTTGTAAGATCCAAACTAAAATCTATTCGTAAAGCTGAGTGGCATCAAAGGAGAAGGAAGGAAAGAGCGAGAAAAGATCATCGTTCTTCGCAGATCCTTTTGGCTTTACGAGGAAACTGATTGGGGATAAGCGGAATGGTCAGTTAGAATGCTCTGCAGAGGAGATTAACAACTATCTTCAGAACACATTGAGTGACCCTGTAAGAGACAAGGATCTTGGCCATATAGAAGCCTTGGTTAATCCAACCCATCCGACGGCTGATTTTGAATTGGACGAACCAAGCTGGAAAGAGATTAGGGAGGTAGTGAAGGCGGCGAGATCAGCCTAAGCTCCTGGAGATAGTGGAGTTCCATACAGCGTCTATAAACGCTGCCCGAGTCTTCTCCAGCTCCTTTGGAAGATCTAAAGGTAATATGGCGTAGAGGTAGAGTTGCAGACCAATGGAGATTTGCAGAGGGTGTATGGATCCCCAAGGAAGAAAACTCCAGACATTTAGACCAATTCAGGAGTATCTCTTTATTATGCACCGAAAATAAGATCTTTTTCAGTATTTTATCGCGGCGCCTGACGAGATTTCTTTTGGTTAATAATTATATCGACACGTCAGTACAAAAGGGGGGAATTCCTGGTTTTCCAGGATGCCTCGAACATACTGGAGTAGTCACGCAGATATTAAGAGAAGCTAAGGAAAATAATGGCGACATCGCCGCATTGTGGTTGGACCTAGCCAATGCATATGGATCCATTCCACATAAATTATTAGAAGTGGCCCTAACGAGATATCATATTCCCGAGAAGATCAGCCTATTAATCCTGCTTAAACAACTTTCAAATAAGAACTATTTCCAGATTTATAGTTTCCGATTGGCACAGACTCGAAAGGGGTATTATTACAGGCTGCACGATCTCAGCTACCCTATTCACCCTCGCTATAAATATGGTGGTCAAATCGGCCGAAGTCGAGTGTCGAGGCCCTATGATGAAGACAGGAGTACGTCAGCCACTGATTAGGGCGTACATGGACGATCTGACCATTACAACTTCTTCGGTCACGGGGAGTAGGTGGATCCTCCGTAGACTTGAAAAACTTATTACTTGGGCGAGAATGTGTTTCAAGCCGGCAAAGTCGAGATCGTTAGTGATCAAAAAGGGGAAAGTAGCAGATAATTTCAGGTTCTCGATATCGGGAACTACTATACCGACGTTGACAGAGAGAGACCCGTGAAGAGCCTGGGTAAAACTTTTTACAGCTCCTTAACGGACACTTTATCTATCCGAATGACGATCTCCGAATTGGAAGTATGGCTAGCCAAGGTGGACAAGTCAGGACTTCCAGGCCGTTTCAAGGCGTGGATTTACCAGCACGCGGTGCTCCCAAGAATTCTCTGGCCTTTGTTCATATACGATTTCCCAATGACATCAGTGGAGACCATGGAAAGGAGTATTAACGGCTATCTTCGCAGATGGCTGGGACTGCTGAGAGGTCTGAACAGTGCCGCACTATATGGCAAATCAAATGCACTTCAACTCCCCTTTAAAGGATTGGTGGAGGAATTGGTAGTCTCTAGAACAAGAGGATTCCAACAGTACAGGGAATCTAAACACCCGAAACTTGCCATGACTCCAAGTCATAACATCACTGACGAGGCGATCCTGAGCACTCATCGGAGTGTTTTCAGAACAAATATATATATATATATATATATATATATATATATATATATATATATATATATATATATATATATAATCGACTCATGACAGAGCAAGATTACCTCTGAGATTCATAACTCCCAAACTAACATCTTAAGTATGATTTCCATATCGTTGACGATGTCTTAAATAGCACATAAGACTTGCAAATCATTCCATATTGGGCACATTAGACACGTGAAAAAAATACAAATTTACCAAAATTCACCGAATTATTCATTTGACATTTTCAGCACTATTTCATTAATTAATAAACTTTATATTCAATCTTTTTATATTTAAGTTTTGTGGAAGTACTTTTTCTGATAAGCTATATCTCCCTTTACTTAATTTGTGGCTAATCCGTTCTCGTGAATTTTGGATGTTCCTAATTTTTACATTTTTATACAGCTAAATCACCGAATGTGTTCTATCATTTAAAGAATATTTAGTACTGACTGTGAACACATCGAACATATATCTTCAGAAGAGAACGGAAGAAAACTCATAAATCATTTTTGTTGAGAGTTGCTGATACATATTTAAATAATATATGCCGGATATGTTTTGTTTCCACAGGAAAAACGTCTCTGATGCTTGTGAAAACATAGCCTGTATTTTTGCAGCATTATTTTCAAACTCTTTCAGTTCTTCGTCTTTGCTGAATAACTCATATAAAATAATAACAGAAGAGTAAAAAAAATGTAAAGTTTAATAGCATTTTCAAATTTAATGAATTTTTTTCATTTTTCAACGGTTTGGTTTTGTATTCTACGGAAGATCAAAATGAAAATCAAGACTAAATTCTGAATTATGTCCCGTGACCAGTTAGTTATGATGAATGTTATAAGATAATGAAAGAGTAGCAATCCGAGAAGGAACAGCGGAGGAAAACACACCCCATTTAGTGCCACCAATCATTATTAAAATCGAATCTACTCATGCTAATAGTATTTTTGTCTGTTTAAGTTTTTGTTGTCATTATAATAATGTTCTAAATGCTGCAAAATAAAGAAATCACTTGGATGCCATGGAATAAGTTACTGATCTGAACAATATTTCCACACAGTTTTCTAATAGAAAAACATTTTCAATTAAAAACATCATTACAAGGAGGAGGCTTATACTTAACATCAGGAAGAAGCAGCTGAAGTTCCTGGGACACATAATGAGGAAGGAGGGCCTGGAGAATCTGATACTCACGGATCGAATAGAGGGAAAGAAAGACAAGGAAAAACAACGCATGACATGCCTAGCGGCCTTAAGCAAGTTGTCTGGGGGAGGTGGCAGAGGGAAGGAACTTGTTGAGAGCTGCAAGGGATAGAGGGAGGTAGAAAGTTATGATCTCTTACGTCCTGAAAGGACAGGGCACATAGAAAGAAAGAAATGAATAAATGCTAAAATTTTCATTAAAATCGATTAATTGCCTAATTTTTAGTGATTTTTATTTTGAATCTGAGAATAGAGTATTTATATTAAAATGTGCTCCGATGGTCGGAATTGTCGCAAATATTTTATGACATTAGTAGTGAAAAGGAAATGGTAGTAAGTGACAAAAATATTTATGACATTAGTATTGAAAAGGAAATAGTTGGAAGTGTCACAAATGCTTTATAGGCATTAGTAGTGAAAAGGGATGAAAATGTAAAGATGAATTATCATCAATTCAATAATATTTCTACTTTATTTTCCATTTAATACATTTTCGTATGAAAATAATTAAAAGGGTTTTGTTTGGACGAATGAAATATTTTAAGCTAAATAGTTAATAACTTTATCAAGAAATAATTATAATGAATAAAAATATCACTTAACTTTTTTTTAAATATTTTCCCTTTAATTTGATAGTGCAAGAAATTTCAAATCGTTTATTGAATTTTCACAAAGTTTAAATATTTGTAGAATTTTTTTTTCTTAAAAAAGATGTTTCTAAATTGCGGTAGGTTTAGTCTTCTATATTTTTATTTGATTTTTGGCACGATTTCCTGAAAGTAATATTTGAAAACTATTGTTTGACATTTAAATGTGTTTACCCGCAAGAACGAACCCAGATAGGGAAAAATGTATTTTTTGTAATATTTTAAGCGAAAAGTAAGTCATATTTTTTTAGAAAATCTATTTAAAAATCTATCCCAGTATAGATTAAGAGATTTTAAGTTGTTTTATTTTATCTTTTGTCGCCATCCATCAAATTGGCTTATCGAACTGGGCGGAAGTTAGTTTGATTTTACTTTTGGAGGTTTTAAATATCTAAAATGCTTATTTGAAGATGTAAAACTATTTTTCTCTTTTAGGGATTAACTTTATAGTTATGCTTGAGTAACAAGTGGATCATAGTTCAATAGAAATATAATTATTTCTTCAGTTTAAATGTTACTACATATAATTTTGTATCTTTTTGGTGATTATATAAAAATTTTCACGTTTAAAATTAAATTAAATGTCCACAATATATCAGCTTCTTTTTTTCCTTTTATGCATGGTGTCCATTCAAGACATGGACCTAAATGGATCTCCACAACTTCTTATCCATTGTAACTCTGTAACAATGTCTGTCTTTTTATTATCCCTCCCAATCTCTGCTCTACCGTGCTTGTTACTCGCTGTCTTTCTATTGCTTTCAGTTTGTTCTGTGAATGTCAAATTTTCCACGCTCTCTTTCCTCATTATGTGTTCCAGAAATTGCAACTCTCTTTTTCTGACTCTAAATAAAATGTCTTGTTTTTATGACCATTTTTTAAAATTCCTCTTTACTCGCATGTTCCGTCCATGGTATTCTCAGCATCCTTCTGCAGAACCATATCTCTGTTGCTTCAAGTTTCCTCTTCAGCTGTGAGGAAATTGTTCAGCATTTAGTACCACATAGGAGGATTAATATTACATAGTAGTTTAGTATTCCTTTTCTTTTTGTTTCTAACAAAATCTTTCTGTTTCTTAATTCCTTGTTTCGCATTTAGAAAGGATCTTTCGGTATTCCAATGCGACTTCGGATTTCGGTGTCACATTTTCCGTCGTCGAAAAAGACCGAGTAAACAAGTGTAAAGTAATAGTCAAATTAAATGAACTATATAGATATTTACTAATTTTAGTCTGTAACAAAGCTTCAATTTAAGATCAAAATTATTATTGTAATATTAGCTTGAGTGGGGACTGTGTGTGAACTTAGTAATTCACTGATTTCTCCATTTTGCTCTATTCTTCTGTTCACGTTCATCCTTCTTTTCTGTTTTCTTTCTGAAAATGGATCTATCTATCTATCTATCTATCTATCTATCTATCTATCTATCTATCTATCTATCTATCTCTCTCTCTCTCTCTCTCTCTCTCTATCTATCTATATATATATATATATATATATATATATATATATATATATATATATATATCGGAATGAATGAAAAGAAAAGAAAAGAAAACATGACAGATGAAAATTATAAATAAATGAACAAAAATATGTAATATGAAATTAAACAAATGAAGAGAGAAAAGGGGGAAGTAAATAGAGAAGGAAAAAAGAAAGGTAAGTAAAGGAATTGAAGAAGAAAGAGAGAAATCAAAACAAAGAAAAGGAGAAGAATATAAACAAAGAAAAAATAATGGTAATCAAATAAATAAATAAATAAAAATGAGGAAGGTATATAAAATGAGAAAAAGAAAAGAAGGTAAATTAAAGAAGAACAAAAAGAAATAAGCAGATAAAGAATGCGAGGTAAAGAAACAAAGAAGGAAAAAGAGTGGAATGTAAAGAAAAAGAGGAAGTAAATAGAGAAGGTAAATAAAGGAAAAAAGAGGCGGGTAGATAAAGAAAGAGAGATAAGAAAATAAAAAAGGAAATTGAGAACTAAGAAGATATTTACTAAATGTTCACCCAATACAAGGCCAAGAGCCATTCAAGGTAGTGCGATTGTTGTAAGTATGAATATTGCACGTGAGGTGGTAAGAGGAGGAAATGCAATTTAAGAGAATATGTAGGATAGATAACGGTTGATCATAATCATGAAGAGGTTAAAAAATTTAATAATCGGGGAAGCAAAAAAGATATAAACAAAGAAGAAAATAAGGATGGTAAATGAAGAAAGAAGAAAGAGATGTAACCATTCGTATCAGGAACGGGTTCATAAAGTGCAAGAGAGTTTGGCTGTTGATACTCTGCAGGCTGTGCTGGATTCACACATAATTTTCACCTTTTCCGGTTATTATAGTCAACCCAGTGACAATCCTCAGTAAAAAAGAAAAAAAAAGGTTCTTTTTTTTATACCTTTGTAGCAAGAAGTGTGATGCAGGTCGTAAGACACACCTTCAAATGCTTTGCCTTTGTAATTCATTTGAAACCGCATTTTCACTGCTTTTTTAATCTTTCCCGTATTTCCAAATATCTTACAATTTTTGGCCGATTATCACCAAGTCTGATTGTCAATTCACATATTGATAAGGTTTTTAGGAGGGTGACATCAGCCAAATGAAATAGAAAATCATCACTTCCAATGTCTTGTGGTCTACCGTTGCATGGTTTGTTGTCCAAGTTAAATTCAACATTCTTACATAGTTTGAATGCTGTAACTTAAGCAAAAAGCTTCATTGACAAGACAAGAAAGCCATATAGGTATATTGATATATGACAACATTTTACTTTGTTGAGATTGAAAATTTTTCCTCGTGCAACAAATTTGTCAGATTATCGATCAATGCAGCAGATTACTTTTCGAGTCCAAAATTTAAAGACATTTTCGATATTCAAAATTTAATTGGTAATTTTATTGAGTTGACTGAAAAGAATTTATCTAAACTTAATATAAAATTTATCACGGCAACTTAAAAAACAATGAGGTTGTTAAACTACACAAAGCCCAATAATAACAGCATTATACTTGAATCAGGAATTTACAAAATAGATTTTAAAAAGTGTGCTGTGAAATACTTAGGTGAGATATTTAAGAATTTAAATACAATATAATATAAAATATAATATTTTAGAACATAAAAGGCATATTTTGCAAAACAATATACTCAATATATTTCATTGAAATAGATCTGATCATAATTTCGACTGAAAGAATACATTTTCGATTAAAATAGAAAGTAATTTATTAAGGTGATAGGGTATTGAAAGTGCAATAATTGGGTCATACAACATTATCTCCCTTGCATACAAAATGCATCTCGATACAATGTAGAATAATTAAAATTAGATACCTACAAAAATTCGGTAAATTAAAGGTTTAAATGTAATTTCATAAATATAAATAAATATTTTTAGTCGATTCATTTTTTCAGAAAAAACAATCGAAACGGTCATTTTTAATTTTTTTGACAGATTGTAAACAAAACTTAATTCTCGGTTTTAAAAATCTTGTAAAAATAATATATATATTTCTGAAAAGTCATCTGCGTAAAATTAACAAATTTAAAGTTAAATTTATCTGCTCTGAAACAAATATTACTTACGGCATAAAATTTTCTATATAAGAATTTCTTGACTACGAGGTCTTGTTATTCTCACATCTCCATCGATAAATTTATGGCGGAAGGTGTTGATAGGTGGATTTGTATTAAGCTTTTCAATTTTCGCTTAGTAAATATAGTCTTCACTTAATAACTTAATAAACTAACTTAATCGATGCTTGGAAGAATTTTAAAATATTTTTGAAACTTTATAATTAAAAAAAGAAAAATGCAAACAATTCATCGGAATTTTTTTCTTCAGTCTATAATGTCCTTAATATATATTATTTACAGAAGCAATTAAAAGTTTCTCTAATTAAATAATTAGATAGTTTTATTGCAGTTTTTATTTTACAATTTGGATCAGATTTTAGGAAACTTGGTAATAACTTTGAAAAAAATTGTTGATTTACATTCTCCAAGGTGTCCTGCTTTTAACTAATAATAACATTTCGTTGGCGATTATAAATACTAGAAATTTTAATGAAATTAACCGAGATTTTTAAAAAATAATAATTTTAAAAATAAATTCATTCATTTGTGAATGAGTCCTGAAAGTTTAACTAAAACCCGCTAATTATTTGATTTTTTCAAAAATTTCAAAATTAATGTATTTTTCACCGGAAACGGCGGCGCTAAAATTGTCCATTACCAGCTCGGTTACATTGTCGACAAAAAAAAAAAAAAGATTTAAATTTAAAATAATTAAAAGTACTTAGGGTTTTCTTCTTAATAATAACAAACATTTTGACGATAAAACATTGTTTTTATTAAGTGTTCTGGATTCCGAGATGAAATCCGGTACCAATAATAACAAACGCCAAGAATGAATATAGGAACATAAATGTATTAACTGGTAATACAGGTTAGTAGTTCCAGAAATGCTGGTTAGTAGAAATATATATATATAGTCTTTGGTATCGACGTATCGCTGTATGACTTCTTACTGAGTCTACGCGCTCGCTCACTGTGACTCTTGCCCGCTACGTTCGTACGTTCTCGTTCGTTCTCGTTAGCTCGCTCGTTATTCTCCTGTTGTGAGAAAAGGGGAGGACCCCTCAACCCCCCTCCTTAGATTCCTTTTGTTGGGAGTTAGTATTTTTCCTCTTATGGTCGATAATCAGAGGTTCGGTAAATTTTCTTTTCCTGCTAGTCCTTATAATTTCTGTGTCTTCTTGTGGTCTTTGAATCTCAAAAGCTTCAAAAATCGCCTCCATCGAATCGTCATTTTCTGCAGGTGATGAGCTTTTTTATATTTGGTCAATATGTCTTCTGTGGGCAATTTTTTGCCTTGTATTGTGTACATCACATTTCCTAGTCTGTTAATTATTGTACCTGGTTCCCAGTAAGCCATATTGTTCCTGAACATCCTGAAATAGACCCGTTCTCCTGGTTTGGATGATCTCTTGAGTACTATAGGTGTATGCTGGTTTTTATTCTTGTTTGATAACTTATCAAACAGAGACCGTTCTGCGGGCTAACGGCACGTCCCGCTTCTTTTTAAATACTGGTTGGACATTTTCTTTTAATTCAATTCTAGCGGCAAACTTGTTACATCGTCCCAAACCGCTCGAGAATACTTCGGGACATTGATTATGTAATTCTTCCTTTAATTTTGTAGCTTCTGATGCTTCGCACTCTATCTTCTTACAAAACGAGCTGATAGGTAAATCCCATACGTCGAACTTTTGCATCCAGTCTGTGCCCACCAGATTTTCTGTATCTTTCATTACGAATATCTTGATTTTTTTTTTGTTTTCCCGTGGAATTTTACATTTAAGATCTGCCATATATGGTCTGGAGCCCCTGCTGTTTGCCTCAGGGTTCTTGATAAAATCCAGAGACGGATATGCAATGTAATTGGCCCTGATCTGTCATCTCATCTGCAGTCGCTCTCTCACAGACGCGGCGTTGCCTCGCTCTGTCTTTTTTACAAATACTTTCACGGTATTTACTCCGAGGAGCTGCTTTCGCTTGTCCCTAGGCGTCGTGAATTTAAACGTCCTACGAGGCTGGCATCTCGTTCCCATCCCTTCACCGTTGAAACTGTTAGATGTAGACGTCTCTTCTACTCCAATAGCTTAATGTCTCGCACATCTCGTCTGTGGAACTCCCTTCCTTATTCCTGTTTCCCTGACAAATACAATCTCCAACTATTTAAGTGTAACGTCAATCGACATCCCCAGTTGCCTTGATCTATCCACTTCCCTTCTCCACATCCTTTCACCTTTCATTCCTATCTGCTCTCGCTCCAAATCTTCTGTAACCCCCTTGCCTTGATCGATCCACTATATTTCTCCACATCCTCTCCTTTACCACTCCTATCTGCTCTTCCTCCAAACCTTCTGTAACCTCTTGCGTGCTAGTGGCCTCCAGCCTCGCTTGGGGCGATAAGTTAAAAAAAAAACAAAAACAAAAAAAAACTTCTCATTCAAATTTTATACGCTTCCCTGTAACAGACTTAGCAATTTTCTGTGTATGCATCATGGTCGGTCTATTAAGCTTTCTCCATGTCTGTAGGTTAATTATCGTTAAATCCGAACCTGTGTCTAGTTGTAATTTTATTTTCTTATTTAAAATTTCAAGTTCCAGGTATTTTCTTATGTTAATATTATCTTCGTTATGCATTCTAGTAGCTCTTATCCTACAAGTAGATTTTTTGTTCCTACATTGGTTTGCCTTGTGTCCCATTTTTCCACACTGCGATATTTAGTTTCTATATTTAAAACGACAATCCTTATTCCAGTGTAATCCTCCACATCGATAACATGCAGATGGGGGGGGGCTTATATTTGCTTTGATTTTTGTCATTATTTGCCCTATACGTTCTTTCCCGGTGGGGAGGTGAAAAACGTAAACTTTTGTCCAACTTACGTATGTGTGCTACTCCTGACTCCTCGATATCCTTCGAGTCTTCCTTTATACTCAGGCGTTTTTGGCAGTCTTTTGATAATTTTTGTAGTGCTAATCCAGGCTCATTTTGCAGTTTTGAAAGCATTCTTTTGCGCATTTCACTATCCTTGGCTGAGACTAACCCTTGTAGAAAAAATAAGACACTTGAAATTGTCCGGAGTTAATTCTGCCAACTTAAAGTCGTCGCAATGTTTGCTCACGATTGCGGCGAAAGTGGAGTAGTCCTGATTTTAGCCCTTTACGAGGTTAAAACATTTCCACCTTTTGAGAAAAAGTGACGTCTTTGGAATGAAAAGCTCCGTAAGGCATGTAACTGCTTCGTCAAACGTTAAATCAAATTTTGTATATTGTATCTTCTTTGCTTCCGTCCAATTTTGATAATCGATGTTGAAGATGTCTTCATGACGTCTGAAATAGTCCCCGAAATGTTTATCCTCTTCTAGAGAGTATTTGAATGTTTCTATCGTCGTATTCCACACTGCGTCTTGGGAGAAAGTCACCTCTTTTTCGATATTTTGTTGTTTTTTACCCGCTAACTTTAATATTAGTTCCTGGAGTTGCATTTGTCTTTCTTCATTTTGCATTTGACTTTCTTGATTTTCCTTCTGCGTTTGTAGTAATTGTTTTTGCCACTTCTCTTCCATTCTTTCTTGGAGCTGTAATTGCTGTTCATTTTGGTATTTTACAAGTTCTACTAAAATACTTTTAATCCTCGTAATTCTTTTGTCGCCAACTTGTTGTGGACACTGGCAAACGGCCAATTGTTATTTTTCTTTTCGTGTAGGTCCGAAGTCCTTGTGACCCAGTTGTTGTGGCTGACGCGAGAGAAATTTTTTTCTTTCCTTTCGTGTAATTTCGAATTCCCTGTCGCCAAGTTGTTGTGGTCGACGAGAGAAAATTTTGTTTCGTTTTCCTTCCGTGTGATTTCGAATTCCTCGTCGCCAAGTTGTTGTGGTCGACGAGGGAGAATTTTGTTTCTTTTCCCTTCCGTGTGAATTCGAATTCCTCGTCGCCAAGTTGTTGTGGATTCCGGGATGAAATCCGGTATCAATAATAACATACGCCAAGAATGAATATAGGAAAATAAATGTATTAACGTAATAAAACTGGTAATACAGGTTAGTAGTTCCAGGAATGCGGGTTAGTAGAAATATATATATATAGTCTTTGGTATCGACGTATCGCTGTATGACTTCTTACTGAGTCTACGCGCTCGCTCACTGTGATTCTTGCCCGCTACGTTCGTTCGTTCTCGTTAGCTCGCTCCTTATTCTCCTGTTCTTCTCGGGTATTCACTAGCAGTAGTATACGTATACCTTGGGTGAGTCCATTTGTGAGAAAAGGGAAGGACCACTCAACATTAAGTTTGGGGCCTTTTTTCATCGTTGTATGCTCTTTTTTCGAGCGAATTTTTATCTAATTAAAATCAATATCAATATAATAATAATAAAAAACAAAAGCGATAAACAACTGAATGAAGCAGGCGGAGTTAAACATCTAGATATATCAGACGGCAGAATTTAAATTTAAAGCCCAATTGTCTCTGTACCTTAACATTTTGATATAAACTGTAACCGGCGTTTGGTGTCCCCACTACCTTTAAGATATAAGACTGATCCCATTAATAAAACTATCGTTGGTCGGAACAGGTTCCTTCTCTGAACAAAACGCGCCATTAAGCTGTTTCGCCATTTTGCCACTCTCAATAACGAATTAAATTTCAGGTGCACAGTGTCCTACCACTACTGCAAATTTCATGCTTTTACGCAATCATCAAGCGGCCGGCAGTTGTCGTGCGAAAATTCAAACCTTTATTCCCCCAGGCAAGAATGAGATGAAAAAATAATATTAGTGCCTGCACTTGTCGTGTTGACTTTATTTAACAATTTTCTTTTGATTTCTTGATATATTTGTTGTGTATGTTAGCTTGGGAGAGTAGTGTTTCTGTTACGAAAGACGTAGATTAATATTTGGATAATATTCAATGGCTGTACAACAATATAAACAATATTTCTACATGTGAAAATATTCTTTTCAAACATAAATGTAACTGACGTAATTTTTCAGTTGATCAAATGAATATATAATAGGGTTTCTAAATTCTTCTAGTTACTAACGACATTTTGTTTTTTGTTTATAGATACTTTGTTTCAATAAATTCATTTTGTTTTTTGCCTTGAAAAGTTCACATTGGACGAAATGCGCCGGCAAAAACTACAGAATTTTCCTATTGTCTTTTTTCTTTATACATATTGTCTTTTTCTACAGGTTAATTCTGAGAATTATATATATATATATATATAGATATATATATATATATTTATCTCAAATCCTCCTAATTTCTATCACTCATGCATATGTGTGTGTGCGTGTGTGCGTATGTATACGAAATTCTATGGCAGTTCTAGGTACAGCATCAATCTGTTCATATATATAATTTTATAATAGTAATAAGAATGAAAAATAGCGATTAAAAAGAGGAAGGCAAACAAGAATTTAATGAGGAACAGGAAAAGAAGGAAAGTAACAGAGAAAATATTGTCGTGTGTCCTCGTGCAAGATGTCGTTTGCAACGAGACTACTACCATATTACGTCAGTGTGAAGCTTTTACTTAGATTGGCTAATCATTTAAATAAGTAAAACTCACAGCAAATAGCAATAATATAATATTCTCTGCTTTTCTTTATTCTGTTTTTGGCTTTGGGAATAAACAGATTTATAATTCTGGATTTTCGATGAATATAGCATCGTAATAGAAAGTTATATAATTACTAGACATTCACACATATTAATATCAGGACAAAGATCTAATTTCTCTTATACTGTTTATATCTTACACTTTCATTTTACTCGCTCAACTGAAGAAATATTGGAAATAAAACAAATAATTGTTACATCTAATAGGTACATTTTTCGTTATTAGTTTGCAGATGCGGTCGTATTGACGTGTTTATGTGAACACACAGACACATATTAAGTTGTATGATCCTGTTGCATTTGAAGATGAAAAAGAAACAAACGCTTCTTTGTTAATAATTGATATATTTAATCAAGGTAATATTTCCCTTCATTAACGATAGCATAATCCTATCTGTCTGGTAAATTGCTTATCTCTTAAGTGTCAAATTCTTCAAGTTCCGATGCAAAGAGAGACATAGTGGCAGTTTTAACCTCTCCACAATTAATAAACTGTTTCTCTCAAAAAGGTTTGCAATGATCTAATAAGATGATAGATGGAGCAAAAATCACCCGCACTGATATTAAGTAATTTGCAAAGCAAGAAAATAACAAACAAAACATTAGAACGTAAAATGAAGTATTGAAAAGGTACTTTCAAAGAAAACATGTCAAAAATAAAACAAGACTTTCCAACCTAAAAGTTTGTTTGTGTATGTGTGTGTGTGTGTGTGTGTGTGTGTGTGTGTGTGTGTGTGTGTGCGTTTGCGTCTTTATCGGCCCAAGCCACTTACAAATATTTAAGAAATATTTAAATACTTTTTGTTTAGTCGAGAAGCTCTTAGCACCCCCTCACTCTAATATAATAGATTATAATAATATTATTAATACAATATCAAAATTCTTTACTCAGAGTTTCATGTAATAACAATCATTAGGCGGATATAATCTCTTATATTAAGATTATATGCGCTTGGTGATGTTATTACACGAAACTTTGAACCGGGGATTTTGATATTATTATAATAAATTATATTTAGGATCTGTCGATGGCCAAATTAGCAAGAATATGGAGGAGCAAAATCAACTTTCAAACGAGTTACAGACTGCACAAATCGCTGGTAGTCTTCATTCTCCTATATGAATGTGAAACGTGGACACTGTTGGAAGAAACAGAGAGAAGGATCCAGGTGTTTAAAAACAAATGGACGAGAAAACTCTTTGGGATCTTCTATTGGGAACATAAAACCAATGCGTTTCTGCGGAAAAGGGTTAGGTGTTTGGTGGGCCACCAGGAACCTCTTCTCGCCACTGTCAAACGGAGAAAAATCGCGTGGTTTGGACACATTACAAGGCACGACAGCGTGTGCAGGACGCGTGTGCAAAGGCACTGTTGAAGGTGGACATAGGAGAGGACGCTAACGCAAAAAGTGATTGGACAATGTCAAACAATGGACAGGTATGACGATACCAGAACTGTTGATGGCTGCCGTTGATAGACGGTTGTAGAGGAGATTCAATATGGCTTCTGCATTCCGATCCCCACTTACAAAAGTCAAGGTGATGATAATGATGATGATGACGACAAAGTCGTCATGAACACTTTGACGTCATGATGTCATTGGGTCCTTGGTTTATTTTATATTTTAAGCTTATAGCTTATTTTAAGTTTTAGCTTTTACTCTTACTATTTGTGCGTCAATATATATATATATATATATATATATATATATATATATATATATATATATATTAATTAACTAAATAAATAAATATAGATAAAAGCAACAGTACATGTGCGCGATCACGCACATATATATAAATTTGCAAATAAATATTTTATTTAATTTTTGGTGTTAAAACTGCTCAGTGTGGTATTACAGAGCCCTAAAGTATATATTAATAAATATACATATTACATTACGTCGATAGTACGATTCTGAGTTAAATACAATCTTCGGTTCGTTATGATCGTTAGGTTTTTTTTTTAAATCAAGAATTTTTCAAAATCTTAACGATCGTATCGAACAGTTCATCGCCATTATAAGTATCTGAATATTGTATTTAACATGAAACTCGGAGTCGTACTATCGTAAAGTATGCATACATACATACATAAATACATACATACATACATTTGTACGGTCAAATCACGCTGAAAACACCGAAGTTAAGCATCGTAGAGCCAGGTCAGTGGGGTACCGCTTGGGAACACCTGGTACTGTACGCAATTGTGGCTGTGTGGCTGAGTGGTCTAAGGCGTTGCTTTAGAATCACGAGGCACCGAGTTCGAATTCTGGCTGGAATTAGTTTCAGCAGCTATCGGACTCCAAGCGCAGGGCACCTTTGGCAAGTGTCTGTTCCATAGCTACGGGTCCACCAAAACCATGTGAGGGAATTTGGGAGAGGAAACTGTGTGGAAGACCTCGTTGGCCGAAGCTAGCACGATATCACAAAAACACCGTGATTGCGAGTTGAGGTGGCCAGCCTTGTTCATTTATGATCACGCTGGGTTCGTACCAACGCTCTAAAAACTGTTAATTGGCTCTGCACACGCCAATGACAGTATAAACTGCAGGTGGGCATTTCCCAGGTGGGAAATTGCAAAAATGCCTGTGCAAATGTTGCAATATGCGCTAGCTAGCTGTGCATTGCAACGGGTGTCCTCGATATCGAGTGGCCAATTATTATTTATATATATATATATATATATATATATATATATATATATATATATATATATTCCCACATATGACTGTCTCTATTTTGAGTTTCGTTGAAGTATTAACTAATTTATACGTACGATAAAGAATGTAAATATGTGTCCATCCCAGTCGGTTGTTCTTTTTCTTTTCTTCAATTGTGTTTTACATTCATATAGAGGTTGATTTTATTTATAACCAAAATAATCTTTAACATTACCAGGCAAAGTCGATCTGAAACTTATTCTGGATTATTTATATTTCATGTCTCTCTTGGTGTTATCACGGGGAATAATTAATAAAGACAAAAGGAAAACTATTCTTTGCCAACGTGGTTCGTCCTCTGAAGGATTTTATTTTACAACATGTATTTATGAACAGAATTAAAAACATCGTTAGTTTTTCAAACATTTTAATTTAATAACGCTTTATTAAGGCTAACTGTGAAAGTTAGCCTTAATAAAGTTAGCCTTACTACGCTATGTAATTTCATGTCTAATCTACGAAAGTGAGTAAATGGTGTCATTGTTGTTGATTTTTTTCTTATTTATTTATATTTTTTATTTACTCAATCTTTTATTAATGTAATTATTACTTTGTTTTAATTTGGTAAATTATTTAACTATTTCTTTTTTTAAATATTATACTTTGGATTTAACCGTTTTCTTTTAATTCTTTAAAATTTTTATGGTCATTTATGTTGGCTTCTGAAATAAATATATCTTTGAGGAAATGAGATATTTGAAAAATTCTGGGTGCAGATTTATATTTTGGCAAAATTCGACAGTGGCACTCAAGAACTTTCCGTCTAAGTAAGATATTTTCTCCTTTAATAAGTGTAGCATTCTTTAGGTTTAAGTTATGGTCGAACTTATTTCTATGTATGACTAATGCATTTGATAATTTATTATGTATAAAGATCGTTTTTGTTTTCATAGATACGCTTTTTTTAATTTCTGCAAGTTTATTTTATATATACCTGATTCAGAATTATTATTACGGGCATTTTGGCTCTCATCATATCTATAATAATCTTGGATGTAGTTTGTAATTATTTTGATATTGTTAAGATTGGATAAATTGTTTTGGATAGTAGATGTTGAGGAGTTAGTAGGTATTCTTATATGCCTGTTTTTGTCTTGGTTATTGTCATTGTTGTTGTTATTAATGTCATTGTTGTTTTTATAGTTGTATATTTTGTATACTTTTGTCTTAGCGTTGTGAATGAAACAATAAAGATACTGGAGTTGTTAAAGAATACATTTCCTTTTGTCTTTATTTATATTGCTTTTTAAAAATTCTTTTTATTTATATCTGAAGTTTTACACAGAGAATAATATGTTTTGTGATGATTCCGTTTCATTTTTTTCCTGAAGATAGCAACAAGAAATTTTAGCATCTGTCAGTAACCTGATGTTTTGTTTCATATTTTTCGAAGTATTTTAGTTTTCTTCATCAAGAAACACTAACATGAGGTCTGAAGCTATTTCGTTTTGTTTTTTCCTTGTAGCTCCGAAGAACCTACAATGCTGTCGACTTAGTGTTTTACATTCAATCCGACTAATGAATGTTGTGTAAGCACAGCCAAAAAGAATGTTACCTCTTATTCTTACAGGGAAATATTGGCTATCTTAATATATTCGTTCTGTTTTTAGATGGCATCAGTCATCTAAAAACAGAACGAATATATTTATATGGCATCAGTCATAAGGTCCTATAAAGTTAATATAAAAAAAAAAAAGAAACTGTATTTAATATTAACTTAATAAACCGAACAAACTTTTGGGGCCACCCAATATGATATTCCCATACAAACACTAAATACATTCAACATATCCGCAATTATATATAAATCCCAGTTACCTACTAACAAAATATTAGTGCAAAATATATTTCTGAAAGTAAACGTTCTTATTACACGCAACAACTTTCGGACTTTTTTCCCAGATCTCTTCTGTCTCTCCTCGCCTGCTTTCTCTTTCCCAAACCCAAATATTTAATTAAATAGAAATTATTTTCATTTCCAAAATAACTAAACGGAAATGCTGATGATTTTCAATGCGATGAATCAGTGCAAATACTTCCATCATTTCACAAGTACTAAGTAGCAAGAATTATGACAGCTGAATATTATCATTCATGTTGCGATTGGAAGTTTTTAAAGATATGAGTATGTGTGTGTGTGTGTCTGTGTGTGCGTACCAGTGTACACTTGTGTGTGCGTGCCAGTGCGTGCACCCATGTGTGTGTGTGTGAGCGAATGCGTGTGTCCACGCGAGTGCGCCCGTGTGTGTGAAAATGTTGACGTGTATCTGTATCTGTATATGTGCGCAATATGGTTTGAGAAAATTTGATGTGTAAAAAAGCATGTATGCATGCAAAAATATATATTTGTTTTTTAAAAAAAATCATTTATGTCTATTATGTTTATACGCGCAAATAAATATGTCTAGCTGAAAGATATTTGGGCGGAAGTACATTTGTGTGTGTATTTTATAAAATATAGGAAAGTAAATAAAAAATTATATGTGTATTTATATATATATATATATATATATATATATATATATATATATATATATATATATATATATATATATAAGATGTATGTACTTAAAGTTGTATATGCTCTTAGACAAGTGATAACTCAATTTTCATTTTTTTTTGTTTTAATCCATGGGAAACAAAAATATCAAAAAACTAAGTCCTGTTTGCAGTTTTTTTTTAATTTTGAAAATAAATTCTATTTTAATAAAGTTAAGTTAAATAAGTTAATATATATGAGATATGCATATAATAATAATAATAATAATAATAATAATAATAATAATAATAATAATAATAGTAGTAATAATGAACTCTCCCGTCGATTTCGATGTATGAGGATCTGACAGCTTAATTGTTTCAGTTATGAAATTTTGTGCGATAATCTCAAGTGGCACTTAAGACCCGCTAGGGATTTACAAAGGAGGCCACATATGGAGCAAGAGGGAGAATTGTCGCATGAAATCACTGTTAGATTGGCTGACCTTTTAGATCTTGCTCTCGCTTCTTGAAGAAGATTCAGAGAAGCAGATTGAAAACTACTGAGTTCACTAAAACACGTTGATCTCCATTCTACCCGCTCCAAGGCTAAGCGCTTATGGGTGTTATGTGGTATATTGACAGTTTATATATATATTATATATATATATATATATATATATATATATATATATATATATATATATATATATATATATATATATATATAAACTTATTGATTAAACGTTTTTTAATGGATACCCATATATGAGAAGATGCACTGTTTTTATTTATTAAACCGTACATTTACCGGCCTCTAATCAAATATGAACACCCATTAAAAATATGAGTATCAATTAAAAATAACGTTTAAGCAATAAATTTAAATATATATATATATATATATATATATATATATATATATATATATATATATATATATATATATATATATATATGTATATATATATATATATATATATATATATATATATATATATATATATATATATAGAGAGAGAGAGAGAGAGAGATAGATAGATAGATAGGGGAAAGAAATATACGTAAACCATGAATTTTCTTATTTAACATTGTTAGATTTTATAAAAGAATTTTTAGAATCCATACAATAATTATATACTATGGCATAATGCTGCAATATGCAAAAAAAAAAAATTATGAAAAATTTGTTATATTAATGAAATTATATGAAAAACGAATTGCGAAACCCATTCATTTGGGAGTCCAAGTATTACTATTGACCCAAAGAAATTAGAGTCCAAAACATCTTGGTATATTTTTGAAATCATTCTATCAACTATTATCTCTAAATTACCCGTATCCTTAATAGAAAAACATCCCCAAACTATGGTATTGCCACCACCAAATTTCACCGTTGGTATTCAAAGGCTGTGCCGTCTTTTCTACAAACGTGACTCCTTGAACTATGCCCAAATTGTTCAATTTTTGGTTTATCTGTCCATAAAACACTTTCCCAAAATGATTCAGGTTTATTCTTAAGCACACACAGAAAGATTAGCCGGACATCCCTATGTTTCTTCAATAGTAGTTTCTTTTGTTGGAGAACGCGATCATAGTTGACTTCTATGAAGTTCATTGCTTATTGTTCGCGTCGTAACAATGATACTGATTCTTTTAATTCTTCTTGTATTTCTCTCCGAGTAGTCATTGGATTTTCTTGAATTTTGCGCTGAATTCTTCTCATTAATCTGGAAGAAATCTTGCGTAGTCCACCAGATTTCGATTTGTTCTTAATAATTTTCACCTTTTTATACTTAGCAATAACGGAACTAATAGTAGTAAATGGTATATTCAGGATATCTGCTATTTTCCTATAGCTTTTGCCTTCCTTCCAATGTTTGATGATCAATTCTTTTGCGAATTTGATAGTCCCTTGCCTTTCTCCATGATGACAATTATTGTGTATGATCTGTGTGCGGAGTTAACTTTATATAAGAAATGAATTGCGGAATGATTCTTCCGGTAATAAGATAATTGGAAGAATCTATCTAACAAAATCTTACAAAGAATTATGTAAATAAAGGTAATTTAAGCCTTTTGATATTAAAGGCTATTTTATACGAATACTTTTTCGCCTCGAAATTTTATAAATAACAAATAATTTCATTTATAACAAACTTTTGTAATTGTTTTTTTTTTTGCATATTGCTGGATTATAAAATAGTGTAGAAATAGTGTATAGATTTTAAGTTTTTTCATAAGTTATAACTTTGCTAATTTAAAAATGCCAAAATGTCATGATGGTGTACGAAGATTTATTTCCCACCACTATATATATATATATATATATATATATATATATATATATATATATATATATATATATATATGTCAGTGGCGACTCTAGGTCATCAGTGTTCGGGCTCATTAAATTTATAGTTGGTATAACTTAAATGCTAAAATGATTACTTTATTCTAACTAAAATATATAATTTTTTAAAAATCTCTGTGCATGAAATAAAAAAATATTTTAGTATTTTAATATTAATTGCAATAATTCTATAAAAATAAAAATTTATTTAAAAATGTAAGAAAAAAGAGTGAGAACAAATTCTTTGATACGTTAGTTTATTGACCCCTTTCCATTTTTTATTGTTTTATAGACTGGTTATCAAGTCACCGATGGTAGTGATAGGAATAGTTGGCTGATATCATATTTTCTCAACACTACCCCAGTCACACTCCTCACCCCAATTCTCCAGTTGACTAATTTTTATTACTTTTTTCTTTATTTTCGCCGACTTTAAGTCGGGATAAATTCAATTTGCCCTTTTTCAATTGATACATTCTGTTAAAAAGCTTATATTGCACAGTTATTTAAAATGACACTTGTAAACAATAATTTGAAATAACAATGTGTTCTTTGAAAAACAGACTATACATGTCATTAAATATTTTAAAAAGATTATTTAAAAAGTTAAAGCAAAAAAAATGCCTATTAAGTATGTCTCAAGTTTGATAGGGCTTAGATCTACTCAGTCCGACTAGTCAAGTTAATTTTATGTTATTCTTTTTTTACTTACTTAATTTTTTTGTTTTTTCATCTTTCTTTATTTTTTTTTTCATTATTAACTATTATCTAGGAAATATATTTCGGTCAATATTGTGAGGCATGGAGTTAAAACAATTAATTTTGGATCCACCTGAAGTCAAGAATAAAAACGACGCACTACGAAAGATTTTTGTTGCTTTAAAGTAGATATACTTGAATGTTGACTCACTCGGGCTAAGCCCGACAAGCTCCAAACGCTGGAGTCGCTCCTACCTTCCTATTACACTCAACGTCGTGTGTTTGGTTATTTATTTATTAAAAATTAGTTTTTTTTTTATATAATTCGTTGGGAGGTCAATTGATAAAAATCGCCTGAGGATACCATAAGGTTGAAACCAAGGTAGCGGATTCAACTGATCTACTAATTTTTAAAGTATATATATATATATATATATATATATATATATATATATATATATATATCTATATATATGTATGTGTGTGTGTGTGTGTGTGTGTGTGTGTGTGTGTGTGTGTGTGTGTGTGTGTGTGTGACATTATCCATATTAAAAAATAGTTTGTTCCTGTTAATGCGGTCATATCGAATAGGCTAATTGAAAAACCTTTTAGCGCAAAGAATGATTAGACGATAGAAAGAAGAAAAAGAAAAAAGAAAAGAAACATTGATGATGAAGAAGAATTGTAAAAATAGGAAACAAACAGGCGAAGTTGTTTGTCAACAATTTTTCCCTTTCTCTTGGTGCATGAAGTAAAACTCTTAAAGTTGGGAAATTTTGAATTACCCTATTATTTATTCTTTAGAAATTCCGTTCTTGAAATTTGTTTGAAATACGCAACAATGAAATTATCCGGACATTTAACGAAAATGCTAAATTCCAGTGTCCAGGAATGCTAACAATTGATTTAATTAATCAAAATGAAGAAAAGTCAGAAAAGAATACTTCTAAAGAATAAGGAAAAATATTGGAAAGTCGATACAATGATAGAAACCGGATGAAAATGATCAAAGGCAGCAATATTTTATGATATTCAAAGTCATTCCTAAAGTACACAAGAGAAGAATGGACAAATTTGAATGAAATAACGATCTAATAGATAACCATGTGCTCTCGTCGTGGGGATGTTGCTGATAAACACAGTGTGAAAACGAAAAAGAGACAGAAAGGAAGAGGGCTCGTATAGATCGGATTTGGTGGGAAAGAAAATACATTGGGAACTACGCAAACGAATTTGTTTTAAAGAAAGCAAATGGTGAAATTTTCCGTGATTTTGAAATTCAAATGGATCCAAACTAGAAAAAAAGTTGGTTCCGGTAGACGACGGAGTCAAATTGAAAGAAAGTGAACAATTGTGAAACATGAAGGCGATATTAATTTGTTTTTCCTAGAATTTCTTTCATCACAGACGTATAATAACAATCGTAGAATGACGGGTGTGATAAAAAGCAAGATAAATAGAATGAAAGAAATACTACTGAAAAATAATGGGATAATAATAAATAATGAATTAATGTCAGGTCACTCTACAGTACTACTGTTACTATCCAACCTAGTACTACCTGCCACTCGGTTGGGTCATCCGTCGCTAAACTGGTTTCCACACTGGGCTTTTTCTGTTGAGAGTGGACAGACATCCAACAGGATAAAAAAAGACCTGTCAAAGGGCGGATGTACCTTCCTGTAATGTCAACAGCCATCTAGTACAACAGTGGGGAGGGGGTAAACTGGGCTACATAGCTATTGATGCAGCCAGTGCAATGATAACACAGCATTACTGGGTGGTGTCTGCCCTAGATTAAAGTCAACGGCCAGAACGCAAGGTTTCTTATGTTGGAATTAGCGGCCATGATGGAGGATGGAGGATATCGCCTGGTCTTCTTGTTCAAGATACATATGCATGAATGAAGGCTCTACAACACCCAATCATGGTGATTGAAAATGATGGATGAAGGTGACAATTGTGCATATTGTAATTAACAGACTTGGGATAGCCACTAACATTCTTGCAAAGAGTTTGGAAGAATTATAAAAATCAATTAATGAGAGAAAGAGTATTGCGGATACTTGGTCTCGAGTGAATGCTCATTAAGTACAGATTCTGCTGCTACTACTACTACTACTACTACTACTACTACTACTACTACTACTACTACTACTACTACTACTAATAATAATAATAATAATAATAATAATAATAATAATTATAACTTCAATGGATCAATGTTTAAATTCCATGGTTTGGAAATAATTGCACAAAAGCATTGATGAAAAGAGAGGCAAAGAAAAAATCAAGAGAATACAAAGAGTTATGCAGTAATGTAGGGCAGAGCAGATGGAAATCTCTTAGAAAGCTCCAAAGTATAGATACTTTGAAACCGAAGATCTTTCTGCAAACATTATTTGTATTTTCCTCTGTGATATTTCTCATCACTAAATATATCTCTATGATAAATAACGTACTGTAAAATGTTTCACACACATATTTAAAATTACCGACAGATATTTTAATGTTTCTTTTGAATAATAATAGCTTTTAGCATTTTGAATCTTTCCTTGTAGTGAGTGTACAACAGTATTTTGCTATTGTCTACTAATATTTGTCTTATGATAATAATTGTAAAATTATTAGTTAATATTTGTAAAATGATTGACTCTCTGTAGCGCTCGCGTAAGTAGCTGACTCCTCATGCAATCTTCTACCTTTATAAGAGCCAGATCAGGCCAAAAATGGAGTATTGTTGTCATATTTGGACGGGAGCTGCCCAGTCCTCACTTTCCAGTTTTGAGAGAGTTCAAAAGCGTCTCCGAGTCCTTGTTACAGAAGAATTATTTTCCACCCTCCAATCTCTCTCACACAGGCGGGATGTGGCGAGCCTCTCACTGCTCTATCGCTACTTCCATGGAAAGTGCTCGGACGAACTACATTCTTTGGTTCCGCCAGATCTAACCTTCATAGCTAGGACCCGCCATGCCACTTACATAGTAGCAAACCACCCACATTTCCTCCGTATTCCATCGGTAAGAAGTAAGTTTCACTCGAACAGCTTCTTCTCGCGAACCACTTCTCTGTGGAACAGACTCTCAAGAGGATACTACAATCTTTTTGTTGTTTGTGATGTGATGATCGATATGTGTACGAATTGTGTTATGTTTTAAAAAATATCAACTAAAATACAACTCTGTTTTCTCCTGTGATTTTTAACGTCGAAATAGATTATTTAAAACAAGATCTTACTTTCCGATCTATTGAAACGTTCCTCTTAGTCGAGGTTCAGTTTATACATTTTGGTCTTTTCGGGTGGATATAGACGTCCTTTTGGATCATGTGAACTTAGAAAATTGATAAAAAAACATTCTCCAATCATTTCGAAGATCCTTGTAACCCATATAGGGTGTGATTATAGAACTTGTGTGTAAGAAAAAAAGACAATACCGAGAGTGCCATATTTGAATTTTGATTCAAACGATCTCTGCTGTATTAAGAAAGGTTTAATTTGTTGCTTGCAACATAAGAGAAAGACTGTCACGAATGATTTCGGAAAGCCGAATGAAGAATTAAGTGTTGTAAGTATCAACCTTCAAAGTATCAACCAATTCCACAGATGATGATAAATCCCAAGTACACTACCCGCACATAGCGTACCATATGTAAATGTGTGGATTTATACATATAACACCAGGAGTATTTTTAATAGCGCCCCACTTTTGGCAACCCCCTTACTAAAGTCAGTCTCTCACAAAAGAAGGGATTGATATTCAACATCCCATCCAAATTTGAGACAATATTAAATTTAAACCAGCGATCTTCTTAAAGTCAATATATGAGAAGCATAAAAAGTCACATATATAGTGGGTTGCGGTGGGCACCTCGAGGCGGTGTAATGGTTAGCAAGCTTGTCTCGCTAGAACAATTACGACTGAGTAGTCAGTTCGATCATCACTGGGTACCCTGCCTTGTGCCACATCTAAGCTACGCTTTGAAAATCATTATATATTGGGTTGGTGCATTATTATCAGGTGTTTTTATAACCTGAAAATAAAATATTTTTATTAAAAAGAGTTACTTTTTTACTTGTTTACTTGCCTACAAAAACGCTTGATAATTATGCACCAACCCAATATAAAGTTTACGGGCGTCAGTACTGTTTACCTGCACACTAATGTAATGTTAATTGTCTATAACATTATATTTAATGGAAGTTTTTCTGGCGTGGTCAACTGGCTCCTGTGCGAATATTGTACGCTTTCCAAAGAGGGGAATCTTAGGACTTATACTAATTTAAAACTTTATAACTATCTCTCCCACCCTCAATCTTTCCTCTGTCCCCTTGTGAAGCCGATTGTAATAAATTTCTCAGAACAACTGTCAATTTCCGCCTTGTGTCTGTGACAGGAGTAATTATATTTTAATTCTAAACTTTTTTCTCTCTCTCTCAAATTAACTTCCCTTCATATACCTTCAGCCTAACAACTATGCTCTTCATACTAACTCAATTTGGGGTAGGGGATGCACAGTGGATCTTTTATTCTTTATTTATATGAGCGAGCTTGTCTTGGTACCGTAAGGTTTTTGGCCGGTACGATATTTCTGACCTAAGGAGGAGTTCTGTTGCCCTGGCGGGCGAGACACATACACTCGGAGAATCACGCCTGAAATCTCCTGGGTTATTTTCCCCCTCATTAATGGTGCTGGAGGTAAACGTTTTTTGTGTTTTTGGCGTTATCCACCTGCTAGTCAGGGATCCGAACCTTCGAGTAACATTGAAGGAGGTTATCCTATCAGCAGGTGTATAATATCGGGTACAATAGTACTGCCATTTTGTGAATGGTTTCTGGGCCGTGCAGTAGTCTCTAGTGGGACCACTCGATGCCATGATGATGGGTACTGTTACGACAGTCAACCCAGGTTATTTATGCATGCATCTCCAACGGGTGCCTGTTTCACTGCCTACCAAACTAACCAAAACAAACATGAAAGCAATCAAATTGAAAACGAACAAAACTAGCAAACCCAACCTAAAAAAGTAGACCACCTAGCATATACCATCTCTCTTACACCAAAATGTAAGGGGGTCTACGTTCCAACTTTCCAGAAGTGGGACTCCATCTTCCTCACTCTCAACTGTCCATGTCTGAAACGGTTATCCCATTGCAGGAGCTCGCAATCCCGGGATACCAGCCCATCATAACAAAATACGACCACCTAAATCGCCACGGTCATGGGTTCGAGCCTACATCAAGGACGGATTTTCCCGTGGCAGGGAGACAAAATACAAGGACACTGATCTCCCGTATATGTGTTTCCGCGTGGCACTTATCCATAATATCACATTCGTCTTTGACTTGTATCCTCCTCTAGGTGAAAGGTCGGTAATCTTCGATCAAATATCAGAGAGGTTTGACAATATTCTCACCAAATATCCCTCAGCCAACTTTCACATATGCGGTGACTTCAGTGTTCACTACAAATAATTAGTCCACTCTAAGAAGACCGATGAGGAAGGCAAATATTGCAGAGACTACTCCATCGCATATTAACTAACCAAGATCATTGAAGGACCCATCCGCGTGCCCGATGCAACAATACAGCAGATGAACCTCTTAACCCTTTTTCTCACATCCTGCCCTGGCAAATGCTCAGCAAACTTTTAGCCCCCATTCTTAGTCAGTGTCCAATGACATACTTTCTTTTACCGTTCGGAAGCAGATTGGGATAGATTCTGGTCCTATATGAGGGAAGCTCTTCTCTAAAACTTCTTCAAACACACTGCCCCAAATCTGCCGTCGTAATCTCAAAATGCGTCTTTTCTGGAATGGAATGTTTTATATCTAAAAACATTTCCAGCAAAAAACAGTCAACCCTGGTTCACCACTGAATATGCTGTAGTCATTAACTCACGGGAACCACTACTTCAAAATCTATCGCAAGGAGCGGTGTAGTCCGCTCCCTTCTTCTTTCAGAACTGCTCGCAATCCGTAAGAGAGTCCTAGAAAACGCAAAGTGCAGCTACGCGCGATCTGTCCAGGCCAAAGTTGAAAATAAACAAATTGTATCTTGCGAATTCTCGAAGATAACCTACCAATTTATGAACAGAGGCAAAGCATTTTATAAATGGCCCCGAGATCATATTAACTTCGACAGACAAAGCTAAGCATCTTCGCATTGATCTTTGTCTCAAACTCAACGTTAGATGACAAAAACCATCCCCTCCTTAAATTTTTACGTCCCACTGAGCACTACCTCATTAATATATTCATATCATCAAGAGAAGTCTCTAGACTTATCAAAAGCCCCGATCCCCCAAAAAGCCAGATAAAATTCCATTGGTCTTCCTTAAGAGTATCAATCAGAATTATCCCCGATTCTAGAGTTATTTAACCGTTGCTTGAAGGAGAAATCTTTCCCAAACATGGGGAAGGTGGCATGCGTATGCCCATCTTCAAGAACGCGGGCAACTGATACTCTCCCTCCCAGTATAGGCCCATTAGTCTCCTTAGTATCATCAGTAAGCTTTTTGAGGCCCAAATCAACAAGAAGGTCGTCGAACACTTAGTTAGGAACAATCTCATGCGACGTGCAGTATGATTTACCTAAGAATATACTCCGATCATTTGTAAACATCTATGCTGATGATACGACGATATACGGGTGCACCTCTAAAAGTCTTGATGATCAGAGATTGGCAGCTGACTACTCTTCTGATCTAACACTAACGTTCCAGTGGAGGAAAAAACTGGTTGGTTACATTCAATGCCTCCAAAACCAAACTGGTTACATTGCATCACCACCGATTAGACCGCGAACTAATGTCAGTCATGATGAACGGATGCCCCTTCAAGGAGGCCCCGTACCTCGAGAGGACAGTGGGCCTCAAACTTACACCCGACCTCGTGATATTCCTATATACGATCCATCGCCAAAGATGCAAGTAAACTGATCGGCTCCCTGTACCGCTCCAGTAAATACCTGACTACTCATGCCAACCTCTACCTTTATAAGCACCAGATCAGGCCGAAAACGGAGTACTTTTGCCATAATTGGGCAGGAGCTGCCTAGTCCTCACTTTCCAGTCTTGAGTCTTGAGTTCAAAAGCGTCTCCTTGTCTTTGTTGAAGAAGGATTATTTTCCACACTCCAAGCTTTCTCTCACAGGCGGGATGTGACAAGTCTCTCAATGTTCTATCGCTACTATCATGGAAAGTGCTTCGACAAACTGCATTTCCAAGTTCTACCAGGTCAGACTTCACGGCTAGGACCCGCCATACCACTTACATAATAGCAAACCACCCACATTCTTTCCGTATTTCGTCGGTAAGAAGTAAGTTCCATTCAAACATGGAACCACTATCCTATCCTATACAACAAACTACCCAGAAGGTGTTTCCCCAGTCACTACAATCTTAGCCTGTTCAAGTCTAGAGTCAACAGTTATCTTCCCCTCCTATCGTAACACTCTATTCTGAATAGCCATCGGGTTTGTAGAGGGTGAAACTTATTGTAAAAAAATGAGCAATAGAAAAATCTGGTACGGCAGACCATATAGAGGAGGAATTACTCTGTCCAAATAATAGACAGGGAACATCATTAAAGTATGAGAAAATTGAAAGAAGTGATATATATTAATTTACCAGTGGTAGTGGGTGGATTTCTTTGCGACTGGCGTTGCTGGAAATGAACCGAACCGGTCTGTATGGATCTGCTTGCTTATCTGTCTGTCTGTTTTCTTCGAGTCCCTCAGAATCCAAAAAAAAAAGTCAATTTATCTCTGGAGGCGCATGTGATCCAATCAGCATTTCTTTTTTGTTCGTCACCTAATTCTGTCTTTCTCTTTCTCTCTCTCTCTCTCACACACACATACACACACTCTCTTTCCTTGCGGATACTACACTGAAAAGGAGTATGGACTGGCTCGACTGGAACTTCGTGGCAACAACCAAAATGATACAAAGAAAAACACAAAACTCTTCGACCATGTATAAAAGGGACACTTTTATAATGATAGAAAATGATAATAATTCTCGCTTCATTTTGCAACTGTTAATTAATTTTTAATCAGGTAAATATCTAAAATTGTTGAGCTTCCCATATTGCCCCTGGTATTGAAAATTATACTTGTAAAATATTGTCTTTATAAATATAATTTAACCGATAAACAAGGCAGACAGATATGGACAGATTTTATTATAATTTAAAATTAAATTGAATAATAAAAAGAGAAATGGTTTATTTCATAAATTTCCATTTGCTGAGATAAAATAAGACTCAATATTTTAGAAGTGGGTCGGGTCGAAAACTTTTCAGACAACTACAGCTAAAATAACTCCTAAACGGACGACTGAAAAGATTTCTCAGCAAATGGAAAGGTTGTTGATTTATATTTTAAAATGTCTCTTTGCAAGATCCTTATACTTATTTTTTTTTATGTGTTTCTATGTCAACGGAAGAAATGAAAATTTCAAACGTTGAACTACGAGTCGTTATAAAGTTCCTGTTTCTGAAAAAAAAAGCACCAAACCAAAAGAAACCTGTGAGTGTATGATGAAAAACGTGGAGTTATAAGTGCCCGTCATATTCAACTGTGATGAAGTGATGTGCCAATGTTAACATTTTGTAACACAAGATGCAGCATCGTCCTGGAGACCTTCAACGGTCTCAATTTTTGAAATTGTTGAACATGATCATAATCTAATGTTTGGCCATTCGACAAATCTAGGCCCAAAGAATTGCTGACTACTTTATGTCTCACCAACAACCATATTTGTGCACCCGATTTTGCTATCAGAAATCACATGCGCCTCCAGAGATAAATTGACTTTTTTTGGGGATTCTGAGGGACTCCAAGAAAACAGACAGACAGATAATCAAGCAGATATAGTCTACAGCGAGATCTCCACCAATTGTAGGCTTCCTAGACTATTCTTTTCACACTCTATTTCTTTTTCTTTTTCCTTTTAAGTAAAATTACTTTTCATTACTTTCTTATTACAAAGCACGTATGATGTGCTATCCATTGTTTTTAAATACTTAACATTAAACCTTTGACTTCATGGTTACAGCTTCTAAACATAACCTTAGAGTAGGTTTGTCCACTTTTCTGCTAAAAATAAAAAATGACATACCCTGATGAAAAAGGCCCTAGCTTAATAAAAACAAAATTTTATCCCGAAAAAGTTCATGTTATTAATAAGAGAAGAGACCAAAGTATCTTTAAATTATTTGTTAAAATTTTTTTATTCATTTTTAGAAGGTTTGAAATTTTGGTTGAAAATCTTGTTTTTTTTTAAGTCAGAGGTTACCTAATATTTAGCATTTTTTTTTCAGTTGAAAACACATTAATATGGAAATTCTTGCAAAAATCAAATAATTGTCGGAATGTAATGAAACTTTCAGAACTTATTAAAAAATGAATTAATTTATTTTAGAAATGTTTGTTTTTAGAAAGTTTTTTTTACGTCTGATACCCCCTTACTTAATTTTATGAAAACTTTAAAACTAGCAAACTTTATTTTATTTTATGAAAACTTTAAAACTGTAACTCTGTATTTTTTTAATTAAATGAAGAAGACTTTGAGGAATATAAATCATCAATTTCGTGTAAAATTTTTATTTGCAACAACCCAAACTTCTGCTGTGAACTTAAAATACAAAACTCAAGAAAACTAAGACATTATTTAATGGCTTTTATCAATAATATATAATTAAGGACGTTTTTGTCTGAAGCCAAAAGATTTTTTTCGATTGAAAAAAGAATTTTTACAAGAATTGTTTTCTTTTTTTTCAATTATAAATAAAAAAGTGATAAAATTGGTAAACCTTTTAAAATAAAATTTGAAACAGTAAACCTCTGGAAATGTTCTTATTAAAAAGTTATATTTTTACAGATCATGAATTAGAAAGCTTATTAAAATCTATTATTTGCATCTATTTTTAAAATAACTTTTTATTATGCCAAAAAATGTATTAACATCGTCTCTGACAAAACTTTGGATGCACATTTCTGGAAAAAAATATCACGTGTGCTAGAGTTTTTTTTTCATTTTTTCTTTTTTGGGGGGTGGGGATCGGAAACCTAAATCATAATCAAACTATTTCAGGCATAAAATTGAGAGTTTGAAGGAAAACAACATTCCTAGGGAGGCAAAATTCGACAAAGTTCATTGGTAATTTTCAATTATATGGCTGTCAGTGGTTAAAGAAATTGACACCCAGCCACGGAAATCTTTAGTAAAAGGCGAAAGGTTTATCCGCAATTCCTGACCACCGGAAACCAGGAGTTCCTTAAAAAAAAAACAATTGCAGTGATAAGGAAAATTAAGTTAATTTGACTTTGATAGGTCAAAGGTCAACCAGCCAGCAATAAACATCTGTCAACAGCTTGTAATAAATCCCACCGCTTACAAGATAAGATAATTAAAAAAAACAAAAACAAAAAAAAACATAAAATTTTATGTGTACGTAACAATATTGTTACTCTTTTTTGTCTTATAAAATTTGAATTATAAATGTATTTTTCGTAGTTTAAATGTTATTTTTATTCCAGAATTTTATATGTTAAAATTAAATATATGCTAAAAGTTTAAACGTTATTTTTATTCCAGAATTATTTTATTTCAGAATAAAAAAAAAATTGGGAACTGTATTTTTTTTATAGATCTACTAACCAGGCTCACTGGTTAGGAAATCTGGTTAGCACAAATTATTTCACTTCTGCCCTACCATCCGATAAATTCCCCTGACAAAAGTTGTCAAGAGATTGACGTACATCAGTTAACACCTTTCAATCAGCCCCCCCCCAAAAAAAAGCACCACGGTTGTAAATGTCTCTTTCTTAAAAAAATTTCTGATTAAAAGTAATGTTTCTTTCAAATTACATTAAGTATACTTTAAATTTTCTAATTTTCCTAAAATAACTTTTGAAAAAAGTATAATTGAATTTTACAAAATTTTTAAATGGGAAATTTGACTTTTTTGTTTATAAAACTGTCAATAATGGCTGATGTGATTGATTTTATGTCAATTTTGATTACTCAAAAAATCAAGATTTTTAGCTAAAATTTCAGACGTGCTAGAAAGGATTAAAAAATTAAAAAAAAACTTTGGTTTTTCCTCTTAATAATGACATAAACCTTTAGCCAATACAAAAATTTTTAATCAAGTTTAGGGCTTTTTTTTCATCAGGGTATGCTCTTTTTTAGCAAAGTTTTGGGCATACCTACCTTAGAGCTATCACACTCTGTGACGCTCCTAATTTTGTCTACTCAAAAATGACACTTTGCTTAATATATTGTAAAACGGAGTTATAGTGAAATATCACATTGCATGATTACCATTTTTACTATTTTTTATGTCTTTTTTTATTTTCCCAAAGAAAAAAGAACATTACAGTCAGTAGTAAATAGAGGCTAATGTGTCCCATGTTATTTTTGAAACCATGATGGAAACAGGAGTGAATGGGGAGAGAGAACGTAAGAAACACAGAAAAAAAAAAAGAGAGAGAGAAGTTAATAAGTCGGGGTAATAATTAAATACAATGATATTTAAAACGTTTAAAGGAACGTACAGTTGACAGTTGAAATTAAACTCGAATTTAAAATATTGACTTTTGTTTCTTCACTTGTCTTTTGGAATTTTCTTTTTTCCTTTTCATTATTAGTTTATTTTTTATCTTTAAATATTCTTCACGTTTTTATTTTTATTTTATTAGCTTAATTATTTCGTCTCCGTTTTTGTCTATATTTTGATGAGAAAAATGCTGAGTGCAAAACAAAATAGCGATTTAATTTTATGCTGTGATTAAATCACAGCAGAATATATGGCCATTTTTATCTTCTTTTGATTCAATATTTATTTCAAGCACGGTGGAGTAATGGATAGCGGCTCGGGTCGGTGAACTGCAATCGGATCCGTTACATTCAGTTACGTGCTAATATCCTTAATACAGCCTCGCGAGAAGAATACACGTTTGGAGAAACACCCAAATATACATTCCCACTTATCGATTATTAATTGACGAAGTCCAGAGATGAATAAATAATAATTTTACGTATGAGATATCTAATTTCTTCTTGTTAGACTGTACAACACTACACTAATCAAATGGACAGTATAATGAGAACGAATTCAAGTCGAAATTATCAGATTAGCCAATAAGATAGACCGCCAGAAGAAGCTCTGAGAGTTAAACGGCTGAAACTTTGTGACTGTAACAACCAAGATGAGGGCACAATTGTAATAAAATAAATGAATGGAGCAGTCAACACCATTCCAATAGTATTAAAATAAGTTCGGCAGCGCGCCGATTTTAATAAATACATTTTCAAAATATCATGGCTGTAATAAAATACGTCATTTTTCTTCACATAAGTAATTTTCTGTATTCTGTTTGATTTTAAATATTACGACAAACTTTTGACTGTTGAATTTTCATTTTATTCGAAAAGATTTTGGTGAAAGACTATCAAGTTGAAAAAGGGGTAAAGTTTCTGCTTTCAGTCTGGCTATCTCCAACCACACAAAAAAGTTCAAGTTTCTGCTGATACTGACGCCAGCCTCACATTCCCTCACCTCTGGCTAACCATTGTGGCGAGATGATCGCTTTTTTATACGTATTCAAAATGAAAAACGTATACATAAATCACGTGACCTGATTACATGCATTGCTTTTAATAGATCACGTTATACATTGATGCGTTGCCGTGACATCGTCAACCATGAACTTGTGAGGTCAATTGACCTTATTTAATATATTACACCCATCTATATCGATCTCAGAGGATACTCATGACGTTAAGATGCTTTTAGCGGTCATCCCATGTTTCATCTGAACGTCACATCTTGGTTCCTGCCGATGGCCACATAACATCCATCTACCATTTGTAGAAGCTGTTTGATATCACCATATTTCCCCACCTTTAAATATCCGTTTTAGTCATTGTTAATCTCCTTTTCTCACCGCCTTTCTTCCGCTTTTCATTTTTTCTCTTTTTTTTCCGTCTATGTTGCACTTTCTATTTTTTGCCTCACTGCCTTCCTCTTTACCACCGTCTATATTTTCTTTCATTTTCTCACTTATGAGCCGTTGAGTGAAAGTTTATTTCTTCTAAATGCGATAAAGCTGATGTCCTTTAATTGAAATGTCGATGGTGGGGCGTAGCGCTATTCGATACCACTTTGATTTTTAATTTCATTCACACTGAGAACAAAATCTTTCTAGTCAGCTCCTCAAAGAAAAAAGATAATTGCTTAAAAGTTGTCTTTCAAGTTCCAAATTTACTTTGATTTTTGCTTACTTGAAGAATTGTCACAATTATCCTTACTTATGATGAACTTGATATCCACCATTTTTTTAAATGTAGTAATGGGATTACGTGTTTGTTTCTTTACTTCGTGTTTTTTCTTTTGTGGTGATATATGATTAAATTTTGTTATAAGATCAGACGACATTACGAATAAATCGCTGTAAAATGAATAAAAATTACCATGTTTTCTTGCTTTTTAGGAAGTGTGTATGTAATAGTTGTCTGTCACGGAATTCGGCTTATAAAAAATGATTCTTAAATAAATATTTCAAACAAAACAAGGGGCATATTTTGAGCATTAACTCTTAGCAACTTTTTAATTACTTCAATGATATCTCTCGTATGTTCGTCTCTTCTCAGATCCATGTTTATTTTTTCTCTTACGCTTATCCTTAGCATTACAATATTTATTGATTTTTGTCAGTTTAATTAAAGACGCCAGACAGGGACTTTTTCGAATTTTAAGTTCCCTTTTTGTACAAGAGAATGAAAATTAACTAAGAATTTTTTTTAAATTCGTTGTCTGACTTTTTAAAATCAAATTTGTATTACTAAAAGGCTGTGTATATTCCGTTTATTTTAAGCAACGACTCCTTTAAAATTGATTTTCATAACAAACTTCTTTTCTCCATTTTTTTTGTTTTTAATCATAATATTCGCTTCTTCAATTCTGTCTTGATACTTTAGCTCGCTGCCACTTAATTTTATTATAGACACTTGTAACTGAATTGTAAATTACTCTACTCTCCTTACTCTAAATACGCCTCTAGATTCGTTTGCCTTCTCCTGCGGGCTGACTGTTGTCAACGAGTTCAATACTTTTCAAAACTGCGCCCATACATATTTGAACTCACTGAAATTCGATATAATGGGAGCTATGAGACGATAAATATTTGAGTTGATCCTAACTGAGTCGAAACCCAGTAGAAATTAATGACCGGCTCAATTAGTCACCATATTTCTAAAACTCAAAATGACGAAAGTAAATTCTCTACTGTGACGTTTCATTTGGATCATCGCCCAATGTTCAAGCGGGCAGTATACCACCGAGGCAAGTATACACTGTCTAAGTATGACAAAGATTTGGGAAAGGAACAAAATAAAAAACATGAAATATAACGTACAATTCATAGCTGAAGACTACAAATTGAACCAATGACAGAGCTGAACAACTTCATCTGGCATGTGGTAGGGATTAGCTAGAATCACAGCAAAGGATAGAATGGCTTTCAGCTGAAAAAAAGTGACCATCTACTCTATTATAAAGAAATGGAGTGTAACATATTTAGTAGCAATATATCGATATATGGAAGAATAAATAAAATGCCACGAAACGAAATTGAACTTTTCAAGTAAAGAAAAAAAGTAAATGAAACAAATATGGACAGAAACGCGGAGAGGATACTTTGCGCATGAACAGAAAAATAGGGGTTAAATCCTATGCTGTGTTTGGTATAAGTTTTAAATAGACTCAATAATGATAATAATAATGATAATAATAATAATAATAATAATAATAATAATAATAATAATAATAATACAATGGTCAAATTCATAAATGAGAGCATGAAAAACTGAAGACTACACTAAATCTAAACCATACAAACGGGTCATTACCAACGAGACCATTCAATATCAAAAGCGGATCCATCCAAGTAGATTCATTGTCACCACTACTCTTCTCCCTTGCATTAGCACCACTCAGTTGCCTACTGAACAACAGTAGCTACTGATAGAAGTCACAGAATAGTAAACTGAATCACCTATTCTATACTGATGATCTTAAAACGTTTGACAAGGATAGCAATCAGCAGAAAAATCTACTCACCACTGTCAAAACCTTCAGTGAAGATATTAGGATGGAGTTCGGAATCGACAAATGTGCCAAGGCCACATTCAAAGTCTGTAAACTAACGAAAACTACGGATTTAGACCTTGATATCAATAACAAAATTAAGGAACTAGACCAAGATGCTACATACAGATACTTAGGAATTAATGAAGGAGACGGAATAGAACATTCAATTATGAAGAAAAAGATCCGAAAAGAATATTATAGGAGAGTGTGCTTGATACTAGAAAGCGAGCTAAATGGGGCCAATAAAATGAAGGCTATCAACACCTTAACTATACCTGTAGTAACATACAGCTTCAACATTATTAAATGGAAGTTGAATGATATTAAAAGATTGGACGCCATGACCAGAAAAATGTTTACTCGAAATCAGATGTTGATAGGCTGTATGTACCAAGAGCTTTAGGAGGCCGAGGTCTAATCCAATATGAACTAACTCTAAAAACTACAGCAATTGGATTGGAATCTTACCTCACACAAACCACTGACCCTCTCCTACAAATAATAAAACACCAAATCCATTACATCAACAAAGAAGCTGCACTCTTTAAGAAACAGCTTAATATACCTGAACTTCTACCAACAAAAAACGAAGCGAATACCATCTACGCCAAACGAGTAAAACAGAAAGCAAAACAACTTGGCCAAATGAAATTACAAAAAAAAAAAAAAATGATGGTGGTGGTGGTGGGGAGCATTGCATAGCAAACACCTAAAAAGAACGAAAGAAGCAGATGTGGACCAACAGAAAACACATCAGTGGCCGAGGAGCACCAGACTGAAAACTGAGACAGAAAGCCTAATTATTGCAGCTCAGGACCAAAGTCTCGCAACCATATCTTATCACTGTCACATAATCAAGGATGGAACTAACCTGAAATACTGGATCTGCGGAAAATATGATGAAACAGTCGACCATATTATCTCAGGATGTCTGGAATTGGCAAAAAATGCTTGCTGGGTAATCTATGTAATATAGACCATTAAATAACCTAACAATGGTTGACATGTAAATCCAACGCGAACCGAATTTTAAATCAGTCGGCTACAAATAAATGTTTTCGTTTATTACTAATTGATATTTCCAACTTTACCATCTCCATTTTTACGGTGAATCAGTTATCTTCAGTTGCTGATTACGGTTTTGCTTTTCAATCTTTATTATATTAATCCTCGCTTTATAACGTTTATTTACTAAATCAAAGAAATTAAATAGCTATTTTTTTGTAGGCACTGTCAAATATTTTTCTGAAGTAATAATTAATTTTGGAAAAAAATAAAAAAGAAGAGAGATGAAACATACATTTTTATATTTGATCATTAATTAAAAATTAAATTCTTATATATTTATTTATAAAAATACCGTATAGTCTATTAGTTATTAGAAGGAGGAATAGTACTTTAAATCCTTAGGAATAAAATTTAAATATTAAAAATATGACTTATGCATATTTAAATGACCCTTTTAGAAAATCTTTGTGCATAAAAATATGAATTAAGCAGATAAATAAAAATGCCAGAATTTTTTGTCATTGAAAGCCAAGACGACTCGCTGAATAACGGACGTATATGTTTGTGAGTAGGCACCACACCCCATCCCACCTAAACTTAACCTGACTTTGTAAGTAACATATATTGGATACATAAGCTGTCTAGGGAAATTAAAACCCAACGACCCCTAATCAAAATAGATTGAATTTTCCTTAACCATAACAACTCATAATTTTAATATGCGCTTATAAATTAAGTAAATTTCTTAGAAAGTTATTCCTAACATCGCTTGACAATGGAACGAACCTATGGATTTTAATTTTAATTCTTATAATTACATTTATAAATTTAGTTTCAGTTTTGAAACATCAAAATTTCTGTGTCGCGATGGAATCATATTTAAAAAAAATATATAATATTTTGCTCTACTGTTTGTATCGAGCACTGTTTTTTGTAATAAAAATAATTGCTAAGAACACCGGATTATAAATCTTACTCTTCTTTCTTATTATTTTAATATATATATATATATATATATATATATATATATATATATATATATATATATATTTATATATATATATGTGTGTGTGTGTATGTGTGTGTGTGTATGTGTATGTGTGTGTGTATGTGTATGTGTGTGTGTCATTTTTTATTAAGTTTTTTGCAGCAATTTATCGTTCCGTAGGAGATAAGCAATATAAAATCTGTTCATAATTATTATTGTCTCAAGCGCTTTCGGACACTTCTATAGCCATTTTCAAGGGTGTTTTGTTTCTGGTGTTTTTATTGTTTTCCTTATGTTATGACTGTTACATTGTAAATTATGTTTGCATTATTTTTTGAAAAAGGAGAGTTCATTCCAAGCCATCACGTGCCGCGGGCGACTGTAATTCGCGTGTGGATCTTTCTATTTTTAATTCTATTTTTTAAAAAAACTTTCAACACTCCATTTCCACTATAAAATAATGTAGGTACCTCCACGAGATCGCTAAAAAAGAGCATAGCATGATGAAAAAGACGCCAAACTTGACGAAAACAAAATTTTATCGTCTAAATATTTGTTATTATTAAGAGAAAAGATCAAAGTTTATTTTAATTATTTTTAAAAATTGTTCCTTCTTTTTAGAACAATCTGAATTTTCATTTAAAAATCCTTGTTTCTCTTTGTATCACCGGAACTAGTAAAATAAGATATACAATTTTTAGTACGTTTTTTTGTATGACACACATTAATTTGGAAAATCTTGCAAAAATAAAAATAATTGTCGGATGTTAATGAAACTTTCAGAAATTATTCACAGATGATCAAAATTATTATAAATATGTTTTCTTTTATTAAAGTCATGGCAGAAAAGTTTTTTATATTTATACCCCCCCCTAACTAATTTTATGAAAATGCTAGAAATTCGATCAGCTCTGAATTATAACATACAAAACTCAATAAAACAAATATATTATTTAATTTCAAATGCTTTTATTTGCTTTTAGTTGTTTTTATGAATACGGACAATATTTTCTGAAAGCAGAAAAAACTTTCGATGAAAAATGAATTTTTAATACAATTATTTGTTATTTTTTTTTTAATTATAATAGATTTTTACATTTAAGTTGTTAAAATATCATAAAATTAGTTAAAAGCCGCATCAGGTGTGCTTATGAGATCTTTTTTTAGTGCGATGTAAATTGTATCGTTTTGACTAATCAGAAGATCCGCAGTAATTAAGAAATGTAATTTTGTGTTTATAATCGGGCTCTAATTATAAAGTACGGAAGACCAACCAGAATACAATTAAGTTGCGTTATTTGAGTTAAGCATTGTTCTCTGCTGTTAAGGCCTTTACTTTTGAGAAAACACGTGTGGAGAAATTTATTTGATTTTTCAATTTCAACTGAGAAGGGTACCTAAAAGTATCAGTATCATCTTATGAAATTTATATGATTTTATTTTTATATTAATCTCAGTTATGACATTTTTTCCATAAATGAAATATCAAAATTAATAATAAAATGAATGGAAATACAAATAATACAGTAAAATGTAATAAATATACATAAAATTATAGTATTTTATGTACACTTCTGATAAAATTTAATAAAAAGGTACCTATAAATTAATTAGATACCTTTCTTATGAAATTTAATTTCACTCTTAACAGTCTTATTTTAATTTCTTTGTAATATATTTTCCATAAAGCATCATAAACGTAAAGGTGAAAGCTAAGTACAAAAACAAAAAAAATTAGAGCTCTGAAAGTTTTCCTTAAAAATAACGAGGTAAATAATTTATTCACTTAAATGTAAAATATTTCACTTTTCTCCTTCCGTAGAACAAATTATCCTCACGGAATCCGTCAATATGTCATTCATCACCTGTCAAGTGACGCGAAAGTTTATGACCTGCTTTGTTTTATTTTCAAATTACATCTTTTCGGCGCAGAAGCTAAGTTAAGCTTGGTCCAAAATATTTTAAATAAACATTATAATTTCTGATTTACTTAAAATAAGTTTTGAAAAAATGATAATTGATATTTAAAAGAATTTCAAACTGAAACTATCTGTCAATTTTGCTGACTCAAAAAACAAAAACAAGATTTTTAACGAAATTTTCGGACGTGTTAGGAACAATAAAAAATGTAAAAAAATATCCCAAAATACTTTGATCTTTCCTCTTAATAATAACAAACATTTAGACGATAAAATTTTGTTTTCGTCAAGTTTGGCGTCTTTTTCATCATGCTATGCTCTTTTTTTAGCGAGCTCGTGGAGGTACCTAAAATAATGTAAGGGTGATATATATATATATATATATATATATATATATATATATATATATATATATATATAGAGAGAGAGAGAGAGAGAGAGAGAGAGAGAGAGGGGAGAGAGAGAGAAAGAGAGAGAGAGGAGGGAATGCGCGCTATATTTTACTTATTTTTAGCATTAGAATGATTTTTACGCTTTATGCACAGTGAATTACACACATTAATCCTCTCGATCTTTGTTAAGAAAGTTCACGAATGCATCTATTATAGCGTTTTTCGATTCGAGTTGTAAAAAGAATAAGAAAGGGAAAATATAAAAAGCAAGAGAAAAGTGAAGACCAAATTGAAGGAAAGAAAAATAGTCGTAGCATGTGTAAAAGAAGGAAAAGAAAAGGTGAAATGAGATAAATAGAAATACAATGTAAAAAGAAATAGCCTGAAGAATTGGAGGATGGAAGAAGACAACAATATTTCTAGAAAATAAGAGAAGAGAATAGATCAAGAAATCTGATGATAACAGCGAAAAAGGAAAATAAGTATCAAGCCTCAGCTGATGAAAATGAGGGTGAGAAGAAAGGAAAAAGAGTGAGGAGAAGTGTCTTTTAGTGAGCCAACGAGAAGTTAAACAAAGAGGTGGAGAGAGCTTCGTATGTAGAAATGATTGATAGCATATTTTAATTTTCGGGAAAAATTACGAATGATGGAGCACTGAAAAAAAGAACGAAACAATAATAGTTTGAGAATAAGAACTAAAATAGAAGAATAAAAAAATAGGAAAACAAAGCCTAAAGATGATTGCCAAGCGTTGTATTGCGCAACAATCAACGCTACATGACATCAGGGTGCAATGACGCGAACGCATTGCAATACGCTGGTTGGTTAATTTAAAATTAATTTAAAAAATATTTTTATTCTAAAATTAAAGCCAACATAAAAAATATCTTTGCCTTTATTAGTGATGTATTAATTATACACCACTAATAAAGATAAAGATATTATTTTATGTTGGATTTAATTTTCCTGCTCTTGTAGGATATTATGGAAGCTGAACTGTCAATTTCTGTCAAAATTTAAAAAGTTCTTTCTTTTTATTACTTCCCTATTCAAATATATTTCTTGGTCTCAGTCAAGTTCAGTACACGATCTTATCTGGAATAGTTTGAAAAACGACCCGTTAACAAAGGTTACTACGCCATCACACACACACACACACGCACGCGCGCACACACACGCACGCACACACACACACACACACACACACACACACACACACACACACACACACATGCACGCACGCACACACACACAACTTTATAATTCTTTTTCTCTAATTGTATATATATGTTTGCGTGTGTGCCTGCCTGTGTGTGAAAAGAAACAGACAAATGGAGAATGAGACAGAAATAAATGCGAAAAAGTGCTGAAATATTCTTAATATGTGGCCAAGTGATCAAATACTGAATTTGAGGGGGGTGTTCGGGAGAGACCTCTTGGTTGGGCTAAGAACTTTTCAACGCCCTTTGCGTATATTTGTAAGTTTCTCAACAGACACTGTTAGTCAGTTCGGTACACATTCGGTCATCGAATACTTGTAATCTGCAATAGTTACATACTATCATTTTTCTGAATATCGAATTGACGCCTGTGAGCTCCACCCCATCAAAAAAGTAATTTCTTATTGTGTTTCAATTTTCATTTGATAAATATGGCTTTGCGTCAGACCTGGTTCAGTCAATCAGTTATGTGCCATGCATGATACACGCTTAGGCGATCATATATCCTTCTATACATGACTGACGAGGCAGATTATTTTCCCCGCAGTAGGTTGCAATTTCTTTCTGCGGTAGAACCAAGTCTGTCCTGCTATTTACTCACAGGTATATGCACATAAGCGAGTGCAATGGATCCGACTGGAATTCGAACTCGGCTCTCCGATTCCTCAATCCGAGCCGCTATCTATTACTCCACTGGTTAAGCTTCTTAAATAAATATCTGTATCTATCTAGACGAAGGTAATAATGATTAATAAAAGCACTTGTGCTTTTATAGCATTGAATTGAATAAATACTTCCGTAAAAATCTCCAAAGATACGTGAAAATCATCATCAGAACTGTTTTGACATGAAGTCACACGGCCAATCAATGACCTTTAGCATGGATGCTCGTTTTCAAACATGCCCATCTGCTAAAAATCATTTATGGTTCTTCAACACCTACAAAGTCAGTCTATGCTTTAAAGTGAAACAATGTTGATGAGAAAATGAGAACCATATTTTAAAATTCTTGATCTTATTTCATAAAAAATACTTGACAACATAAACTTGTACATATAAATGGAGCAGAAGAGGAGAAGGAGGAGGAGGAGGAGGAGGAGGAGGAGGAGAGAGAGAGTAATGTCCGTATGCAATTGGAATAAAAACAATAAAAACAACTTCGAAATCTTAGATTATAAAGAAACAAAATTGCAAACAAGTTTTACCAAATCTCTTCTGAATGTTCTTACAGACTTCCACTTTGGTTTTCAATCGTTTCAGTTCTTCTTCTTCTTCTTCTTCTTCTTCTTCTTCTTCTTATTATTATTATTATTATTATTATTATTATTATTATTATCATTATTATTATTATTATTATTATTAATTCATTGTGTTTTCATTTCTCTTTCTATGATATCACTTCACTTCAAAAATCTTCTTAACTGATTTTAGTCATGATGGTTTTAGATGATTTTAATGGTTATCAAGTAATTTTCTTGTGAATTAATCAGACTATGAAATCTGAATCAATTGCGAATAAAACTGTATACACACTACACGTACATCCATTATCAAATACCATATATGTATACCGAAATGCTTATTTAATTTTTCTTCGTTTTTAAAGAAACATGCATAAATGAAGGATTGCTGCCTAAATACACTATATGCACACGCACACACACACACACACACACACACACACACACACACACACACACACACACCCACACACACACACACACACACACACATATATATATATATATATATATATATATATATATATATATATATACAGACATGAGATTGTGCTAATATTGGAAGTACTCGGAATAAAATGAATATGCATCAACATGGTCATTTTCTTTCTTTAATAAGGATACTAAGAAACTTGTTCGTAATTACGAGAGGATCCTATTAAAAATAAGTAGACAAGATTTGTCTGAATTATTTAATGAGACATGTCTTATATATATATATATATATATATATATATATATATATATATATATATATATATATATATATATATACTTTGACTACAATTTATGTTTAAATATATTTTTTTCAATTTAATGATGATCCTGAAAGGAAACAACATTTACGTTAAAAGAACATTCTCTTGTAAAATGATTGATAAAAATGATAAAAAAGGAAACTAAAAACGTATGAGTTGCACGAATGAAGAGAGCATCCAATAAAAGCCAGAAAGAAGTAGGCCAGCAGGGTAAGTAAAGAGAAGAACATTTTGCTTTCAATTTGTTGTAAATAAAAACAAGAGTTCATTAGTGAAACTCTTCACCCAAGGAGAAACTATTAGCAGGGTGTTAAAATATTCGATGAACGTTTGTCACCATCATGTGTTTCCAATCACGTGACTTCTTAAAAGCAAATTTAATTTGGTTGTTTGTAATTTTTCTTTCTTTCTTTCTTTCTTTCTTTCTTTCTTTCTTTCTTTCTTTCTTTCTTTCTTTAACAAAGCCCATCAACCTCATTTTTTTATCATCTTTGAGTCGTGCCATCAAAAGCCAGATGACAAGATTCCCAACAAGTCGAGCCCCTAAAATCCTTAACCTCTTTAGTCTTTAACAAGAGCTTAATTTAGAACATATGTGGGAGGGGCGGACTTGAAGACTTTGGCGTGCGACCCAGGCGAAAAGGCGCAAGATGATTGGCTAGATTGAACAAGATATAAAGCAGAACTCTTTTGCTCATGCCAACACCACCAATGGAAGATCCTTCGAACCAATATCACTCAAAGCTGATCCATCTGTTTTGAATTCTACAACAATTTGGTAATATGTTTAATGGCGCCTATTTGTCACTTCGGTCTTTAATGAGACAGTGAAGTTATGCAGGAACTACAAAGAGCGTCACACCCCTCAGCACAAGTGTTGCCGCACTGGTTTAACAAGAAACAAACATTACTCATTGTATTCTCTCAGATTTAAGTCTTGCACAAGTTTCATATGAAATACCAATATAAAATCAGCAAATGAATGCGATTTTGAGGAATGCTGCTATGATTTACTGATATCCACGCAGACTTGCTAGAAAACAGTTGTTTTTAAGTCTATTGTCATTTACGTAAAAACACTTGCATATAGACAAGGAAAAAAAGAAAAGGCAAAATATAATAATTTATAAGATACTAGCAGGGCTACTTGACGTTATCCGTCTATTATATCAAAATATCAACTTCAATTTACAAATTCATGATGAACAATATTAATGACAATTTATATTTTTTGTCATTATTTAAAGAATTGTTGCTCATGTATTATATCAAAATAACATAACGTTTTAACCTTTCCCACAGACCAAGCCCCCATAAAAACATAGTCAAAACCTCATAATCAGCAAATAATATATGTATGATTAATATATGAATGATGAATATATTTTGTTAATCATAAAAACCACTTATCTGTTGTGCTAGATCAAGCGACTATTGACGAAGGAAGCATCAATCGGTGTCGTATGCGTTCACTCAATTTTTGTGCTTTCTTTTCTGCCTGCATTTAATCGTAAGCAACAAAATTTCTACAGCCAATTTCAAAGTTTTCCTTATTAAAGAATCTTTTATTAATTTAAATTTATCTGTCTAATGTATTTTTGTTTATTTTCTTTTTAATTAACGAATCCAAATATTTTTAAAACCCCTATAAATCCCTATAAAATTACTTTGACGTTACTTTTTAACGGAATTTAGCACAAAAATAAACAAATAATTTAAATCGCTGGTGTTATTTAAAAAATGCAAAATTTTAGTTCATTTTGTTTCTAATTTAATGTCAACCAATGTACATTCTTTTTTCTTTTCAAATCTTGAATTCAAGTGGACTTAAATAATAAAATGAAACGAAATTTGTTTAAATTTTAATTCAACAATTTTTCACTTTTAAAAAAAGATTTTTATACTTACGTTGTTCTAACGAATAAAAAGTGGAAATTGGAAAGAGGAAAGATAAGGAGAGCCTCTTGTCTTTCATGGAAAATTTTGTTGTCATTTTAAAACAAATAAACCCTTTATTAAATAAAATGATTGCCTGTGTATTCTTTTAATATTTTCATTTCTATTTAATTTAAGTTTTTGCCATTGTTTCTTTAAAAATAGTTGAATGGCGGATAAATTATATTTCTCATGTCCGCCATCTTTTTATCACTTGTGCAAAACAAAGCAGTAAATGAAAACCGCCGATTTCATTTACTCCTTTGTTTTGCATCGTTTGCAAATTCCTAATTTTCTGAAAACATATAAGACTGTAAAACACATAATAAGAGTTGAAAAGGAATACAAAAGCAGAAAACAACAGAGTAGGAAAAGTAATAGTATGGGAACTGTGCAAATGACTTAGTTTAGTTTATTTATACAAATGGTATAAGATTCTACTGATATCACCAGACAAAAATTATAAATTCCTCAGGATTAAACTTGATTTTTTCAGCTATTTTAATTAAAAAAATATGTCCCCAAGCAAAAGAAAGTACAAGTGGCGCTGTGAGCGGGATATTCGTTCTAAAAAAAGATGCGATTGAAAAAATAAACTAAAATATTTTGCAACAGATTCCTGGGAGGTTCAAACAATTCCGAACACTTTTACCGTTGTAAACAGAATTCTTCAACTCACTTAAACTGCCTGGTGTTTCTTTCTACCAGTTATATCTAAAAGTTGGAATAAATGCCATGCTTCTTGGAAATCTCTATGCTCCAATGTTGTGTAATGGAATTCTCCAGAATGCCACCGAGGCAACTGTTTTAATAGGGCGGGTAAACAAATAAATATACTCATTTCCAGAATCCCCTTAATTCTAACAGACTTATTAAATGAATTCAAGCGATTTTAATCCCAAATGAGGCTCAGCTTTGCCATAACTATCAATAAACTAGAAGGACAGTCTTTCAAATTGATTTTTTAATGGCCAGTTGTTATGCTGTTTAATCTGGGTTGGATCATATTGACACCTAATGGGAGAAACTCTTATGTTGTCTACCCAGAGGCCTTGTCAAACTAAGAAATTACGTTATTTGTTTTATTTTGGGAGTCAGCTACTTTTCATGTGTAAATCGTGATAAGTAAATTTTCATTTCTTTTTTTTTAATTTGTTGTGTAAAGGATATATTTTGTCCGTGTTGTGATATTTAAAGTTATATCCTCCTGTGCATCTTCGGGTATCCATGCTAGTTATATAAGATACTGGGCGATGATATACTGGAATATTAGTTTGAGCATGGAAAATGAAATATTGTGAAACACGGACAAGGTTATATAAGTCAACGGTCATTGTCGTCCATGATAAGAAAATAAGGAGTTCATGTTGATGTTGTCACTCCATCCTTAATCTGTTGCTTCGACTGGCAAGGGATCGTCAAGACCTTTCGAATGACAAGAAGAGTTGCTTTATGATCACAGTAATTATCGATATGGAAATATTTTGCCTGAAAAATGCTTGTGAGTAGTGAAAAAAAAAAACGAACAGAATTACAAACAAAATGGATGAATAACAGTTCAAGTAAATATGGATAAAATGGAGAAAGAAATGAAATGACAGAAAAGTATGAATTAATGAAACTGAATATTGAAGAAGGCAGAGAAAACCATTTAAATAGAAGAGGTGAGTGAAGGAGTTATAATGGTTTGTAACTGACAAAATAGATGGGAAAACAATGCACAACAAGAAAGAAAAACGCAGTAATGGATAGAAAAAGAAAAGAAAGGCGACAAAAATGATGGAAGAATCTGAAAAAGAAAAAGAAAGTAAAGCAAAAAGAAAAAAGGAAAGTGAAAAGTAAAGTAATTAAAGAAGGAAAAGCGAGAAAAATGAACAGTAAAAAAATAGCAAAGAGAGAGAAAAGCAAAACTGAGAAAAGAACAGAAAAATAGAACAGAAAACTGCGAAGGAAAGAAAAGTCAGAAAAAAGAAATCCCACATGCAAGAGAGAAATTGAGGAAAAGAAAAAAGAATGAATGAAAGAGAAAAAAGACATTGTGTGAGTAAAAAAGAAGGAAAGAGAAAAAATAAATGAAGACAGAGAAAGAAGAGAAAGATAAAGTAAAAAGGAAAAAGCAAAACCAATTCTGAGAAAGAAAGAAGTTATCACATAAGAATATGTTGGAGAGAAAGAAAAATCATTGAAAATAATTTAGAAAAGAAAAAGTGTCGTCTCACCGTAGAGTAATGGTTTGGACGCAAGTCTCAAAGACCATGACTACTGCAATTAGTTCGACGCTCGCAAGGCGTCCTACATTTGTGTCCTTGTATCAAGTTAAAGTAAGGTTAGTAAATGCCTTTATAAAAAAAAAAATAAATATTTCGTTTAGTTCGGGAAATTGTTTGTATTTGTCAGTGTCCGTAATTGGATACCTGGGTAACACATATCGATACTAAAAAGAGAATTGACTAAAAAATTCGAATTCCGGTCGCATTTAATGTTCCATTCAGTTCTAATTCCTACTCTTAGACATGAATCTATTTCTTCCCTTGCTATTTTCCATCATCTGGCATCTGAACGAAATGTTTCGTCATTGGTAAACCTCGAAGGTTGATGGGTAAGCAAAACAACTCTCCCGTAATCAGGGGCAACAAAAATATGTTACCTCCATTGTTAGTGTTGACTGCGATCAATAAAAATGTTTGTGTGTGCACAGGTAAAGACAAAAGAAAAATTGATTATATTATTTGTTTCAAGAAGAAAAAACTGTAAAGTTTTCGACAAAGAAGAGAATACAAATGCGCTTGATCCTAGCTGCTAAGTACCGCACACTTATATATTTTCATTTCAGAGATTCTAAAAGTAAACTGTCTTTTCTAATACGCCATTATTTGATTTCTTGCGTGCCCTGATAAAAGCGGGGTATTAATGGGGTGGAATTTACCAGAATATGCAATAAATGCGGGAGTTTTAACAAAATGTGAAGGATCAGAAAATCATTTAAAGAGTCAAAAAGTGCGAAATTAATTAACTCGGGGTATGGAGGGGGAATTTTCGCCCCAAAGTATCACCTTCTATTAGGCATCTAAAAATACTTAGCTTCGGTTCTCAAACAACGGCCAATGTTTGAAAGATTTCTATTCTAACTATAACGTATTTTCTCGAGTGAATCGAGAATAGTCTTTGTTCGAATCCAAATAAAAGATCATTTCACAGCGGGTACGAAAATCTTCAGAGGAAAAATTGTGAAAAATCCAAATGAGTTTTTGTCCTCTTTTTATATGCATTACATCCAAGCAGAGTGTAGTTTATCTTTAGTGGTCAAGGAAAAATAAAATTGGAAGCTGGAAAAGAAAAGAGAGGAAAGGAAGATAGATTTCTGTCAGAAGGTAAAGAAAGAAAGAAAGAAAGAGGATAAAAAGCAAGAAAGAGAAACAGAAGGAAAGGATAGAAAGAGCGAAAAGACGAGAGATTGATAGGAAAGGGGACAACAGAGAGAACAAAAAAGTAACGACGTAAGTGAAAGGCAAAAAGGCGTGGGTTAGCAAAGCTTGTTGGGATCGGTACAAAGCTATTGTGCCGGGACTTAATTGCACATTAAAAGTATTTGCTGCAAATCTCTAGCTAAAAACGGCGTAAAATCGTCTTCAGTGTCTTCGCGACAGGTCTGCGCCTTTTGCGATTGGGTCTCGCCGGACTCAATTCTTTCGCGACCGAAGAAGCATTTACGCGGATGAATACAGTTGAGACGTGTAAACGTTAATGGTGCGGAACGTTAAATTATTAGAGACGAAAAAGCAGCAGGCAAGTGAGAATGAGAAAAGGAAAAGAATGAAGGATGAAGAAGGATGCTAGTTGTCTCCAATGAGCTGACTGTCGACCGATATTTCGCGATAAGAAACCTCGAGTTAGGAATGATGGGGAAAGGAATAACTGGTCGAAAAACGGGGATCAGGAAACAATGAGAGTGGGTGGCATATTTCCTCATCGATAGAGCGTTGATTTATACCAAGATTCATCATAGACGACAACCTACATCTGGTTGCATTAGATAAAAAATAGTAAAACTAATAGCCGGAAGAGAGAAGAGGATAAAATGGTACTAGTTTGGTTGACCGATGTTTTCTTGGGCACAAACCAACCATAAATTCACGACTCTGATTCATTGGTTGGCCGTAACAAGTTCGTTGCACTAACAGTTTGAACTTACGTCTATTAACTTAAACGGTAAAGATTCGATAACCGTGAAATCTGGAGTTACAATCCAAACACACTTTATTTTACAAATTTATGAACGCCTGGTAGGTCAGTAGGGTGCTGATCATATAGGCTGCTAGTATCCAGACAACATTATACAAATTTAACCTTATGCCAAACTTGACTTTATAAAAAAAATACATTACATAGTGGACTGATCTCATAAAGTGTGAATACCATTCTCACTGAGAATAATGTAGATTTTGGCCAAAGTTGACAAAATTCAATAACACATTCTTGCTAGGGAAAAATATTGATTTAAAAACGATAACAAAAATCATTTTTGAAAGGTGATTGTAGATTACGGGCAATAAAGCAGGTTGCATTGATGCTCGGGTTGTCAGCTTGGTGACTGACTACCTTTAAAAGTCCAACGATGCAAAATTTTGAATTTATTTGTGCAAGTTGGCTTTTTCTCAACCGTGTTTTATCATGCATAGCCTCAAAATATGCACTTACTTTCTTTTTTATACCCTTCAGCAACCTCATTCAGCAACCTTTTACCGCTTGAGTCATGTATTGGGTGAACAATAGTGTAAAAAATTTATGAAGTACTATGGATTCTTGAGAAATAGTGGAGTGGTTTCCCGTAGCTTTCTTCATGGTTTGGGATTCAGAGATTTCCTTTTCTTAGATTGGTTGGTATCTAAGGCTATCAAGTCCAGTCTACCCTACCTTGGAAGGAGACAAGAGATGGAGTCATGCCTTTTTCAATGTCATTAGTTGGAAAATGAATGCACCGAACAAAGTCTGAATTTGAACTCAGCTCCTCAGCCCAAATTAATCTAGACTATTAAAAAAATGAAAAAACGAAAGAAAAGAAAACTAAAAAGCACTGTAATTCAACATTGTTACTTTGGACAACCCTGACCTATGTTGCTCCATTTCAGGTTTCAAGTTTATTTCCAGTCATTCATCGAAAAAGAAAAGCATTGCTCTGTAAGTAAAATGAAATTTACCCTTCTTTAGTCCTGCCAGTCTAAGATATGAAATCTATGAAGATAAAATTATTTTCATAAAAACAATATTTTCAGAATGAATCAATAAGTCTAACTAAAGGGAATTTAAAAAGGGAAGAATCAATGATTGCAAATGACTTGCAGTCAACTAGTGTTTGCTTCACAAAATCCTAAAAAAAACAAAAACAAAAAACCAAAACAAAGAAAAGCAAAACAAACATAAATTTCTATCTATCTATCTATCTATCTATCTATCTATCTATCTATCTATCTATCACACACTTTCACACACACACACACACACACACACACACACACACACACACACACACACACGTGTGTGTGTATGTATGTATGTATGTGTGTGTGTGTATGTATATGTCTGTGTGTGTGCATGCGTGGAGGGAGAGAATAGCTTTTTGTAAGGATCTTTATACATATTTTAGGCACATTTGAATAAAAACAAATTACTTCCAAACACGATTTCCCGCGCAAAAAGAGGGAAGCGGGAGAAATTGAGAGAAAAAAGTAGAGGGGCAAAAAACGCCAGATATATGACTTCTATATAATAAATGCGAATGTCAGTATGTCACTGTGTCACACTTTTCAATTACAGGGACATAACTCTCTAACTTTCAATAGATCGTGTTACAGAAATTTTGAATTCCCAAGTTTTACTGCGATTGTTTTCGATTTTTTTTAACTTGGAAATACATTTGAGAATAATCGAAATTAAATCCAGCGAAAGACACCCATGAAATAAAAATAATTGTTTGTACGGAAAGTAACGACCTACGTGCATCAAATTGTCTTTAAATTAAGTGGCGGCAGAAGAATTATCGTTGAACTTTCACAAGGTAAGCTTAAATATTAATGCAATACTTAAAAATGCAGCGATCAATTTTGAGTTATTCTCTAGTTTATTGCTGCCTATTTATGGCAGCAGTATGCCTCGCAAAAATAAATCTTCCCTAACAGAGAACCAAATTGCAATCAAAAGGAGCCAAGGCTGCAGCGAGGAAAAGAAAGTCCTGTGCAAATGAAAATCCAGGCTCTATCCACGATATTGAGTACTCTTCCTCCATAAATATAGTAAATTTTAATATATACACACACACACACACACACACACACACACACACACACACACACACACACACACATATATATATATATATATATATATATATATATATATATATATATATATATATATGCAGAGCATTACAAGCTGGATCTAGCATACGTTTATATAACTGTTTAGTAATTTGCTGATGCTGAGTCCCATAAAGGATGAAACGGCCGTCCAGTGCTTTTCTGTATATGTATGTGTGATGAAGATTCTAGGTCTAGGCATGATGAATTATTATAAAAATTACACAAATCCCCAAATTGCTAATCAGTTATATAAATTTTTATTATATTATATTTTTCATTCTTGAAAGGTAAGAGCGAATTAAATTTGTTTGCTACTAGTCAACACTAGACGACTAATGTGCGGCTTCTATCTCCTTTGCATCATGCCAAGAATCTCATCAGTGATCCATTCGTTTTTTCTTCTTCGTCCATTCTCCTTTGGGATGATAAGGCAGCGAAGGAGAGCGAGAAGAAGGGACTAAGCATAAACTATAAGAAGACAGAATGCATGGTCATCAGCAAAAAGATGAGCCCGAAATGCGATTTACACGTCAGTGACACTAAAATCAAGCAGGTGTAGAAATTTAATTATCTGGGAAGAGTTCTGACCGAGGACGGTAAGTGCGACGCTGAGATCCGAAGATGTATTGGGATGGCCAAAGACCCATTCTAAAAGCTAAGCAGAGTATTACCAGACAGGAGGATTTCGTTGGTAACAAAGAAAAAAAGTACTTTTGGAGGTTTTAGAGAAGATGCAAACAAAGTGGAAATTTATACTTAACATCAGGAAGAGTCAGCTGAAATTTCTGGTATACGTAATGAAAAATAAGGGCTTGGAAAATCTGATACTCACAGGGCGGATAGGGAGAAAGTGGGACAAGGGGAAGCAACGCGTGACATACTTAGTGGACTTAAATGGATGGCAGAACAGAAAGTAGCAAAAAGACAAAACTTATTGAGAACTACAAGGGATAGGAGGAAGTGAAGAGCCATGATCGCCTACATCTTGAAGGGACACGTCACATAAAAGAAGAATGTGCGTAAGAGTTTGTGGAGAATCGGTCAGTCGCCTTCGCTGCTATTCATTACCGTTAGGCATTACTTGTGTATCCATCGACTGAAGTCGCCAAACTATTTCTAGAGGAGATACTTATAAAAAGTATCTCCTACAAGTCTGGCTGAAGGTGTGGGTGTGTCATATCAGCACCAGTGATGAGCCTACAGTAGAGTGGACGTCTAATATTTATATCATGGAATGCATAGGGTTAATGAATTTATAAAAGTTGTATGGCGTCTAACCTTGTGGCGCAAGTTACTTGTAAGTCAAAGAATTTAAATTTGGAAGAAATTGTATTTGTTACTGTGGGTCTCAGAATAAGTGGTTATCGAGTTACGGTCGGATGTATAGTAAGAAAATGTATTTCTACTCAGTGTTCCAATTTTTTGAATGAATCGAAGAACATATATCGACCTATACAGCTAATTTTATTATTTTTATCTCATCTGGTTTCCATACAATTTACTTTTATCTCCTGTTAATGTGTGTACTGATGATAGAACATGGTTTTAGGCGTACATATATCCTGAAACAGTAAAACTGCAGGCACAATTATTTCTTAAGTTTCTGCTGCAATGGAAAGACAATGCAACAAAGTACAGTAACAGAATCGTTCACTCTCAACGGTTTATATGAATGAAATAAATACAATTGAGGAAAATGGGAACGCCTTATATAATACTAGTTTAAAAGCCGCGCTATCGGGCAGCATTTAAGCTAGTTCCTGCGGAGGGCTCTTGATTGTGTCTTCGGCTTGTTCAGGAGTTTGAAAGTCCCTAAGTCTTTGCATATTCTCAGTAATGGAAGCTTTCCTGGCTGCCCAATATTTGAAGATATAAAAGTTCTATCCAGAGAGAAAGTGAGTGATAGAGTCAGAAAATTTTAAAAGTATTTCAAATATTATTTTGTGGCAAAACAAATTTAGAGAAAGAAAACTTGAACTCGAAGAACCGACCTATTTCAATACTTGACTTAATTTCCTTCCACCTTTTCATCATTTATTTTCTTTCTTCACATCATTTTTCTTCCCCTCTTTGTTTTTTTCTTCTTTTCTTTCACATTTTTATTCTTTTTTCCTATTCTTCATTGTTTTCTTTCCCTCTTTTTCTCTTTCATTGTTTATTTTTACTTTTTCCACGCTTTCCTTGCTTCTTTCTGTTTTGTGACCATTACATGACATATTTACGACTTACTATCATTATCATTGTCCATTTTAACTTCATTTGTTACTCTTCCTATATTTCTTATTGCATTCCAGCCTTTTCATTCGTTAGCATTCTTTGACTTTCCTCTTTTTTCTCTTTTTTCTTCTCTTTTTCAAATATTTCTTTTATTATTTCATTTTCACCTATAGATTCTTTCTTTCTTTCTTTCTTTCTTTCTTTCTTTCTTTCTTCAATATAATTAATAATTTTTGCAAAGTTCTCATCAGTCAAATAAACACTAATAGCACGGAGTGTACGGACTGACAAGTAATTAAAACTTGATGATATATAAATGAAATACGATTATAATTGCACGCATCAATGTTTTAATGCTCTCTCTCTCTCTTTCTCTCTCTCCCCTACACACAAATAAAGCGCGATTTCGATGGACATTAGTTCGTTCGAAAATTTGTCTTACATTTTGTGAGAGTGAGTTGTAGAAAATATTCTTTCTGCGATACGAAAATTGAAGATTTGTGTCCATATATGAACAATTACTTTACCAGATAAAATAATAATAATAATAATAATAATAATAATAATAATAATAATAAGAAGAAGAAGAAGAAGAAGAAGAAGAAGAAGAAGAAGAAGAAATAAAACAAGTGGGAAGCATGCGTACATCTATGAAAAACGAAGAAATAAGAATTTTGTTTTGTACATAAAGAAAGAAAGGGTCAGCAAGTTTATCTTGCTAAATCAATTACGACTGAGTAGTGAGTTCTATCCTCACTGGGTGCCCCATACTTTCGGCCTTGTGCCACATCTAAGCTACGCTTAGAAAATTACCATAAAGAAAGAAGGTCGAAAGAAAGCGTGAATGTAAGGGAGAAAATGAAATAGGGTTAACTGATAAAAGCAATTAAAAAGTAACTTAAAGTAAAAGAAAGAGTGTATGTGTTAGAAAAAAGAATAGAGACGTTGGTAATTTGTGTTAGAAAGAACGAAAACAATGAAATAAATATAAGAAGTGAAATTGAAATGAATTTAAGTTGAAAAGAGCAAAGAAGAATCAAATTTTTCGACTCTTTTAGGATAATATTGGAAAAATCACTGTTTCACAATTGTGTAATTTCGATATAACGAGCAATTTTTTCTTGCTTGACTAAATTTGATGTAAAACGAGACAAGTGAAATCAGCCAACTTTAATGTTTTTTAATGTTTCATTTATTAAGTAAGTGAAAAATACATGAAAAATTTCAAATAAATTATCCCTTAAAAACTAACTTTATTATAAATGATTACTTGTCATGGTTACTTTTCCAGGTCGGACGCTATGACAGGAACGTTACGGATACCAGTTAAGAAGTAACTAATACGATTATCTAAATAACAGGAAAAATGTAAACAGACATGCTCACACATTTTGTCGAAAAGGTGGATATTAAAAAAGTAATGAAGAGAACAGAAATGATTAACATTTTTGTCAACTTTCGGTTTTCGAATCCAACGCACCACAACATTTTTTCCGAACTCCTGTTTCTTTTGGTCTTTTAATAGACTAACCAATATATATATATATATATATATATATATATATATATATATATATATATATATATATATATATATATAATTCTAACAATATTATCTTGTGTGTTTGGAATTTTCGTTTTTTATTTATTAGATTATGTTATTTTTATACGTATATATCTGTTTTAATGTCCTTTCTTTCCCTTTTGTTTGTTTCTCTGTTCTATTAGACCATTTTTATTTATGTATATTTGCCCGTATAAGTTATATTTTAATATTTTAATAAGTGGTTAGAATTCGCTTAATAACACTTTCAACCTTGAATATTTCTTGATTGTTGTATCGGACAGTCTAGGTCAATGTATGTGGGTGTGTGTACATGTCCACATCGATGTCTATGTGTATAATAACTTGCATGCACGTTTAATTGTGTATGTATGTGTGTGTTCTGGGTTTTCTTTTTTGTAAAGGATCGTGGAGATGTTTCCCGTCTCGTAAATTTTTTTTGTGTGTGTATATATCTAAATATGTCTGGGTGCTTATGTATTATAATCTGAGTGTGTATGTATTGTCTTTCGCAAGATGTCACAACCCCGTCCCTACACGTGGCATTCAAATGTATCCATGTTGTTCATGAAGTTAAGAGCAGTCGATCTTAACGTCTATTCCAACGTAATTTCAATAAAAACAAAATAAATAGAATAACATATGTATTTTTCTTTTTTCCTCAGTAATTTTATAATCTTAAACTTAATAGAGATTAAATTTAGATTTTAAAATCGGTAATTTTTAATTTTTAATTTCAAATTTTATCATATAATTTAATACTTATTAGTTAGAATAAATTCTATTTTAGTATAACCCCAACTTTAAAGCATTTAATAGCTATTATAACCTTACTTCGTTGTCAAGTTTTTTGAATTCTCGTATACTTGTATTTTGATTGGTTATTCCAGCTTATGTAACAGCGTTTCCCCTGGCGAGGAGTGGCTAATTTGAATCTTTTAAAACCATTTATTCTACATTCAACATCATCACTTGATAAGACATCAGAGTTGTTGAAACAAAATGGTTATATTTGTAGTGATTTTAAAACATATTTATGGCATAATTTTTAAATAAATAATTACATTTGATCTACTCTGTATTGAGCACTCTTTTAAGAATAGTAATCCTATACTTGGGTATATATATATATATATATATATATATATATATATGTGTGTGTGTGTGTGTGTGTGTGTGTGTGTGTGTGTGTGTGTGGTATTGTTGATTATTGACGTCTTCAAGAATTTCTGCATAGAAAACAGAATAAGCTTCCTTATATTTCCTTTTGATTTTAAACCTAGCTTTATATTCTGAGACCATTTTTGAATTTGAATTTAAAAATAGCTTGAAATATATGTCCGAAAAATAGCAAAATTCTAGAATCGAGATTGGATAAATGAGAAATGCTTGTAAGGTTTTTGATTGTCCAAACTATGGCAGAGACTGGATGCGTGAAGATACCAAGAAAGTGGCTCCGATAATATCACCCAGAAATCAATTCTGAGCATGTAAATGCGGGAAACAACAACAACAACAACGACAACAACAACGACAACAACAACAATAACAATTAAAATAATAATAATAATAATAATAATAATAATAATAATAATAATAATAATAATAATAATATTACGATTGCTCAGTCCAGGCCAGAAAATTAGACAAATTTATTAGTGAATATCGCTGTTTCAACAGATGACAGTAAAATTGAGGAAAATAAAAATTTAAAAAAACTGAAAAGAAAAGTATAAAAATTTTGAAAATGAAGATGACAGTTGCACCCATCATTAGTAGAGTACTTAGAACAGTCCAGAAGAACTTTGCCAAAACATTGGATGATCTGGAAATCCATGGAAAATCTTAACCGTCCAAACAACAACGTTATCAAAATTAACGACAAAACTGAGATATGCTGCCAATTAATCTCTAATGACTACTAGCAAAAGATACTTCCGGTGTAAAGATATAAATTGTGTAAAAATTGAAACATTGACAATGACAGTAAAAGTAATGTGGATATTATTTTGATATGAAGAAAGGAAAGAATTTGTACTATCACTGTTGCGATGGTGATGAAATATATTATTAGATCGCTTATTAACCATCATCATCACCATCATCAGCATTATTACTAGTAATAATAATAGAAGCATTAGTCGTAATAGAACTAATAATTGTAATGACAGTAGAAGTAATAATATCAATAATAAAGGATTATTATTACTTAACAACTGCAGTAATTATGTCAAGCGTAATTAATTTCTCATTCGTTACATTCTCAAAGCTGATCGATTGAAATAATAATCATTGCAACCGAATAAAATCAATAATAAATAGAGTGAAATAAATCGTTCATTATTACCCTACCCGGTACAATGATATAATTGGTTAGATAGAGGTCTTTAAAAGGAAAATTATAAACTTTGGACGGCATCTGAAACTGGTGATTGGTTCGTCTCCTTTCACCGACCTCAACTGACCTTCTCTGAGTAAAGCCGGCCGTTTCGATCGTCAAAGGTCTGACACGAAAGTGATAAAAGTCTTATGACGTGGAAATAGTTTTTCCGCTTGAATTAGATTTACGGACATGCGTCGCTGCAAGTGCAAATTTGATCTTTTCTCGGAGCCGCTGATGATCTTCGGAGCCAATAGGATTTTAAAATGATGAGATGATTGCCTTACTGCCTGAGTGACTTTTGATGATTCAAATTTGCTTTCACTTTTCTTTTTCTCATTTATGACTTTTCCCTTTTCTTCTTTGTTATATTTAGGTTGTCACTTTGCCATTTTTTCTTTCTTTTTTTCACCCGTTCAGAATTTGAACCACTTTCTTTCTCTTTTTGCTTCTCATTTTCTTTCTTTTTTAATCTCTTAGGTTCTTTTGATTTAAAATTCGTTCATTAAACCTTTGTGTATTTTCTTTCTTTCTTTCTTTCTTTCTTTCTTTCTTTCTTTCTTTCTTTCTTTCTTTCTTTTGTTTTTAATCTTCTTCACTTCCTTCCCTCTTAAACAGTCTTCCTATTGGCTGTATTCTCTTTTTTTCCTTTCCCTCTTTTGCCTTAAATCCTTTCTTTGTTTGTTCTCCTCTACGTCCTCCAATCACCTCACTCCGATTCGTTTACAGACGACCCCAACCCTGAATCGTTACATCAAAGACTTTGCAGTTAATCAACCGATGCTCTATCAGCGCCAATGAACTGAACATTAAACCCTTCCTATAATCTTCTTCGTTTTGTGAAAATCATTTGAGTCAAGAGTTAGCACAAATAGTTCACATAGTCAACGGATTGGGCAATGTCGATTGCGACCAAACAGATTGTCCGTATATTGATTGCAATATAATGAGAAATGGTTTCACTTGTTCTCTTCATCAGTAATTTATTCCTTTTTGTACTAAGTATTTCTTTTTTTCTTTCTTTAAATTATTGTATTTTCCTTCGTTTTTTGAATGTTTAATAATTATTAACAATAATTGATAAGTAGTTAAAGACCATTATAAATATAGTGAAGATGAATTCTTGCGATTATGAAAGTGTCGAATTGAAAATAAAAATAATCACTTTAGTAGCACTAAATATATATGCTTTGAATGAAATGTGGCTTACGGGTGATGAACTGAAAACTTGCCAGCAAGAATGGCTGTAACGTACGCTGAAGGTTGGATTTTTGAAAATTGACTTTTAGATGATGTTTTTTTACCTTTGTTCTAACTTTTATGTCTAGCGTAGAGTCATCATCGGCCACGTCTAGAAGGTTATTCTATCGATTGATTGATTTGTTTTTACGGATTATCAACCTTTTGCGGATTATCTAAAGCAATAAAATATTTTTGAATTGTAAGAATTGGAGGGGGGGTGGGAGATAATCATTTTTATTGATACAAGTTCTACTAATAAGCCCATAGCGGGAATGAGAAGGTTTTGATTCATAACGTTCCCAAGAATATTTGCGTGTAATTGAATATAACGAACCCGACTGGAACTGAAACACGGCTCTCCGATTTCCAATTCATAACCGTTATCCATTACACCACCCGCACATCAAAGCTTATACTGCCGGTCAGCCATCTAAATAATGAACAGACTCAACGTTACTTAAATTCAGTGATCGTACGAGAACCGGTGTTTCAATGTGATATGGCCATATGCACACACACACACACACACACACACACACACGCACACACACACACACACACATATATATATATATATATATATATATATATACAAATTCCATTAAAAGCGACTGACAAGCTACTGCTGTTAAGTTTTTTATTTAATTTTTCATGCAATCTTATAAATTTTTCTTTTCTGGACATAAATTATATAAAAAGTGTTCAAATGTTTTATATGTCCGAGCTCTTTCAACTATACCTTTCGTCATTATCAAGACTGAATTTTACTTTTTACTTTTAACTTAATGTCTGGGTTGTATTATGTAGAGTTACTAAACACGGTCAGTACATTGTAATAGTATTCATAGTTGATATTATTGAGTTTTGGCTTTTACTTTTTTTTTTATTAATAATGGGTGAGGCTATTATATTTGTATTATCAACGAGTATACTTCGGATAGAGTTTGGTAGGTCTCCATGTGTATTTAAATTATACCTAATTGAGCTATGGTCAGAGAGATGTAACTTGATGAATTTTCTTGTTAAGTATGTTGTAGTATATCCAATATAATTATTTTAGAATTTGGATTAATCAGGAACATAGTTCCTAAAGGGACATGTGAATTCGTAAATAATATTGGTTCTCTGTGATATGGATCTTGCAGGTGAGTTATTGCTGATGAGAAAGAAGTTAGTAGCTTTATATTTTTTATAGTTGATAATTTAATTTTCTTGTTTTATTAATGTTTACAGTTTAGTTTAATTTTTAAAAAATTAGAATAGAATAGAACCAAATGTTATACTCTTATCGCAAAATTAATGAAAAAGCTATGGCTTTTGATCACAAGAAGGATATCTTGAGTGAACACTTTTCAGCAATGGCCCTCAAGATGGTTAGAATGAAATACAGTTCAGATATAGTAATACGTGCTTTTGAGTACTATATAACATCACGGTCATTGTACAATAGATTAAGACAGGATTTTCAATTACCATGAAAGACTGTGTGTCCAGTTGTAGCATTTTTAGCTGAAACTATTTTAACTGTTCAATTGTTAAGAAGGATGACACCAAAGTTTCAAAACTTAATGAAATAGGGTGGATAATTCTACACGATGAAGTATATTTCAAGAAAATGTTATTATATCATGACAAGCAAACAACTATTTGGAAAGTCAGTTGACAATCCATCTCTACTTTCTCAAACAAGTATAATATTGATATGTCTTAAAGGGGGTTCAAAATTTCTTACAAGATTGATTCCAATTTCAAAATTAACATCATCCTTTCTATCTGAACAAAATAAGTTAACAATTCAGACGAGTAAATCAAGCTTTTTGTAAATTATATTGCACACTCCCAGAAAAACCTTGGTTAACTGAAAATGATAAACATGTTCTGTTTTGCTACTACCATACACCATACTTGTAATGGAATTGTTAGTGTATGTAGACACCTTTTAGCTACAAGCCATAAATATGTGCTACTTGGACAATTTACAACTGATCCATTAGAAAAAGAATGGCTGTAACGTACGCTGAAGGTTGGATTTTTGAAAATTGACTTTTAGATGATGTTTTTTTACCTTTGTTCTAACTTTTATGTCTAGCGTAGAGTCATCATCGGCCACGTCTAGAAGGTTATTCTATCGATTGATTGATTTGTTTTTACGGATTATCAACCTTTTGCGGATTATCTAAAGCAATAAAATATTTTTGAATTGTAAGAATTGGAGGGGGGGTGGGAGATAATCATTTTTATTGATACAAGTTCTACTAATAAGCCCATAGCGGGAATGAGAAGGTTTTGATTCATAACGTTCCCAAGAATATTTGCGTGTAATTGAATATAACGAACCCGACTGGAACTGAAACACGGCTCTCCGATTTCCAATTCATAACCGTTATCCATTACACCACCCGCACATCAAAGCTTATACTGCCGGTCAGCCATCTAAATAATGAACAGACTCAACGTTACTTAAATTCAGTGATCGTACGAGAACCGGTGTTTCAATGTGATATGGCCATATGCACACACACACACACACGCACACACACACACACACACACGCACACACACACACACATATATATATATATATATATATATATATATATATATATATATACAAATTCCATTAAAAGCGACTGACAAGCTACTGCTGTTAAGTTTTTTATTTAATTTTTCATGACGAGTAAATCAAGCTTTTTGTAAATTATATTGCACACTCCCAGAAAAACCTTGGTTAACTGAAAATGATAAACATGTTCTGTTTTGCTACTACCATACACCATACTTGTAATGGAATTGTTAGTGTATGTAGACACCTTTTAGCTACAAGCCATAAATATGTGCTACTTGGACAATTTACAACTGATCCATTAGAAAAAGAATTTAGTAAACTTTGTCAAGGATCAGGTGGCACCTATTTTATAAATGTCCAAAAGTGTATTTAAAAGCTCCATATTAAGCAGACATCTTTACATTAAATCTAAATGTAAATATTGATGCTTTTAATGTTAAGCCAGGTCACCAATGTACATCTTGTGATTATAATCTTTGTAAGGAAGATTCAGAAGTATTTGACAATCTGGAAAATTTAAAACCATCTCTTTCTGACGAAATAAAAATGGTTCTCGTATACATAGCTGGATACATTACAAGAAAATATAATCAACCTAGTGTATATGAAATCCATTTTTATTATGAAAAGTATGGAAAATATAGCAAATTGAATTGACCGTGGAAAACTAAAGGTTTCTGCTGACCACATTTGCTAATGGTTATTTTTTGTTTCATTTTTTGTTTCATTCTTTTTCATACAACAAAGGAAAATGTGTGATATAAATCATTAAGTAACATTTTATGCTTAGTTTGAATAACGGTTTCAGGTATACCTGTAAATTGTGTGAATGTTTCTATTTCAATTTTATGTAGATCGTATCTTTTAACCAGAAATTTTAACTACCTCTTTGTTTTGTTGAATACATATCAGTGTTCACAACAAAAATACATATTTTTATTTATTTAACTCTCAACACATCCTATTATCCTCAGGTATGGGTCAAAATGTTATTCCAAGTATTTTTTAAAATAGTTAACAATCTTGTTCCAAAGTTTCTGAAACTTAAACATTTTTCAATAGGCCTCTAGTTCTGGTTCTTAGTTTCTCGTGCGCAGACCTGGAGTATGAGCCATGAGCTAAATTAATGTTCAGTCTTTAAGTCAGATTTCTTGTCAATATCAATGTCAGTGTCTTTCTATTCTCTTTCCATTTTGAAAATAAATATCGTGACACTCGCAGATTGCTTAGACGTGTTACTTGCACCCGTAGTATTAGCAGGGTTGGTGGTGATATGGTACTAACGAAGATTCTGTAACGCAAATGGAAACAAAATATTTCGACTACCATTTCACAAAGAAATTAATTCGTCTGTGATTCTAAAATATCAATGGATCAAGGAAATTATAAGTATTTTTTACGTTAATAGAAATATATTTAAACAGTTACAAACAAGATGTCCTGCCATGCATACATCTATATACGAGTGCTATATACTGAAAAGTTCTTGTCATGAGCAAGAAGAAATTTAAAAAGTCCAAATTTGGATCACTTCGTCGGACTTTAGGGAGTAGGTTGGGTCGAAAGTTTTTCAGCATACTCTTATGCACAGGATGCCCAGAAGTCACCTAAGGATTTAAAATATATATCCATTTTTTACTTAACTTTCGATAGCATTCACCATAACAATGGCTAATAAGTCTGACTGTAGGTCTCAAATCTTTGCACAAATGTTATCCTTCAGTTGCCGAATTGTATGTAGCTTATTGATGTATACACGCTGCTTATGGTGACCTCAAAGAAAAGTGAGACGTCAGACCAGGAGAACGTGGTGGCCATAAACTTTTGGAGTTTCATGAAATTATCCAGTGATCGAAAATTTGTCTCAGAAGCTCCATCGTTACTCGGGTCGTGTATGCAGTGGCGCCATCTTGTTGAAACATCTCAGTTTTGTTCTGCACTACTGGACGCAAAAAGTCTCGATCATCACTCGATTCCGTTCACTAGTGATTTTCATTGCATTGCCATTTTCATCTAAAATGAAAAAGAACTTTTTAATGCATAATATATACTTTTGGAGTTTCATGAAATTATCCAGTGATCAAAAGTTTGCCTCAGAAGCTCCATCGTTACCCGGGTCGTGTATGCAGTGGCGCCATCTTGTTGAAACATCTCAGTTTTGTTCTGCACTACTGGACGCAAAAAGTCTCGATCATCACTCGATTCCGTTCACTAGTGATTTTCATTGCATTGCCATTTTCATCTAAAATGAAAAAGAACTTTTTAATGCATAATATATACTTTTGGAGTTTCATGAAATTATCCAGTGATCAAAAGTTTGCCTCAGAAGCTCCATCGTTACCCGGGTCGTGTATGCAGTGGCGCCATCTTGTTGAAACATCTCAGTTTTGTTCTGCACTACTGGACGCAAAAAGTCTCGATCATCACCCGATTCCGTTCACTAGTGATTTTCTTGCATTGCCATTTTCATCTAAAATGAAAAAGAACGTTTAAATGCATAATATATACGCCTATTCATTAATTACTCTTTGAATATATGATTATTGAAATGTGAATATATTGCTCGGAATGGTTTTAAGATTTGAATAATTCATTGACTTGACTAAACACACATACACACACACAGTTATTGCAAACTCTCCTTCTATCTAGCACACAATCACACATATGAAGTGAGAAAGAGAAATTTTTATAAAGGAAGAGTGAAGTTATGTTTCTCCTGCTAATAAATATGGTTTTTGCTTACAGATTTATGATTCAAATACAATCTCAATCTGCGCTATAAATTTGTAATTTATTGTTTGATATTAGAGACACGACTGCATTAATTGATGGAGTAAAATCGATTTAGAGGGAAAATTTGGAGGATGGCACAAAAATAAACACACACACATATGTATATATATTAATAAATATTTGCATAGGCAATTATATGTATTGAATTATAAATATATATAGACGCAAACATACACACACATACAAACATATATATATATATATATATATATATATATATATATATATATATATATATATATATATATATATATATATATAATATTAGATACCGCCAAAGATTCACTAAAAAATGAGTATACTAAGCTTAATAAAAATAAATTTTATCGTCAAAATCTTTGTTATTATTAAGAAAGACCAAAGGATTTTTTGAAGCAATTTTTTAATTCTTTTTAGAACCTTCAAAATTTTGAATGTAGCTTCTCCGGTGTCAACTAATAAATTAGTTTGGGAAATTTTTTTAGATGAAAAACACACTGATTTGGAAATTCTTTCAAAAATCAGATAATTGTCGGATTTTAATGAAACTTTTAGGACTTATTCGCAAATGAAGGAAAATTATTTTGAAATGTTTCTATTTTTAAAAGAAAAATCTTTTTTTTACATTCGTTACCCACCACCCAACTTCTTATTTAATTTCATGAAAAAAGTTATTTTTTGTAGCGCTTAATGTTTATATTAGTTATAAGGAAAAGTTCTCGGAGAACTTTAATCATCTAATTTTGGGGGTCAAACGGGACCCCCAGTTACAGATAATCTACCCTGCATCGTCAAATAAAAATGCAATAAAATTAAGACATTATTTAATTAGAAAAGTTTTAATTGCTTTTAGGTATAACATAAATTATGGATCCTATTGCCTTAAGAAAAAAATATCGATGAATAATGAATTTTTATCAATTTAAATTTTTTTAAATTAGAATACTTTATAAACTTTTAAACCTTTTAAAATTCTGTTTAATTTGTAGCGCTTAAGTAATATTGTTATTAAATTACGACTGTATTTACTAATCATAAATGAAAAAGCTTACTACAATTCAAAGACCTCCAGTATTTTATAAATAATTTTGAATTTATTTTGTGTGTGTATAAATGTGTCGATTTTTATAAATACGGATGTCCAGACGTGACATTATCAGAAAATAAGATAAATGGTAATGTTCCTCTACAAGCGCCTTCATAAGTTAGACTATGAAGCCAAAGTACTCAAAATTCAATAAAATATTAGATTGCTTAGAATATTTTTCTAACTTTTCAAGATTACTGGGTGGTTGAAAAAATTATATAAAAAAGAATGTTCACCTTATATTCGTCAAGTAATTGTTAGAGTTATGATCTCTTTAGAAAAAATTCCAAAACATAAGTCTATCGCGAAAGTTATCAACACCTCATAAAATCACCCACCTATGCGTTAAAATGTTTTTTTCTGCAATATTTTAAGCTAAAAGTAAGTAATATTTGTTTCAAATCAGATTAGTCAAACTATAAATCAGTTAATCGACCTATTTTAGGTCGATTAACTGATTTATAGTTTGACTAATCAGATTAGTCAAACTATAAATCAGTTAATCGACCTATTTTAGGTCGATTAACTGATTTATAGTTTGACTAATCTGATTTGAAACAAATATTACAGTTTCAGTCAAATTATATTTTATTTTTGAAATATTTTTTTAATAACGAGAATTACGGTGTGTTGACAGATTTGTCAATATGGACGATTTTAGCGTTTTTGAGAATGATAAAAAAAAACATTCCGATCAATTTAAATTTAAGTGTTTTTCTTATTGGAAATATTAAATTTAATCTATTGATTTGAAATTAAAACTAAAATAAAAGCTTCAAGAAAGACGTTTCATTTTTTAAAAATACATTTTATATCTTTTATATCTTAGGTATCACTTTTGTTTTGAAGTACCTAAATGAATTATTGCTGCCTAAATATATAATATATTTAGGCAGCAAGAATTCATTTGAACATGTTTTACTAAATTCAGCTTATTTAAATCTAGCTATCTATATAATATAATATAATATAATATAAAGGTTGTTTAAAATTCTGAGGATTCCACATAGATTTTAAAATTATAAAAGTGTAAAAACAGCCTCCAATATTGACGTCTTAAATCTATTTTGATATGGAACTGGTAGAGTGAAAACATTCTTGATTTGAGAACACAAGCGAAATGTGTATATATTTTCCTTACACTTGGGATCTATTATGTGTGCTATTGAGTGTGCGTACGTGCATGTGCCTTTTTAAGGCGGAATGGAACGCTAGCGCCCAACAAACATAATTCCGTGTCTATGTTCGGACAGGGTGTACTTTATTCGGAATTATTTTCCCATACATGAACAATCAGTCAAATAAAATTTGCTTCTATCTATTCACGCAAGCAAATCCTCACACTTACTGACACGGCAACACCGCGTGTGTTTAAGTTATGTGATATGATAATTACTACGTGATAAATATCGCCCTACATGTATAAAAATTAGTTTGATTTCCTTAAAGCTCAAATCATTACAAAAGTGAAATGTGGCCCAATTCTTGCACAGACAAATTTATAGAAGCTGAAAATCTGTTTCCACTTTTTTCCACTCTAAGTGATTAACAAATGCGACTGGAGATTTTTAAAATAAATAGAAATTCAAATAATTCCTGCATTTTGAATTTTTGGATTTTATAAAAGGTGAATTTAATGATTCTATCTTTCTTTTATATTTCTAAATTGGCAGTTTCTATAAGGATTTCTGGAGAGAATCTTAAGACCACTGCCCTTATTTCATTTGTCCTTAGATTTATGATTAGATTAGATTTATATATATTTTTATATTAGATTAGATTTATATATATTTTTTATATATCACGAACAATATTGGGGAAAAATGTATGACAAAATGGAAAACGTTTTCTTGTGACACGTCTGGTAGAACTTCTATTATCATAGTGATGAAAAAAAAAGAAAAAGAATCTAAATGAAATCGGCTAGATTAAAAAAAATTAAATTAAAAATTCCTATCATCCCTCGTTTGAGCGTGTGTAGTTGCACCAACATAACAAATTTAGTCCGATTAAATCCTTAAGGACGAAACGCGTCACAAGAAAACTTTTTGCACTTTGTCATACATGTTCCACTTAAATTTATCAAAATGTTTCTTTGTAATAAAATTTTGGGAAAATATTTTTTCAAATTAATTTTACACCATTATTTCTCAAATTATTTTTTTTAATTTACAAAACAAATAAAAGTAAATATTTGTTTACAGTGAAATTAAAATCCACAAAAAAGCATATATTATATTCATTTTATATTTATGATATTAATTTTATTATAATGACCATTCTTTTTTTAATATTTTGTTATTTTTAAATAATATTCATTATTGTCTACTAAAATCGTTTCTAAATAAATTGTCATGAAAACGCGATTTTTCTCCTCCGTTAATCCCAAATATTTCGATTATTTTCATTGAAATTACAATGAAAAAGATGATCTCTATTATTTGCCTTTTTGACCTTTAACTTTGCAATTGAAAATTGTACATCTATCATATGAAATCATTAAGAATTAATGAATTATGAAGCCATATTTTGTTATTGCCTGATGATACCTATGACAATAATGTTAACAAAAAAGAATATCATGAATAAAAATATGAGATGAAGAAATTTGTCAGGTGAAAATAATAAGAAAAGGGTAATGGTGATATAAAAATGAAAATCAGAGAGAGAGAGAGAGAGAGAGAGAGAGAGAGCGAGAAGATTCGAATAAAAAAAATGAAGGGCAAATTTTAATCTAGGAAATTGATAATGTGAATAAAGAGTAGTCGTAGTAGTAGTTGATTGAGTGTTCCTTCGTAACTATTAAACCATAGCAAATAAGATTAAGTTCCACCCATTGAAGTATTCTGATTCGTTGAATCGACCACGGATATGGGCGGTGCCACCATATCTCCCTTACTTCGCTACTCAACAAATGTAATCATTTGATGTAATCAGTCTTTTCTTTTTGAACTCTCTCATGAACTCTCACATAAGTGGATTCATTATCAAGACAAAATTCAATTCCTTCACGTTGTTATGAAGAAGAAAAAGGGAAAAGCAAGAAAAAGAAAGCCTCCTATTTTCTGCCACTTCGTTCAATCAGATTCTTTCGACGGCATCAGTCAATCACCTACTTAACCGGTTTCAAGTGGTCCGTCACTTTTTTTTCGCTCTCTGTTTTATTGCGATAATAATGAAGCCTCTCATGTAACTACTTGACTTTCGAATAACGACGTAAGACGAAATGCAGTCTTAAATCTTTTCTTCCGATGACCGACCGCAAACAGGTGACATCGGGTAAGAAATGTCATTGTGAATGAAAGTAATTTTCTTTTTACATCAGTCAGTGTGAAGAGCTATGTAAGTGTCACAGGTTTAGTAAATCCCTACAGAGTCAGTGATCCACCCGATGTGCATTAAATAAATAAAACTGATATATATATATATATATATATAGAGAGAGAGAGATAGATAGATAGATAGATAGATAGATAGATAGATAGATAGATAGATAGAGAATGGAGCAGACTGGGGTAGATAGATAGATATCTGTTTAAATAAATGAAAGTTTAATGCGACCGTAGAGAGGCAAATAATTGAGTTTACCGAATCATGTAAATCCGTAAGGAAATAGATTTGTCGACGAAAACATTTAGTAATATATATATATATATATATATATATATATATATATATATATATATATATATATATATATATATATATAGAGAGAGAGAGAGAGAGAGAGAGAGAGAGAGAGAGAAGGACGTGAGGAAGAGAAAAAAGGTTAAAAATAAAACACCAAACGAATAGAGAGGAGATAACAACACTATCAAATAAACTCTTTGTATCACAGCTTAATCTAATATAGAATATAATGTAGGTGTCAGTAAAGCTTGAACTCACTACTCGTCAGAAGATTAACTTGCCAACCATCGATCTACGGCAGGTACCTTATAACAAACACATAAGCAATCAGGTTTTTAATCATCCGTATTCAATTAACTCAACTAAGTATTTTTTCACTGACAGGGATACGCTAACAGGGATACGCTAAAATATAAATGCGAGTTGGATAAATGAGAGCAGTAATTATAAAAAGAGTGAAAAATAAAAATCCAATATATTTTATTTTTAAAGTATACTTATTTTGGTAGGTATCTCAACGAGATCGCGAAAAATCAGCATACCGTGATGAAAACATGCTATATAGTTTTATCGCCATCATTATGTTATTATTAAGAGGAAGGATTAAAGTATTTTTGGTTTATTTAATTAAATTTTTTACTCCTTTTTAGAACATTTGAAATTTTGATTAATAACATGTTTTCTTGCGTCGGCGGTTGTGCTAACTTTTTCAGCATATCAAATTTTCGTCTCTTTTTTTTTGCGGTGACAGACAGTAATTTGGAAATTCTTGCAAAAATCAAATAATTGCCAGATTTTGATGAAATTTTCAGGACTTATTCACAAATAAATGAAATTATTTTTGAATTCTTTTATTAGAAAATCTTGGTAAAAATATTCTTACTTAATTTCATGGAAGCTTGAGAAATTCATCGAGATAATTGTTAGTGACTTTTAGTGATTTTTAGTTAAAAGCAGAATTTTTTGAAGGATTTAAATCAGCGAATTTCTTTTGCGAAATCGGACCCTATCTTAGAGAAAATCAGTTCTGAATCGAAAAATATAAAACGCAATAAAACTAAGACATTATTTAATTAGAGAAGCTTTTAATTGCTTTTATGAATAATATATATTAAAAACAATATTGTCTGAAGAAAAAAAATTTCGATGAGAAATGAATTTTTACTAGATTTGTTTTTATTTTTTGGAATTTTTTACAATTTAAAATTGAATAAATTATAAAGTTTGTGAATCTTTTAAAGATCAATTTCGATGAGATAATTCTTAGGGAATATTGTTATCAAGTAAAACTATATTTACTAATCATATATTTTAAAGCTTATTACAATCTGAAGACCAGACTATTTTTAAAAGAATTTCGATTTGTTTATATATATATATGTATATATATGCAGGATTTCTGAAGTATGGATGTACAAACCGACAAATCTACTTTTAAAGGGTCACGTGTTTTAAGGGTTGTCTCATCGCGTTACAGAAAAAAAACTAATGAAATTTGTCGTCTGCTACGCCGTATTTAACTATGAATACGTTCAGCGGTCAATCCGCCGTCAATAAATCGATTAACACGTCAGAAAAACATGACGCTGTGTTTAGGAAATGCTTGTATACAACATTTTATGCTAAGTAAAGTAAGTAATATTAGTTTCAAATCAGCTTACCTTGCTAATTTTCCTCAAATAACGTTTCAGAAACATATATTTCATTTTTGCGAAATTTTTCAAATGGAAAATTAAGTTTTGTTTACAAATGTTTAAAAAATGTATGACGCGTTCGATTTTACTGAGAAAAAAATGCAACTCTATCCAAATAAATATAATTTGTGTCTAAAATACACCAAAGTATTTGCTTACTGGGTAGAGTAAATTTAATCCTCTATCTTTCATTTAAAGCTTCAGGAAAGCATTTCATTTTTAAAAATTCATTTTAAACCTTACGTATACCCAATTCGTGAAGGTATATAAATTTAATTAACAATTAATCACTATATTAAAATTTGATACATGAAATGGATAATTTCTTCTAGTAGAATATTGGAACTTGAATTCTTTAAGGAAATTATATCGCATTGTGTTAAAAAGTTAGGTTTTTAGTGTTTTGGGGCTGGGGCAAATAAACCTTACTTAATCTTCATGCTATAAATATACTCATTTTTTGGTGTGTATGTGGGGGGGGGAACTTGTGTTAATATTATAAAAAGTAAAAAGCAGAACGACCTTAAACGAAAAACCTAAATGGCATTATTCACACGATGTGTTTTATAAGAAGAAAAAGTTTTAATAAAAAAAGACAAAAAATCAAAATGGTTTCAAGAGCTATTCCTTAAAATAAAATATCACATATTTGTATGTACATATGTGTTTATCATTTACGCACTAAAATGCATTGAACATACACATATACGCACACATTCATTTATGTATAAAGCATCAATTTTTATATATATAACTATATACGCACCTCCCAAACACACACACACGCAGACAACACACACACACACGTGTGTGTGTGTGTGAACGTGTCGATAAAAAGAATTTCCTTTTGTCATTATTCATATTGTCTTTTTTACAGACATATTTTTTTTTATTTATATCTGATTTTTGAAAAATATTTATGTATATATGTATGTGTGTATATCTATGTGTGCATGTATGTGTGTATGTATTGTTTAAAATGTGTCCAATATCAGGGATAGAACTGACATGCAGTATTGATTTCTTCGTCCATAGTATATATATATATATATATATATATATATATATATATATATATGTGTGTGTGTGTGTGTGTGTGTGTGTGTGTGTGTGTGTGTGTGCACGCGCGCGCGCGTGTGTACGCATTTTACGATGATAAGGTAATTTGGTCATATTAGGGCCCACACCCTTCCACTCTGTACTTTCGTCTATAATATATTTTCAAATTATTTACAAGTAATTTAAATAATGATTTGAGAACAGTAAAAAACCTATTGATTAATGATAATCGCATATTTATCTAAATGCTTATATGCATAAAGGCAAATATGAAGAAATCCCGAGAAGAATATTGTGCTATTTATAGGAAAAGGAATAAAAGAAAAAGATTAGAAAATAATTTCCAGGAAAAGAAGAAATATCTTTGAACATTAATTAATATTTCTCTGGTTAAAATCAGTGTGTATTACAATATTTTATTTTATTTTTAATGTCAAATTGAAAAACCTTCATTATTTGCAAGCATAAAAGAAAGAAAATGGAATAAAAGTTAAAATGATATTTAAAAAACAAAGATCACACACACACACACACACACACGCGCGCGCATTTGTTGGTATTGATTAATGAACTAATTTCATAATTGAGCGTTATGTATGGTTCACTATAGTTATGCTGTTTTCACACACGCCATCTCTTTCTCTTTTACTCTCTCTCCCCCTCTCTCTCCCCCTCTCTCTCGATAGCTATATAGTTATATATACGAGGTTTTACATGTAGAAAAAACAGATATGAGATAAAATGAATTCATTCAATCGCGTTACTTATAAAGTTACTGCTACCACGATTGTCATCATGATGATTACCACCACCATCACCCCATCGTCAACCATTACCACCACCAGCATTGCCAGGAGCAGCAGCAGTGGCAGCAGCCACGCAAATCTCATCCCCACCTTTACCTTTGCTACCCAGCCCATCATTCTCTAAGTCATTCGTCTGCATTGCGTAGACCTTCTGTTATTTCAATCGCTGTAAACATTCTATTCCTGACGGTTGCTGGACATCGGTGAATACGTTTATCAGAAGAGCAGTCTGTTAAGTACAAACGCATCAACTCTCTGCACACAGACCACCACCACCAGCACCACCACCAGCACCACCACCAGGACCACCACCATCACCAGCACCAACAGCACCAACAGCAACAACAAATAATAATAGCTTGTTATTATTATCATTATTATTATTTTGCGTGGTCAACGTGTGCGTTCAACTTGAGAATGGCATTATGATTACGAGAGCCACAAGAACATAGCTATTGGTGTCTCAGAATTAAACAAGAAACATTTCGATTAGAAAAGTCATTTGTATAATTGGAATAACGATTAGCAAGTATGACAAGATTCCTGATCAATAGAATACGAGCATAGAAAGAAGACTAATAATGTGTAAACAAATGAATAAGAAGACAAAAGAAGAGGAAGAGGAGGAAGACGAAGAACAAGATCACACTTCAAGCTCATTTGATCAACCCGATGATCAGTATTCACAACAAGACGACGACGACGACGACGACGACGAGGAGGAAGAAGTGGATGTCTCAAATATGGCCCCAATGACATCTGAGACGATAAACAGGATCAGACGCTCATCCAACCAAATGGAAAAGTCAAGGATCATAGTTGATTCTACCGATAACTGTCCGCCTTCAAGATCGAGTTCCACTTTGACCAATACAGACTCTTCGAGTAGCACTAAATTTACGATTGATGAAATTCTAAAACCAGATTTTGGAATATGCAAAATACGCAGAGATCGACATCACCGACCGTTGCAACAAGATTTGTCTTTGCTGAGTTTCCAACATCGGCCACAGGTCATCACTTTTGGGCATACTGGTAATGTAATCATTCCTATGAGCCACTACGCAACCTCCCTTTATTCATCTACCTCATCTCTGGCACCACACCCAATACCTTCGACGTTACCACCACCGCCAGTGGTTGTACCTGCATCAGGTTCTTTCTCGTCATTGTCCTCCTCATCTCCGTTGTTGTCATCATCATCGTCGTCGTCGTCGTCGTCATCTTTGGTAAGGTACGGATCAGATTCGATCTCACCATCTTCTCTTGGGCTTCATCCCCATCTACAAAATCACCATCATAAACAACTGTCCTCATCCTCAACAACAATTCATACCTTTAAACAAACTCGTCAGCATCACAATCATCAAAGACCACACCAACATTCTCAAAGCCATGGCTCATTAGGAAGCTATCACCAAAACAGTTCGAATCATTCACATCGTAACCATCATCGCTTCCAACATCCGCAAAATCGAAGCGAGAACAGTACCAACCAACATGTTCACGTTTCTCGCAGTCAACAGCACCATTCTCAACAAAACCAACATCATTCTTCTAGCAACAGTAATAGAGAGCAAAAGTCAGAACAACAACATCATCGTAGCAACAGAGATACTTTCAGTGGAAAACCGTTACATTTTCTCAATCCCTCAGGTACTGTTTCGGATTTTACGGAAAAGGAGAGGGACAGTGACATTTGCAACAGTCCACCTGCTACCTCCCTCATGACAACGACGAAAAACAACAGTAACACTCTTAAAAATAAAAAAGCAAACACTAACAATACTATCTCTGGTGATCCCAATATCAGTTCTAATGAACCCAGTACGAATTCCCAAACCACCGCGACTGTATATGAGGGGACGGCACCTTTTGTGTGGCCAGCTTGGGTTTACTGTACTCGATATTCTGATCGACCATCATCAGGTAAGACTTTTTATGTTTGTACATTTCTAAGCAAGACTGTTTTTGCGAAAGGAGAGAACGTGGTCATTAAAAACAATATTGTTACTGAACAGATGATCTATCTATCACTCTATCTATCTCTCTATCTATCTATCTATCTATCTATCTATCTATCTATCTATCTATCTCTCTATCTATCTATCTATCTATCTATCTATCTATCTATATCTATAGTGTAAAATCAGAATGAAATCCGATACGTACATTCAACTATTTCGTAACTGTTTTGAAGTTTTACACTGAACCCATGATAACATACTATCTAAGACTTTTCATTGTATAATATTTGATCTATTTGTTATTTTCTGTTCTTCACGTTCTTTCCCTTTACTTTCGTTTTTATTGCCCTTTTATTAATTTTATTTTCGCTGTTGTTATTTTCTCGAAATCAAAAAATGAAGAAAAACATTCAAATTTATAAAATATTTCCTCAAACAACATGATATATTTTTATTTTCTTAATTTCTTTTAAATTCTTTTGTGGTTTTCTTTCTTTTCTTCCTCGTCTTTCTCTTGTCATTTCTTATAAGTCACAAGAAAATATTTAGAGTAATATATTTAATCCAACCTAACACACAAAGGAGACGAAAACTGTTTTCAGAAGTAAATTTGTTTATTCTTAATAAAAATGAATTTCAACTTGAACTTTTAACATCATCCAAAATTACACATATTTCATCAATGTTGCTTAGTTTTGACATAAAAACACAAGGGTGTGGCACCCAGTGAGGATAGAACCCATCAAACGATATCATTAGGGTGTCAGACATGCTTGCTAACTATTACACCACAACGAGTGCATACTATAAAGTGTGTGTGCGTGTGTACATGTGTGTATGTGTGTGTGTCCGTGTTCAACAGATGAGAACGAGATAATAAGACAAACATTTACAACCAACCCCAGCAGTACAATTGTATATAAAGTTGATAATTTTACATACATACATATGTACACGTGCTTACACGACAAACACAGACATGCACGTGCGCTCAGATATGTATATACAAAAATTATATAGGAGACATTGATATATTAATAATAATATTATGTACGAAAAATAAAGTTACTCTAACAACTAGTTTTTACCGTTTCATTTGAAGCCGTCACATTTACTCACATGTAGCTGCTCATGAAGAGTAACGGCAAAATTCCGAACTACGTTCGATTTGCGTGGGAATTTCAAATTTTCAAAATCTTTGAACAAGAACTCGTTTATATATATATATGTTTGTGTGTGTGTGGGAGAGAGAGAGAGAGAGAGAGAGAGAGAGAGAGAGAGAGAGAGCCTGTGCGTAAAGAAATTGTGGCTCCCAACGGCGGTTTCCGAGATTAAACATATAGGTTCGTTTCCTCTCAAGAGCACATTAAGACTTTCGATCACTAGGCGTCAGATTCACTGTATTAATGTGGATGTCTACTCAAAGACGTGTACCCCTTAAATATAATGTTTAGATTAATAAGAAATAATGTTACATTAAAAATCTATTACTTGTTTTATATATGCGCGCGCGCGCGTGTGTGTGTGTGTGTGTGTGCATATAAGTAAGGAATTGATTGATATTTCCAAGTCGTATATATTTCTAACGTACAACCCTTACTCCCCACACAACTGTATGTGTACTGGCGTATGTTATCATGGATTCAGTTACGAAATAGTTGAATGTACGCATCGGATTTCATTCTGATTTTACACTCTCCAGATTATTGGTAGGACGTCATTTTCGAACTCACAATCATGAGATCAATTCGCATAGGCACACAAACACACAAACGCACACAATTTTATTTCTGCACGTGACTACACTGTTTTATTATTTATATTTATTTTTGGTGAAGATCTGTCTATCTATTTCAGTATTCTTATCTATCTATCTATCTATCTATCTATCTATCTATCTATCTATCTATCTATCTTTTGCTGATCTATATTAAGATATATTAGAATTTATGAGCAGTGATTGATATGCATCCAGTGATTTCCATTAGATTACTGTCATGTATTCCCTTTGGGAAATTCAAAATGATAAATTTGTCATAGCAAAAACAAAAGAGAATAACAAAATTCAGGCAGGAAAATTAAAAATATATTAAAACAATTTTTATAAATTTAACTTCACCAGTATTCGATGATCAAATAAAATCTCTTCCTCAACTTTATTCATTTTCTTCTACGTTATAATGTGTTTCTATTTAATTTCTTTTCCTAGTCACAGAAAATCAGTTACGCCTCAAATAAATTAAAATACGTGAACTCAAGTGAAACATAATTAATAATATATTTATTCATTGTTATTTGTTCATTCATGTAATTTCTGTAGCCATTTGATTTTTTACTTGTGTACTTATAAATATATATTTAAATCTCGCAATTTGTGATCAATTTTCATTAATATAATAATAATGATGATGATGATGATTCTTGCAAGTACAGCTTACATCTTAGGAAATGGCTTTATCTATGTAAAATGTATATGATTTTAGTTTGTTTTATTTTTACATTTTTACAAAATGTTCAGTGGAAAATGTCATGATGCGATTTTCTCACGGAAAAAAGAGTATAAAACAGAACTGATGATGATGATGATGATAAGATATTTTTTTTGATGAAACTGATGTTTACAAAAATGGGTTTCATGAAGAAATTACCTTGCCAAAATATTTAAGCTGCTACATCATTTGTTTACTGCTCACTTTGACATTTTCTAATCATATTGTTCAGGTATTTTCTGTTAAATTTTACTCTGCATCAGACAAGTGCAAGGTTTAATAGAAAAATGTTGAAATTTTATTGTCACTCGAGTCATTGAAATCCTTTAAAGAATTTTGAATGATAAATGAAAACACGTTTAAATAAATTAATTCAAAGAATCTTACTAAATATAAAGTTGTACCGTGTCCCTTCAGGACGTGTGTCACAACTTCCTATACTTTATAGATTTTATCAATGCGATGTAATTCTCCCATTATCGGTTCTTTCATAAATTTACAGAAGGTAAATCTATCTATCTATCTATCTATCTATCTATCTATCTATCTATCTATCTATCTATCTATCTATCTTATGGATATATATATATATACATATATATATATATATATATATATATATATATATATATATATATATATATATATATATGTACATGTGCGTACATATATATAATCATACAGACACACACATACATATATTTAGATACATATCGATATTCAACCTATATATATTTATATGTATTTGTATATGAATGTATGTGTGTGATTTGTATATTATTTTTGTTGTATATATGAAATATATATGGAATATACATACCCCTATACATATATATTATATACGCATATATATATATATGTGTGTGTGTGTGTGAATGTGTGTGTATGTATATACACACACAAACATATATATATGTGTATACACACACACACATATATATATATATATATATGTATATACATATATATATATATATATATATATATATATATATATATATATATATATATATATGTATGAATGTATTGAGATGCAAAAGTAAGTATGAGAAACAAAACGTGCTCACAAAACGCATTTTATTGTTCATACAAACAATAACGATCAAACTTTTTGCCCCCGCCATTCACACACTCATTTTTACCTGCAAAACATATATTATTCTTAGTTATTAAAAAATACAAATTATAATAAATATATTATAATAAAAATAAAATGCTAGAAATGATTTTAAAGAATTAAATGAATTCTCTATATGTATATATATATGAATATATATTTATATATATATATATGTGTGTGTGTTTGTGTGTGTATGTGTGTATATATATATATACTAAATGTATATGCATATATATATATATATATATATATATATATATATATATATATATATATATATATATATATATATATGCATATATATATATGTGTGTGTGTGTGTGTGTGTGTGTGTGTGTGTGTGTGTGTGTGGCGGGGACTTTTTCATCTGGACACAAATACTTTTCAATATGAAAAACTAAATAAGGCAAATGTAAATTTGCATTTTCTCTTGTTTTCTGTAGAAAACATTTTCCCCATTTCCACGGTTTTCTCTTCTTGGTGTTTATCTCCGTGTTTCATTAAAATATATAAACAGATTTGAAATGTGATTGGAAAATTCAGTCAGCAAAGACTGCGAACATTTTCAAAAATATGTTTTCAAATATTCATCCACTTTTAGCGGATATTCTTATTTTCTAAACAAACTGCAATTATTGTTGTAATTTGTCTTGTAATTCTTTTGTTTAGCTTATGTAGTCGAGGAGAAGGAAAAGCAAATTTCTGTTCATTGCATAAAGAAAGAAAACGTACAAATAAGTTTATATCCATTAAGGTCCCTCAAAATGGTAACGATTTGAACGTTTTGAATGTATTTTTCCTTTTTTATAAATTTTCCCTTGTCTGTGTAAGGAATTCAGTTTTCGCGAGGCTAATCTATCAAAGATTAATGACCGGCTAAAAATCGGAAGCGATTTCTATTTGGGTAGTATACATTTCATTTCTATTCAAAATTGACAAAAGGGGACACAGGCAATTTAACAGCTGTTGCCTAGACAACAACCTATTTGTAAATTCACATATCTTCGATTCCGTCGAAATTAAATGCAATTCAAGTCAGTGACTTATACACTTTATTTTTATGTATAGTCACATTTGTATAATTTAACAATATCCAGTGTGTAAGTCACTGACTTGAATTGCGTTTAATTTCGACGGAATCGAAGATATGTGGATTTACAAATAGGTTGTATAGGATATGGCTCATGTATTAATTTAGGAACAAATGATAGAATTTAGGTACAGATTGTTCCCTCATCTTAAAACACTCTTATGTCATTACTTACTCGCTTTCGCAGATTATCTTAAATTATTAGATTATCTGGATATTGTAAATTTATTATAAAATGAGAATATAACTCGTAAAAACGGCGTCACAAATGCAAACATTTACATACGGAAATTTCTCCCTTGTATTAGTTTATTTATCTACAAATTCTATATGTACGTAAAATGAAACAATGTTTTTTTAAATTTATAAGTATGATGCAAGGGCAAGAAATTGTCGATAAGTATGATGCAAGAAATTGTCGATTTCGTTTTGATATTTTTATTGCTGGTTTTTCCGGGCAAAGTTATTTTTTATTTTAATCGTTGAGATTATTTGCTCAATAAAGAAGTTTATTTTAATCTATTAATATGTTTACTTTAAAGGTAAATCAGAAAAAAATCTTAACACATGATCTTCACGTTTTGAGCAAGAGCAATAGGGCTGCAATAAAGCCAAATATTGTGAGGAATATCAATCCTATATTTGGGGCAATGCTTTTAGTGGATAAGCAGATTAGGATTTTTATAAATTCCAAGCGAAAATTTCAGTTCAGTAAACTAAGAGAGAAAGGTTGGTCAAAAGTCAACAGTTAATGATAATTCAATATATCAACTAGAACCATTTAAAAGTGACTGGAAAGAATTTATTAATTGAATGGGAACATAACACGATAAACGCTTGTCTCCATTTTGACAAAAGTGATTCGGTTGTAAAATATGACTTAAGTGCTTTCTGCCGATACAACTGAACCCACTCCTACAATTTATATTTTTTAAGCATTTATATCGTTTCTTTTACAAGAGTTTCTCCAATAAAGAGGAAATCGAAGGAAACTTATTAGAATTGAGAAATGCTGAGGAAAGGAGCTGGAAACTTGTTGGTAGAATGCAAACATTAAAAAGACAGACGGTGCGCATTTTTGATTTAAACAAATAATTCTTTTTTAAATGAATTTCTTCAGTAAAACACAAAAAACAAAAAGAAAAGAATTCTGTGATCACAAGACAAAAAAGTTCATTCTACTAAGCTTGATTCTACTATTTTAAACAATTACATATCGGGTATTTTAGTTTTTCCTTTTCTAATATAGTAGGAAGCTGATATTTATCAATCGATGTAGAAAATGCCTTTTTATAGGAGTATATGTAAAAGAGAGTGGAGAAAGATTTATTATCGGTTTGAACACTTTCACAAATCTTATTTGTTTTTTTTTAGTGGTGGAAACGTTCTTGGTTGAACCGAGAACTTTTCATATATATATATATATATATATATATATATATATATATATATATATATATATATATATATATATATAGCATAATGAGAAGCCACGTATACTTTCTTAATATGTATATAATATAGAAAAACAACTGAAAAGTTGCAAATTAAAAAAATTGAATGTTTTTTTGTGAAAGTATTTATTTATATTTAAAAAAATATAAATAAATACTTTCACAAAAAAACATTCAATTTCTTTTAATTTGCAACTTTTCAGTTGTTTATATATATATATATATATATATATATATATATATATATATATATATATATATATATCTTTAAAATTTGTTATATTTATGGAGGTGGAATATTCAATATCGGAGATAGAACATTTGTAGATATAAACATTCGAATATAGAAATCAAGAATGCATGGGTTCTGCATAGGTAATGAAACTGCCATGCAATGTTGATTTTTATGTATGCACACACACACATTATATATATATATATATATGTGTGTGTGTGTGTGCGTTTATGTGTGTGTGTATATATGTGTGCGTGTGTGTGTGCGTATCTGTCTGTCTGTCTATCTATCTATCTATCTATCTTACAGACATAGACACCTTCACCCTTATGAAAATGATCAGAGATTATATCAACAGGCGCTGCAACCGAAAGCATAACATTTTATATAAAAATAAATTGATTTTTTCAAATGTTTTTTTCAATTGGAGAAAATTCGGATAGTATTATAAATTCTATCCAAGATATTATAAGGTGTAAAACGTTGAATATTATTGTAATCTAGTGTCCAAATAAGACTTATTCACAGTAATTGTATTTCCCAACGAAAAACATTAAATAAATTCAAATAATTATCGTATTTGAATAAAGATTAAATTCAAATAAACGATTCCCCTGTAATAAATCTGAAGGGAAAAGATTTTCTTTTAAATTAATTTAAGTGCGACAGATAGTAAATTACATCGACTTTATGTCGATTCAAAAATTGCCAAAGAATTGCAATTTTTATAGTAGAAATTTACAATAAAAATTTAAATAAACGAGAAAGAAAAAACAATGTCTCATTTGATGTTTGTATTAAGTAAGTTTTTATCTATTATTTCATTTGATGTAAATTAAATCTGACAGGGAAAACTCCCACTTAGCCATTAGGTTTCTTTCTTGATGCTTTGCGCGATTTCTTCCAAACATACATCATACGCATCAATTTTAAAAATTCGATTCCATAATTAGCTACTTTTGATTGAATCCATTTGAAATTTCGAAAATTTAAATTATATATTTTTAAAAATTTAATTTGGATAACAAGCAAAAATTAAATAATTGAAAACAATAACTAAAATTGACTGTTGAACGAATTAATTTGGTTTGAAACCAAAGAAATTAATGATATTTTATAAAAGGAAATTTAAACAATGTTCTTTCAACAAATAATGACAGCGAAAATGAAATTTACAAACAAATTTTAACTTGCAGTACATTTTTAGGGAGACGTTATGCATTATCACTGCACATCCATCTATCTATCTATCTATCTATCTATCTATCTATCTATCTATCTATCTATCTATCTCAGTCTGTTCATATCTATCTATCTATCTATCTATCTATCTATCTATCTATCTATCTATCTATCTCTGTTCATATCTATCTATCTATCTATCTATCTATCTATCTATCTATCTCAGTCTGTTCATATCTATCTATCTATCTATCTATCTATCTATCTATCTATCTATCTATCTATCTATCTCTGTTCATATCTATCTATCTATCTATCTATCTATCTATCTGTCTATCTCTGTTCATATCTATCTATCTATCTATCTATCTATCTATCTATCTATCTATCTCAGTCTGTTCATATCTATCTATCTATCTATCTATCTATCTATCTCTGTTCATATCTATCTATCTATCTATCTATCTATCTATCTATCTATCTATCTATCTATCTATCTCTGTTCATATCTATCTATCTATCTATCTATCTATCTATCTATCTATCTATCTATCTATCTATCTACGGTGTAATTAATTAAATATTTGTGATACTCATCTTTAGAGAGAAAACAATTTAATTTTTTAATTTTTTTCAATTTCATTTTTCTTCAAAATGGACTTCAACGAACAAATAGGTCGTCGATTTTCTCAAAAAATGCCAATCAAAATATATTCTTGTGTGGACCTGTGAATGATTTCGAGTTCACACAATCACTTTTAGGTAATTTTGAGGAAATAAAGCAATGAATTGTGGTTATGATATCGAAAACGTTACAAGTTGCGAAGTCGTTGAAGAGAAAGGTTTCAAGCGTTAAAGATGGAGTCTTGATGTTTTATTCTCTGGACATTTAATTGTGAAGCCAGTGGTTCATACGACACACATTTCCTAGATTAGGAATATTGAAAAGTTTTTATTTGATAATTAACATATACAACTCACTCACCCTCACACTGTTTTCTCTCTCTCTTCTCTCTCTCACACGCACACACACACACATATATATATATGAGGAAAATACGAGACAGGCTTGTCCATCTTCAGTATCTGCAAAAGAAGGTATTACTCTTTCCTTCAACGCTGATTCTATATTTTTTTAAAAAAAAGAAAAGACGCCTGAAAGACTAACAGTAGCTATGCTTTTCTCTTCGAAACCTGTGAAGATCTTTTTATTTTTCAAGTCTTCCTTCTCTAGTGCTCCTTTCTCCAGTTTACCTATCAACAATCCACTGAACAGTAAAGCCTTTCGTATACGTCAATCTTTTATGCTAGGAGTTTTACTAAGGTAAATATATCTTGTGAAGCATGAGCGTGATTAGCGCAATAGGTTTGTAAGATTCTACTTGTGTGTTTTTCCTAAAGCATTTATTCTTTGGCTTCACGAATGAAGTTCATATTTGTATACGTATGTACAATCTTACAAAAGGTTTGTTTTGTCCAGTATACTGTTAATTTATTTTGTTATCAAAATATATGACACATGTCAGTTAGGTAAATTGCTTGTCTTCAGTTCTATCAAGCGGTGGAGGGCGGACAACACACGTTATGACTGATTGAGGATAACAGTCTACTTCGGCTTGGCTTGGAGATCTAAGACTTCTGTCACCGTTATAATGTTGGATATTATTTGACTCAGTGTGAACGACTAAATGTGTGTTTTCAAGGAAGAGAAACATTCTGATGATCAGCTGTTTCTTTGTGTGGGACTGAAGTTGCTCCAGATTAAAAAGATAAGAGATTAATACAAAAGCAGATGTATATATATTGTCCCTCATTTCAGTGTGATACCGAAAAATGCTATGAAAAGTGTTCCGCAACATTAACAATCAAGAGATGTGAAAAGTTGAAGCTGACCTCTGACCTCTGACCAAACGACGATAATTCAAGAATTTGGATGATCATTTTGCTGGATATTTATTTTTCAATATAAATGCATTGGTAATGGAATTTAATTAATTCAGTGATGGATATTAAACGCACAGATTGAACATTTGGTTGATCATGGGGAGGAACTTTGTTGGACAACAAAACTGTTCAAGATTTTCAAAAGTCCTATCCTACTCAAAGCGTCAAACAAATTTATCAACAAAGCTAACATGCAGTAATTTGTGTTGCAGTAGACACTTTTCTTCTATCAACCTTAGAACAAATGTATCAGGAGTTGCTTTAAAAGCACATTGATTCTCAGGAAGAGATATATTTGTTTGTTTTGGTTTACAAAATTTTGCCTACAATTTAAAACAGCGTGATTCCTCAGTCCATCATTTTTGTAAATGATTGCATTTGAAGTTTTGAAGTAGTTTATCCTATTTTCCAGCAGCGGTCAACGGAAACTCCATAGTTTCCATTGACGTATACACGAATTTCGAACATTTTATTCATAAATGATGTATCCTATACGCGTGCGCGCATGCAACATTTTCTCTTCATTTTCTGCAGTTATAAACTGAAAGTCTATACTCTTTTTTAATCAAATTAGTAATCAGGTAATAATATTAAAGTGGTAAACAAAGTAATTTCTAAGGAATCAATGAATTATATTTTCAATCCGACACTATTTCTTATTACTCTAAACGTTCTGTTTAGTGGATATATTTAGTAGACCCTGATCACCCCCATGCCACAGTGTGAAATATGTCTATCGGTCTGCGTATTCGAGCGACTTAGTAAAGAAGATGTCATTCCCGTCAGAGTTCGAACCTGCATTCCTCCGGTGAGCACATCCTCATGTTTCGAATAGGAAAATAAAAGTTATCAGAAATTGACTTTCCAGCAGATATGTGCTTTCGAGAAGATCTGAACGAGAGATTGTGCATTCTTTAAAAGACTCCTTGAGCCTTGTTGGGTTGTGACGTTTTCTGTGGCCGAGCGGTCTAAAGCACACCAGACCAGACGGTTATTTTTCCCTACTAAGTGTAGGGAGGGTGCAGGTTCGAACCTACCGAAGAGCACATTTTCTTTAAGTCTCTCGAATGTGCAAACCGGTAAGACGTAATTCACACTGTTTAACCCCCCCCAAAAAAAACAAGGTGTCTATTCAAACATGTGTATCCATTAACAGTCACCTTTGCCGTAAAAGGAAGTATCCTTTTACGGCAAAGGTGACTGTTATAGCTTGCCAAATAGTCGCTATGGAACAGTTGTTAACAAGCTAATCTCGCAGAATATTACAACTGTAGTGAGTCAATTTCTCACTGTCTACTTGATACTTATACCAAACCAAAATGATAAATAATTGAGCGCCATATTTTTTGACAGTGTTTAGCAAGCCCTTACTAGTGTGCAGGAATGTAATAAACTTATCTTCTCTCCATCTCTCTCTCCATCTCTCTTTCTTTACCCCTGCCCCCCTCTCTCTCTTGAATCCTGTCATGGTCGAGCGTAGAGTGATAGTTTTATAAATAGATAAGTCAGTTTATGGGAACCTATTTTTGCGCAAGTAATCACTCGATTATTGTTTCACCATTTACCAGTGTGGTATGCCAGTGACAAAATCTTTTGTTATTTTAATATCTGGTGAGGGTTGAGAGCACAGGGAGAAGTTGAAGTATAGTTTGCTTCGTGGTATGAATGCAGTGGTAAGAGTAAGAGCTGAATATCGAATTTTCTATGAGGACAACATTTTGCAACAACTTTGAGACTACTTCTTTCTTTTTAAGGTAGCTTTGAATCTTTAAAGAAAACATTTTTCCAACTTATGGAGTGTAGAATCTTTCACATTAAACAAATCCGTTTTCATTTCTAAAAGAAAAAAATGTAAAGAAATGATTTCTTCAGTTCCAAATACATTTTTATTCTCTTATGTGACTTTGTATTCATAAGGTGTCATAAGGTGAGGGAAGTAAGGCCACAAAAGTTAGATTGCATTTGATGCTGCAGAATTCTGGAGGGCCAACAGTTCATGCAAAGCATTTGAAAATGAGACATCACATGCGTCTACCTCCAAAAAGAGTCATTGAATTCTTTGGAATAATTTCTGAAAAGTACCAAGGATTCTGTTAGCAATCATGAAGAAATGGGAACAACACTTGTATTTCAAATTTATATTTCACATAGGAAGAGATGACCCGAATTTCCCACTCAGTTTTTATGGTTACTGAGAACATTTGAACGTCATAGAGACGTGTTGCAGAAATAGTTTGGGCAAGTAATAAGTCCATTCTGAAAGAAGAAAATATGAGGCCACAAATCAGTTGAGGCTTATATTTCTTATGTTGCTGTTGATTATTTACATTACTGAACGGGTTTGATCAGTGTAGAAAGCATGCATTTTTGTTTTACGAGTTTGAAGATGTTAGTATAATTTGCAGTGTAATATCGTAATGCAAACGGGAAAAGGGAGATGATGTAGCGCTTTGGTTCAAACTTGTCAAAATGTATGGACCATAATTATCATGAAAATCCGAAGACGACTGAGATAACAACGAGTTGCTTCAATTTGGCTAGTCATGACCTGGAAGTTCCTCAAGACTCGTAAATCTTGTTAAATAACAATGGCAGTATTCCTCAGCTGTTAGCGCCAACGATAGAACTGATTGTCAAGTATAGTTAATGACTCTGATATCAGTGGTAACATCGTATTGCTTGGAAAGGCTTTTATAGATGATATCATCACCAACCATACCGCGAAAGAGCCTGGTGGATTGTACAAAGCTGTAGCTGTCACCGTGTTGCCAGTTAGTTATTGTGTCGAGGCTTAGATTACATTCTTTATTTTGAAACTTGAAGGATCCAATGACCCCAAAGCTGCAAGTGGACGTGAAGAGTGGAAGAAAATAGAATGTGACTATGGAAAAAGCAAAGGACAACAATTTGAGTAAAAACAAGTAAAAACTTTCTTTTTTTTTCAAGTGATGGCAGTCGCCAAAGAAATTGTTGTATCGAAGATGAAGTAACTATTAAATTGTGCCAGAACAGTTAGAGTAATTGATTAATTGAAGTGAAGAGTATAAGAGTTAGAGTAATTGATTAACCGAAGTTTAGTGTCAGTTCATAAAAGTATCTGTTGTAGCTACAATTTGAAGTGTCACCTTTCGAGGTTGAAGAGACGATACGATTAATTCAAAGTTCGTCGTCTGAAAGGAATACATTGTCTTAGAAAAGAAGCTCGGTAGTTGCAAAGTCTGTAGCTTTTTTTATTGTTAACAACAGAAAAAGTTTGTTTGACAATATTGTTTCTCTTCCGGTATTTTTAATGTGACTCAAAATTAGAAATTAGTAGTATTGCAAAAAGAAAAAATAGTTTTAAATATATAAACTGACATTTTTGATAGACCAGTAATAGTGGAACTTCAGGGTGTTGACTGGTAGTACAATGCATTACATGTGAAGATTCTAGTTTGGGCAGATATCTCGGTCATATGAGAAGCATCGGAATCTACGAGGCAGTTTATATCATAAAGCGTAAGAAGCTGTTTGACTTGCTGCTTACACGATGGGATAGAAGTTTGTGTGCTTACTTATTCGTTAGAATAACGTACCAGGAACTAATGGTTAACAGTATACGCTAAATATAATGGTGTGAAATGCAAGTATTACTTGCGTGGAATAGCATTGTAGTCGTGCGATGTAGCTGTTTTGAAATCCAAATAGTCACAATAGATTTCTGAGTAGTGTTAGACAAGTTTGATTACTGAACCTAGAATTAACTCAACACTCATGTCTGTTAACAATATTTCTATCTTCCTTTCTTTCACGAGAACCTGTAGACTGGAATGGTATGAGATCCAGCAGGAAGAAATTTCGAGATTCCAGTACAGATCTTTTACTGAACAAATCCTCAGTGGTCAGTCCCTAGTCAGTGAATTTAGAAACAGGGTTACATTTTGGGTGCAGCCAAATAATTATCTCTCTCTCTCTCTCTCTCTCCCCCTCTCTCTCTTTCTCTTTCTCTCTCTCTCTCTCTCTCTCTCTCTCTCTCTCTCTCTCTCTCTCTCTGTGTCTCGTCTCCTACGGTTGTTACATTGCTTGTTGTACGGAAATTCTCAAAAAGAAAATGGATCGGGCCAACTGATGTATATTTTGAAGAATTTCTTTCACGGATAGACATAGTCTCTTAATAACTCTTAACATGAATTTGTGATATATCAGTTAGTCATTTCTATCCGTAGCTACATGTACCTACATCTATTTGTCTGAATATCATTATTAGCTTGTGTTTCATTATTTTTAAGAGGAGGAGGAGGATGACATAAGTTTAACATTTTTATTAATGATTTTTATTTTTTGCTTTCTTACACAAAGAAATTATTTACAGTAATTTGTGTCTAAGTCAAGTTTTGTGTTATTTTTAAATAACCACATTATTTAAGATTCTTATTTAGTTTGTATGCATTTTAGAGTAATTTAATTAAGAATATTTTTTGTTTCTTTATGAGTCATTTATTATTAAGCTGTAGTTATTTAATTGTTTTATAATTTCCAAAGACCTTCCCTCGTGCACTTGAATGACCCTCCCAAATTGTATACAGCTGCTCTTTGATGACAGGTTGTAAATAGTCGTAATTAACATACGTACAGTCATTTTTATTACATGTACACAGGGTCTTTTGCTCAGTAGTAAAAATCGCAGGAGCGAAACAAATCGTTATTATTAAATATGAATTGCGGTGCGGAATATATTTTGATTCTTTTAGTTTCAGCGGGGTTATATGAATTTTCAGAAAGGTAACGATTACCAGTTGTCGGAAACTAATAGGTATCCACTCAGTGCTATCTATCTATCTATCTATCTATCTATCTATCTATCTATCTATCTATCTATCTATCTATATATATATATATATATATATATATATATATATATATATATATATATATTTGGGCACAAACAATTCATTCATTTAAACATGTTTTGTTGAATATGACAGGCAGGGAAAATTTAATTAATTTTTTATTTAGTTCTTCCAGCATTCTTACATTCTTTCCCATTTGTTTATAAAGAAAATTTATTTCACCGTTTAAATATATCCGTGTTGAATATCTCCTAAAAATAAATAGCAAATCTATGAATAAAATGTTCAATATTTGTGAAGTTCACCAAATTAATATTATTTAATTGCTTACATAATTGAATAAAGACTTTTGTGTAAAAATCTTTTCACATACACACACGCACACGCGCGCACATACATACATACATACATACACGTATGCATAAGATATATAATAATTCTTAATATGATATATATATATATATATATATATATATATATATATATATATATATATATATATATATATATATATATATAAGAAACACTCTGTAGTTGTTAGATTCTTTGCAGAAATAATATTATAAATCAGCCATCATTCCCTTCGTATTAGATCATCTTAAAAGGCGGAGAAAAATGGTGAAAAAACGCTCTATTCAATTCGATTTGAATCCAGTGATTGCGAGATCTTTTGCACAAGATTTGAATTCATTTATCTTGGAAGAACGAAGAGCAAATCTCGGCCGGCCTTAATCTTGTCAAAAGCATAAATGTCGTACACGGATCAATAAATTTGTAGGCTCGAATCCCATTATTTGACAACATCAATGTTGGTCAAAATCTTATGCATAAAGTGCCCAATGAATAATGAAGCCTTCTTTTTGGACGTGACTCCTCTGGTGCCAAATTTGAACCAACGATTCCGATAATTGAAAAGTAAAGGCAACAGTATGAAGCTACATTTTGTACGGTGACTTAAGTCTGATGCGACACATTTGCAGCGAGACTGATAACAGCAGGCATTTTAATAGATTCATAATCTTCTTGGTCAAAAACTTACTTGATAGATAAAATAGTTACCAGAAGTCGGTGTCTGAGCCTATTAGATTCATAGATTTTTATGGTAAGCATGCTCTTCTCACTTAGAATATTGGCGCAACACAATCATCTTACCCTTATTTTTTTCTCTTGTTGTATTGGTATATATTACATGAAACTAAACGTAGTTATTCGTTCAATTTTAAACCTGATATTTTCAGAAGACAAACAAAGGAACACGCCAACATGATTATCAGATGAGCCTGATACTCTCATTTATTACCATTGCAAGCATCGTCCTTATCTTCTTTCGTTTGCTCTGTTTTCTCTCTCTTCTTTTTTTCTTTTTTTTTAACTGTCAGTAATATAAATCATGTGTATCTTTGGAAATGAAATCTAAAAGTCATTCCTCTGTATAAACTCGCGTCCAAGGCAAATACACAAATTATACAAAACAATCCAATAGAACGACATAGATGCGTAAATATACTGAGTTGATCTTCAATGGGCGGGGTGGTGTGTCTAAGTACGTGTATGTGTAAGGGTTGGGAACAGAGGAATGGATTCTCAACTCTAGCCCTATACCCAACCTGTCAACATCTAACTCCAGAAATTTGGGGAAATCCGATCGCACCAAACTGTCACTATTCTAACTTGGCCATTTTACTTACCATGATGTCAAGTCCTAGCAGAGTGGGCGTCTTATTGACTTCTTTTTCATCAATCTTTCTCATTTTTCTGTTGTCTTTCCACTCATTATGTTCCCCGTTTCTTCATTTCTTACTCTACCCATTCTTTGTCTTCTTCTTTCATTATCTTCTTTTATACATTTTCGTGAGCAAAACACTATATTCGGAAAGTTTTTTCCTCTTCCTTTTCTTGACACAGTTGTCTGCCCTTCTCTGTGCTAATTTTGGGGGGAGTGATGAGACGTTATTTCCAAAATATCACCAAATCACCAAAGAACATAAATTTTTTGGAAATACTTTTTGGTCGGACCGAGAGCTTTATAGCACCCCATCACAAACAAGTCATACACTTGTCTTTCCTCATTCGCTCTTTTTGAGCTCCGAATTGTACCATCGTGCGCGCGTACACACGCATACAAAGTGTATGTGTGTGTGTGTGTGTGTGTGTGTGTGTGTGTGAGAGAGAGAGAGAGAGAGAGAGAGAGAAGGATATCTTCATATGTTCACACTGTGAACATCCAATCACTATGAAAAAAACAATTCAGTTGAAATTTTAATAATGAAGTCACAGTTGAATATTAAGCAAATGCTATAATTACATAATAGCACAATGTCTGAATGTTGTCTGAGCTTAGAATTGCTCTCTTTCGTGTAGCATCAATATAAATTCACGATATCATTCAGTGTAATGCATTTTAAATATTAACTGGCCTCTGGGCAACTTTGTCATCTAACCACATGCGCTTCTTAAAACATTTGATATGATCTCGCTCGAAATATCTTGTTTAACACTACTGACAATATTTCAATAGTTTTTCTTTTTTAATATGCATTTCGTTTCGTCTCTCTCAAATTTATCTTTCTCGTCTCTTTTTCATGAATTCATTATCTACCACTCTCTTTTTTCTCATCTTTCTATTTTTCCATTCTCTTTTATTGTCTCTTTTCCCATTTCTCTCTCTCTCCCTCTCTCTCCCTCTTTCTCTCTGCCTCTGTCTCTCTCTTTCTTACTCGTTCATCTACTCACACACGCATGCAAATTAATTTACTTGTTCTTTCTCTCTTTTGTGTGAAGTCATTGTTTGGTGTAATGATTCATTTCAATCTTTACCGTCTGTTCTTTTGTGCCAGATGAGCTTTAAATTGAGTAAATCGTGTTCCTTCCTTTTTCACTCCTACTGTCTTGTTTCTTCTACCTTTTCTTTTTTTCTCTTTTTCTTTTTCTGAAATACTTTGGCTATACGAGGGGGTGCTAAAAAATTTTCAACCTGATCAAGACGGATTAAAATATGTATTAATGTTTGGACATCTGGTTAGATTTTACGATGTTGGCCAGGCCGAGAACTTTTCAGCACTCCAATCGCAACTCTTTCCTCTCTTTCTTCTCATCCATATTATCTCTCTTCCGTTCCAGATTTTCTCTCTTCAAACCAATCCTTTTTTTTCTCTTTTTCTCATCTTCCTGCTCTATTTCTATTTTCTTCTTTTCATCTTTTTTGTCCTTCCTTTTTTCATTTTATTTCCACGTTTTCTAATTTCTTGCCTTCCCTCTTTTCCTCATCACTTCTTCTTTCTTTTTGTTCATATCCTCCCAAAGGCCCCTTTCGTCTCCCGTTTTCCTCCTCCTTTTCTGATCCATCATCCTGCCAATAATGTCCCATTCTCTTTCTCCACCTATTCACTAAATAGAAGCCGCAAACAAGCGATGACATTAGGACGCTTGGACGGGGTGGTTTGGTGTAGTTTGTCTTCTGGAAAAGCAATTGACAAATACTTGAAGAGATGAATGACTCTTAATAGGCCAGAAACACACAATCGTTAAAAACAACAACAACAATCTTTTGACTAATGTTTATAAATTAAAAGTTTTAAAACAGAATTTTCAAGGGAGCACTTTGGTAAATTATCTCGCATTTATCTAGTGATGAGCAAGATTATTTAGTTTTACTTGAATTAAATTTATTTTATTACTAACAGCGAAACTCTTACAAGATGTTTACTGTCATTTGTTAACAAAGGGCTACCTTGTCACACAATTTTAAAACACGGTGTAAAATGTATTACTGACAAATATTTACTCTCATCGTAATTTTTAGTTGCAGCTTTGTTCAGGTCGTCGATTTACAGCAATGAGTAGATACTGCGACTCGGAAATAAATGAACAGCTCTCAGTGGGGCACCCCTTTTACCTTACAAAAGCTTCGTTAAACACATCCCTTGATTTAACCGACTAAGGGACGAGAACTCAACAGCTTGGCAAAAGATCACATCTAGCATACAAAGCCAACATTTAGTCATTCTCAGTGCTATATTTGCTTTTCCACTAGTAGCATTGGTAGCAGAAATATGATCTTTATTTTTATTACTATTGTCAACCATTATTATTAATTTTGACAGGTATTTAATTTCAGCTGAATTTGTTTTAGTTCATTTATTTTTGTTTGTTACTGTTAATGAAATTTCTCTATCGACTTTTTTTAATTCAGTGAATCAATCATTTAATGCGTTATTCATATTAACTCATCTTTCTTTCATCTTATTTATGTGGCTTTTTATCGCAACTCACATTCTACGACCTTTGAATAAAAAGTGGGGTATAAAGAATAACCCTCTGGCAAAATTTGAACATTTACTTGGGAACCTGTCTTTCTGTGATAACGCCGTTACCGGTTTGGAAGACGGCGTTCAAATAAGCTATGATAATGTTTTCTTTTTGTTATTTCTCCAATTCCCTCGCTTGCCTAAGAAATTATAATTAATAACTTCACTTTTTCAATTTAAAAAAAATGTTTTTGGTGTGATAATGAAAAGAGAGATAAAAAAAACAATGAAAGGAGAAAACGAAGAAATAAATTGAAAAAAAGAAGTTAAGGAAAAAAAAACTAAAGAGAAAAAATAAAGATAAAATGGACAAAAAGATGGAACCAGAGTTAAAAATAAGATGAAAGTGTGGGAAAACATACATATATATATATATATATATATATATATATATATATATATATATATATATATATATATATATATATATATTGAAAAAAATTCAAAAAATTTCGCTTGAAGATGGAACAGAGCTTGATACTTTAATTCAATTTAATTTTTTTATAATTCAATTGAAGTTTTTAGCAATGGAATCATATTTAAAAAAAAAATTATAATTTAGGCTCTACTTATGTATTGAGCACTGTTTTAAAAAATAAAAACAAAAATACTAAAGAACTTCGGATTATTAACCTAACGTGCTCTTTCCTATTTTTCTATATATTTGCACGCACGCACTCACGCACACACACACACACACACACACACACATATATATATATATGTGTGTGTGTGTTAAAGAAATGCAGATAAAATATGGATCAGAATCTGACAGGATGATAAGATAAAGAACAAATAGTAAACGTATATCAATTTAACATATTTGAATTTTATTAAAGTTATTTCACAGAATGAGTTTTTCTAATAATCTCCGACGAAGCTTTAATAAAAGTGAAACATGTTAGATTGATATATTGATATATGTTTCTTATTTGTTCTTTATCTCATATATATATATATATATATATATATATATATATATATATATATATATATATATATATATATATATATATATATATGATAATTCTTCCAGTAAGACCATCTTCAACAAAGACAAGGATGATTATTAAACAGCCCTGAAACAGTGTATTTTCGGAAACACATATACAACACATACCACAAAAAGAAGCTAACGGGAAAAATATACCTCATATAGTTTAATTCAACATACAACATAAATGTAAATACAAACGTAGGAAAAATATTAATTAAAACTCATACACAAACACTCCCAACATCAAGCACTCCCCACAAGATATTCAACAAAAACGCGGTAAAAATCAGCTACAGTTGCACCGAGAACATGACACAAATAAGAAAAACGTACACGAAAACAATAACGCACAAATAAAACCTACGTGTAGCTACAGAGCAAACAATGAATGTTCCATAAATGGCAATTGCTTGCAGAACATACCAAGCCACTGTAAAACCAGCAGAACGAAGAAAAATATACATAGGAGTAACTTATGCTTCCTGGAAACAAAGAAACTATGCATACAAAATAAACTTCACAAAAAGTAAATACGCGAACAGCACAGTGCTTTTTGAACATATCTGGGAGATTTAGAAGAAAAACCAAATCACAACAAAAATAACATGGAAAATAAGGAAAACGGCATCGGCCTTCAATAATAAACCTCAGACATGTAAACACTGTCTGGAGGAGAAAATAACTATAATTATCTTCACAAACCGACATAAATTACTAAATAAATGAACAAAATTAAATAAATGAATAATAAAATAAACAAATAAAATAAATAAATGAGTAAAAAAAAATCCAAATCACTAAATAAGTAAATATATTAAGTAAATAATAAACAAATAAACAAACTACGAACGCACACATAAGCGCAAATAAATGTAATGATAATCAATAAAAACAAATAATAAAATAACCAATAATAAATAATGAGTAAAACGGTTAACAAACAACACTACAAAACAGCCACAAAACTGCATTCGGATTCACAATTATTTCCATTCAATATCCCCTAGAATAATTCGAACCATGACCGTTACCGCCCACCCAAATAACCGTTAGAATAATACAACAGACCTACCCATAACACACCACAGGCAAGCATATATAAATAGTCGAGCCAAAACACATCGCAAAAGGGTCAAAATAAAATAATGAAATGAAAATAACAGCACACCAGCAAAATCAAAATTACAACGAACGAACATTATCTATAAATTAGACTACTACCTGGCCGCGTAGTTGCAAGGGAGATAATTAGAGTTATTAGTGTAGCACAGTCAACCGTAAAAAATTCAGAAATTATATATAAATTGTCATTTGGTGCATTATATGTGAGTTAAGTTGGATGAAAATCCGACACAATGCCAAGTATATAATTCACATTAAGCCTATGAAAGTTTGATTTTAGCTTTGGGAAAAGTAAAAGTTTCGTTGAGAAAAGAAAAATGGGGGAAATAAATAAAAAATAAAAATTGAGTTGAAATTATTTAAAAGTTAATTTCTAAAACGATACAGGTAAAGTAAAAATCAAGCGTGAATCACTTTTTATCTTGCTTATGTAGATTTTGCATTCGTGAAATAAAATCCTGTTAAGCTGATGAAACTGGTTAATCGGCTGGTTAATCGGCAGAACATGTCAAGGTAAACATTTTTGAAAAAAGTCTGTTACATTAACAATCTGTGTTGTGTATCTGTGCTTCTAACATAAACTTGGTGAATACATACACACACACACACACACACACACACACACACACACACACATATATATATATATATATATATATATATATATATATATATATATATACATACATACATATACATAGGATATAAATTTTGGCTGAGAATCCGACGGTATGATAAATATATGACATTTTGGAAATAATGTCAGATTAAAAGGTTTTCAGTTTGTCATATCTATATGTGTGTGAAGGAGGGGTGCTTCATGACTGACAAGGTACAATTTTTAGCCTTTTATTGTTTATTCTGCCTGCCAACAAGCAATTTACATTTTAGACTTTATGTTTTTACAAATTGTCGAAATATTTGTTTATACCAAGCGCTTTCGGCTAATCTGTTTGCCATTTTCAAGGATTTATGCTTTTGTTTTTTGTTATTGTAAATGGTGTATCATTTAATTCCCACGCAGATATGTCTACGTCTCAGAAAATCATACTCAATTTACAAGAACAAAACCCCAAATACTTGAAAATACTTAACAGATTAACCAGAAGCGCATTGTATAGACACACATTTAAACAATTTCTATATATATATATATTAAGTCCAAAGGGTAGATCTCTTGTTGGCAGGCAAGAAAAACATAATATTAAAAAATTAACCTTGTCAGTCATTTTAATAAACAATACATCAGAAAGATATTGCATATATATATATATATATATATATATATATATATATATATATATATATATATATATATATACTATAATTCAAAAGTTTGAAGCTACTCCCAGAATTAGCATGGAATGAAATTGACAGAAGAGTGAAAAGAAAAAATGAAAAAGATTTCTCTGAGTCATTGAAAAAAGAATGGAATCAATTATATAACTTAGACTTTGAGAAACTTTTGCAACGAATGCGAAAATTTTTTCCGCGGTAATCAAGGCTAAAGGAGGATATTTTGATAAGAGCGAGATTTAATCATAAAATGCTTTTTTCTTTCTATCAAAGATTTCTAATAAATATCATGTCTAACTTTTTAACCATTTTAAAATTTTTTTAAAGTCTTTAATAATTTCAACACAATCTCAATATATGAGATGGAATCACTTGGAGAGTCTCCTAAATTATAAAGTACTTCCTAACTGGTAGATTCCTGAACATCGCTGATAACATCCTCCAAGGTTCGCTTCTTGGTGCAACCGTCTTTCTACTTTACATAAATGACCCCCCGAAGATTATACTCTAATCTTTTGTGAATATCTATGCTGAGGATATAACGGTATATGGGTGCACCTCCAAATCTCTAGGTGACCAGATATTGGCAGCTGATCTTTCCTCTGATCAAGTTCTAACATCTCAGTGGGGGGAAAACTGGCTGGCCACATTCAATGCCTCGAAATCCAAACTAGTGATGTTCCATCATCACCGAGCAAACTCAGAGCTTTCACCGATTACGATGAACGGGTGTTCCCTCGGTGGATGGGGAGAGTGACTTGACCTTAAGTCTCTCGCTGTTTTCATGGAAAGAGTTCAGACGAACTACATTCCTTAATTTCCCCATTTATAACCTTCATGGCTGTGACCCATCATGCACATTGAAACGAGCCCCACCCTTATTCTCTTCCCGTCGCATTGGTGAGATGTCAGTTCCATTCGAACAGCTTCTTCCCACAAACCACTGTTTTTTGGAACCAACATCCAAGAGGATGCATCCCCGATCACTACAATCTTAACCGGTTCAAGTCTAGGGTCAAATGTCATCTTCTCACATATGCACATAAACTGTACCTCTTACCTTGTAATTCTCTACTTCGAGGGCACTGTACAGGGTGAACATCATTGTAGAAAAAAAAGAAGAAAAACTTTCATGTTTGGCATTTTTAAGTAAAAGGTACTCAACAGTAAAAATTAATCAACGAATACAACGTGAACGCCTTTTTTTTATATATATTTTTAACTACTCAGTAACCTTTAAAAATTAGGAAAATATTCTTTGGCTTTTTAGTCTTACTTACAAAGACGATTGTTGAGGAAATGTTAGAAGATTACCAATAAATTTTAAATTTACTATAGTTACCGCTCTTACTTTCTGATATCATATATGAACGTTCATATTGACAAAAATCGACCCATTTATACACACATACAAACACTAAAAATACTATTTTTTTCTAAAAATAATAAGGGTCGTTGAATTGTAGTAAGCTTTTCCATTTATGATTAGTAAATATAGTTTTATTTAATAACAATATCTCTTAACCGCTACAAATTAATACATAATTTTAAAAGATTTAAACTTTATAAATTATTATAATTAAAATTTTGAAATATGAAAAACTTTCATTATTCATCGAATAATCTTTTCATGTCCATAATATACCTTATTCATAAAAGCAATTACATTTTTTTATTAATTATATAATATTTTAGTTTTATTGCATTTTTTGTTTTACGATTCTGAGCAGATTTTCTGTAACTGGGGTCCTGCTTGATAAAAAAAATGATATCTTACATTCTCCAAGGACTTGTCCTTATAACTAATATTAAGCGCTACAAAAATAAATTTTTCGGAATTTCATGAAAGTAAGTGAAAAAACATATTTTACCAAGATTTTCTAAAAAAGAAATATATTTTATTGATTTGTGAATAAGTCCTGAAAATTTCATTAAAACTCGACAAGTATGTAATTTTTGCAAGAATTTCCAAATTAATGAGTTTTTCAGCGCAAAAAGTCGCTAAAATTTCCTATACTAATTTATTCGCCCGTTTACACAAGAAAAACATTTTTAAATTTCGAAGGTTCTAAAACGTATTAAAAATACTTTAATGATATAAAAAATATATCCTTGGGCCTTTCCTCCTTTTATTAAGTCTTGGGCATTTTTTATGTATGCTCACTTTTAGCGAATGTTTAGAGGTACTATTTTACAAAGAATAATCCACATAAAATAAAGACTTATCAACAATAATTTCCCAATGTTGTTGATGAAAAAATAATAAATTTAGAAAAGTTATTATAAGCAACCAACCTGATGTAAACAAAAAGAATGACTTCGATAAATTATTTGATTATTACCAGATTCATCCGAATTATAAAAAAGACGAAAAGGCCATTAAAAATATAATTTGCCAGCTTCTTGATCCTAACAAATTTATTATTTATTGCAAAAAATTAAAAAATGTAATCTAATTTTAAAATTAGCACCTTAGTTCCTTCCACTTGTCAAATCAGTCAGCAACGTCCTATTTCGGGGATCGCCATCAGTTGCTTTGCCGAGTACCTTGATATTTTCACGGTCTGAAAATTTATTTCAGTGTCGATTTTAGCTTCAGTAAAAGCTAGCATTCGTAGAGCAAAATCTGGACTGGGTGGAGTCTGATAGAATGGTGATGTGATATTTAGTCAAAAGACTGCACAAAACATGAACTATACACAATCGACAATATTCAGATGGATGGATACATCCCGGACAGTCAGTAGAACCCCCAGATTTTGTTCTAATTATCATTTCTCGAACGTGTTCAACATGGTCAGGTTTTCTACTTGTGGTAGGCTGGTTCCCAGAATGTAGATCCCTTTAAACAAATTTCCAGTCAAGTTTGAAGTGTTAATTTTTTTAACTGAGCTTTACTCATGGAATCCTCGCCCAAACTATTCTTAATCATTCAGATAGTTTCCACCCACGTATGTCCCAAATTTTAAGCAAAATTGAAACGTATTTTCTCTGAATGTGACGGTCATAAAGTACACAAACACAATGGCGTCAAACTGAAAACTGACTAACTCATGCGTGATTGCGCAATCGCAGTAAAATCAACTGTGATTGCTTCACAGCGAGTTTTTAAGATATTAATATAGATGGATATTTTCCGGACAAACCACGTATCGTCATTTTTTATGATTTGTTAATCTCTTTAATTTATAGGCTTAATTAATATATTTACCTCTGTGTGTGTGTACGCGCATGTGTCTATGTGAGTGTGTGTGTGCATGTGTGTGTGTGTGCTTCTTTGTATAATTAATTCGTATATTTTATTATCATTATTATCATTTCCTCAGACATAGATTCGTAAGGCTGTTTTGAAAAAAGAAGAAACATTTTAATAATGTGATAACATCGATTACGGAAAAAATGTAAAGTTAGGGTAAGGAGGCAGTGTGAAACATTTAGTTGTAACGTTTTATTCGCAGTTTTGATTCGATTTGTTCTGAGACAGGGTCAATGAGAGGACAATGAAAAGGTGTTACGCTACACAACTGTGCCAGGGGCCGAGATCTCACTTCGTTACTTTCCGCTTTCGCGTCTGTGTTTTTAAACTTGCATTTTTCTTCTTCTTGTGATGTTCGTGAGCTGATAAAGATAACTTAGTGTGAACAACAAGGAAAAACCAAAGCAAAGAAAGAAAAAAAATGTGCGAAACAGTTTTATTAATTAATTAATTGAAATTTCGGAAATCCTTACACAGAACCGTTGCGACTATTACTAGAAAGGAATTAAATAAAAATAAATAATAAAAAAAACACACAAGAAGGCAGTACGATAGATAGATAGATAGATAGATAGATAGAGAGAGAGAGAGAGAGAGAGAGAGAGAGAGAGAGGCCCGTAATCTCTCAGATCTGTCATTTTTTTTTTTTTTTTTTTTTAGATATCCAACCCAGATTTATACAAACCACGAAATAAATTTTTTTGTAAATAAATATTTCCATTTTTCCTGTTCCCATTTTGGGGCTGAAATAGGATTTATGTCAGGCGATGTCCATGAAAATCATTTAATATTTTCTTGAATGTATCATTTTGTGCTTTTTTTACTCTATGGCATAAAGTTTCATTCTACATGAATAATTTTATGTTTTTGTGTAAATAACTACTAAAACATATTGAAAAGAATCTCTCAGTGGAATGATAATTAGTTTAAAAAGTGGCTTTCTTTTGGCTGCTCTGTCATAATAACCCATAGGATGAAGATATTATATTGCCGAAGATATTATACTTTCATTCTACTTTGCAATAGAGTTTATTATTATTATTATTATTATTATTATTATTATTATTATTATTATTATTATTATTATAAAATCAAAAGCATAAAAAAAATTTCTTATTGTCTCGAAAAAGCTGAACGAGACACAGTGATTTTCTTTTCCTTTCTTAGTTTTTCGTGCTGATCAGAATCCTCTGTTTCGATACTGTTTGAGGCTAGTTCATTCCATCTCCAGATTAATCAAGAGTACATTACACTTCAATATATTTCGATTATCTTATATTGATTAATCATTATTGAGGATATCTATCTATCTATCTATCTATCTATCTATCTATCTATCTATCTATCTATCTTTTTCTTCCCATTCCACATTTTCTATGTTTATTTACATTTGTCTTTTCTAGAGTAAACACCACTTTGCCAAGCAGGCAAAGATAAATGTTGTTTAACGCCAATTAACAATTATCACACAGAGATAAACAAACAAAACAAAAAACAAACTTTTCAAAACTAACAAAAAGAAAAGGATATATTTTTAACAAAGAACAGCGATATTCATATTGTAAGTAAATTAAGCATATCGTTCAGGTTTAATGATGCTGCTGCTGATGAGGATGATCTGCAGATTACTGATTACAGATGAGAAATTGGATTTGTTTTTTACAAAGAAGAAATTACCGTCTTTCTCATCATGATCTTATCCGATTCTTTGAGCATCAGCTCAAAATGAAGATTAGAACAGATAGAAAACGCTTGGTTTCGACAAACTTTAGCGAAAGGTGGGTGAATGAGTCGAGCTTGGTTCGTGTGAACGGGGCTAGCCTTGATTTTCTCTTTTAGGTCTACCTAATTCACATCGTGGGGGGTTCCTGTGGATCCCTCCTCTGGTCAGGCTAGACAAGCGTTGTGTATCTAGTTAATGAGAGTAAGTGTTGTTCCCCGGCCTGCTCCAGGCTACAACTTTGGTTATGATCCAAAGTTGAGATTCCTAACCTCCCCAATTTGTTTTTGGCCTCCTTTCATTTCGACTGGGTCAGCTTTATTTGTTCCCCATGTCCGTATATATTTTCTTCTTTCCCACTCCTTTAGCGAGAGAGCCTCTTGATTGTGTCATAGGGCAGAATACAGCGGCCTCTCTTTTTGAGGGCTGGACGGGCCCAACTAGTACCAGTTATCTTTAATTTGTTTGTTTTGATATTTTAGTTTGCTTTTTGGGGGTTCATCCTCTCCCCTCTCAATTTATATCATGTACAAATTTTTATGTATATATTATTTTGTAATCATGAAATTACATTTTTATGTCATGGGGTGCGTTTTGTAGGTCCACCCTCCTGAGAGTATGCGGTATTATGGTGTATAGAGGATTGATTGGCGATGGATGAGTTTTTGTGGTGAATGTCAGTTGTAACGAACGAATGCGTCATGAATCGGATTAGCTAGGTATAGGATAGTAAGTGATGACCAACCTCAACCCCATTCCTCCCTTTTCGGCCTTGTGCTACAATTGTGTATTTTACGCAATAAATCTTAAAAAGAAATTACGTCTAATCAGGCATGAGCTTCATCAACCAATCTCGGGAGGAAATAAAAAAAGAAAAGCACCAAAAACATGCGTGAGAATTTGGGGAAAACAAAATTAAAAGCTATAAAGTATGAGGGTGTTGATAATGGCAGTGATAATATGTGCACTTGGAGCAGTCCCAAAGACTCTATTTGGGAAACATTGGAAATCTGAGCAATATTTGAAACCATAGCAATGGTGTGGTTGGTGAGAATGCTATAAGAAAGATGCAGACATTTTGAGGAAACTCCCATAAGCAACATCCGGTATGACGTCATGGTAATGATTAAAAGACAGCAAAGAATAAAGAGAAAAACAAGAAAAGGAAAAGGAAAGGTTAATAAAGAAAAATATAAATAGAAGAACATGTACAATTTGGTGAAATCCGTCGAGATTTAGTTAATAAGGCAGAATTTTAATTTATGGGGTGTTTTTTTCAGTAGGGGTCCAGTGTCTGTGAGGTATTTTGGTGTATGTAGGAGCGAATGGTGACGAATAGATACTTATGGTGAATTGTAACGAACGAATGGATTGTGAATAGCTAGGCATAAGATAGTGTTGATAAGCCTTGAACAATCTCTCCCTTTTTTCGGCTTTGTGCCACGTATTTAATCAGTATTAAATTGTAGATAGAATATTGGGCAAGAGACAAAAAGACACGAGGACTTTTCTTTTGTTTGAGACAAAAATAAAATTAAAAAACGAAAACAAAAGGTAGAAAAACTTGCCTTTTAGAAACTCTATAAATAAAAATGAGCAAAATTGGCACTAGAAAAAAAGCCCATATTAAATATTGAAAAGGTTAGAAGAGTAGTGCATCTGTGTTAATCAATAGTTTCTACTCTGACATATTTCCTTTTTTTAAGTTCAGCATTTATATATTCTTAAATTGCTTCTTAAAGCTTGTAAGCAGAATGACTCCAGGACGGAATTCCGCAATACAAAACATTAAACGATCATGTTTAATGAGGGCCAATAAAATGTTGATTGCATATTTTAGTGTCGTACTGAAAATGGGTCCGCAAACACACACACACCACAGAGAGAGAGAGAGAGAGAGAGAGAGAGAGAGAGAGAGAGAGAGAGAGAGAGAGAGAGAGAGAGACGAACAAGCAAGTACGCACATTGAAACACGAAAGAATTTCTTCTGAATAGTATCAAATTCCAATAATAATATAAAGATAAATAAAAATTGGAAAAATTAATGCACGAGTTTCAACATTCTTGTGTATCTATCTATCTATCTATCTATCAGTTTTTATTGTTATCATCTCAATGTTGTAGGCACAACCAAATGTGGCTAAAACGGAGAACGTTCCAACGCAAGTTCGGAATTTTAAATTTAAAGAAAAAGCAACGGGATTTTCTATATGAATAGATTGTTACAAGAAAAGGACTGAATAATCAAATAATACAATTTTATCTGTTTGCAATATTTCAAAGGTCGAACAGAAAGACCAAACAAACTTTTTCCAACACTGTACCAAACGTTTATTAGCTGGAACATGGTCTTCTATCATTGCTGAAAATGCAAATAATTGATTATATATATATATATATATATATATATATATATATATATATATATATATATATGGGTTAGTTGGAGGTAAGGGTATTGTTTGGGTATCCATTAGCTATTTCGTATTTTTTCATATTTATTCTCAATCATTAAGTTGAAATTTGTATCTGTAGAAATGTGAATAAGTACATTACGTTGCGGCTGAATATGAGAACAGTCAAATTAAATTAAAACATAATACATATCCCGTTACAATGTTCATATATATATACATATATATATATATATATATATATATATATATATATATATATATATATATATATATATAACCTCATTTATTATTCTGTTAATGTAATTTATTCGTCTTTGACACTCGAAACAAGAAGTTTTCTAGATCGGAAGAGAAGACGTGTGTGTGTGTGTGAGAGAGAGTGGGAGAAAGAGAATCAGAAAGCGAAAGAGTGAGAGAGTGTGGAATGGTTTGAGATAGCAGATAGTAAGAAAATAGAAAGCAATGAGGAATAAATGTATATGAATGTATATATGTATGTATATGCGTATGTCTATGTTAATCTTTCTATAAATATTTATTCGTACTTGCATATAACCTATGTTCTAGTTTTACGATAAGTGAATATGTAGCGTTGATAATTTGTCCAGACGTCAGGCGAGTGTATGACTTTGGCCAATTAGGCTTCTCATTTCGTGCTTATTTTCATAAACCACGACAGCATGTCTTGAGTGTGCAAATGACATGACTGCTTGCCAGCTTGCTTGCGAAATCTTTCAAAAGCGATTGCATCAAAACAAAGCAAAACAAAATATCGCACTCAATTTAATTTTATTGAAATTAGTGAAAGGAATTAGATTTTTCTCTAAATGGAAAATCTATCACTTTTTCTTTTTAATCGATTGATTTTATATTAATATTCGTTTATATGATATCTTCAAAATCAGTTGTTTTTTGTTTTTGTAATTAATTCCGTTTATCGTATGTTTTTTTAAATAAATATAAAAGATTATATATTATCATTAACTGTGAATGTATTTTATTATTACAAGGTAAAAACAATTACTATCTAAATTAGATGCACCAAACAAATGTGAACAATTATTCACTTTCTTTCTCTCTCCACCTTTCTTAACACACACACACACACACACACACACACACACACACACACACACACACACACACACACACACACACATATTTTTGTTATCAATTCACACCAAGCCAGGCGATACGCAATGGAGTGAAAGAGAATGAGAAGACTTTAGAAGGAATCGGAAACCCAATCTTAAGCAGGAAACACAGGATCCACCTCTTCTCCTGTTCAAAAGACCAGGGATGACTGTGAACCGTGCAATTGGCGAACATATATATATATATATATATATATATATAAATATACATTATTAAATATATATATATATATAACTAAGGAACAAGTAGGAAAACAAATTTAACATGTTTCGCTATTTATTTAGCTTCATCAAAATAAATATTCTGATGATGATAAATAAATAGCAAGACGTCAAATCTAGAAAGATTTACCCATTTTTTCTTGTTTAATGATTCTATCGGAGTTAAACAAACGTGCGCACGCACACACACACACACACACACACACACACACACACACACACACACACACACACATATATATGTGTGCCTTTTCTATAGATGTTTTCATGATAATTGTTCTGATGAGCTTTTCTCTTTGGTACCTAGACTTTATGAATTTAAGCGCAGTAATAGATTATCAGCAAGATCTCATCACTTTACCGTTGAAATGGCGAGATGTAACCGTAAGTTCTATGCTATGTGTCTTCTCTCTTTCTCTTCTCGCTTGTGGAATTCTTTTCTGGCCTCTTGCTTTCCAGTCAACTTTGATTTTCAAAAATTTAAATGTAATGTCATTCTGTCTTCTTAATTTCTATTCTTTTATTGTTCGCTCTCCTTAATAATGTTTTTTTTTATATTCCCTTATACTCAGTAACTCCCATGCGTCTTAGTGGCTTTACTGCCTTGCTCGGAATGAAATGAATATATATATATATATATATATATATATATATATATATATATATATATATATATTACTCGGTGTACAAAAACGCACACATACACACGTATGTACTTTTGACTACATAGACTTTTAATAAACTAACATATAATACGGAATTGTGCATTCGAAAAATATTTCTTAAAATGTTAACAGAATGTCTGAATAAATTTTAAATTCCGAATTCAGTTAAGTGCACCATAAACTTAAACACGTATAGAAATATTCGCTCATAAATGACACACTTGCTAAACACATGTACATAAATAGGACGACTTTATAAATTACCTATCCTTTCTTTTCATTTAGCACAACTGCCTCATTTTATTTTAATTTTCGTGTTTTTTTTTTGTTTGTTTTTTCCTTTTCTTCTCTACAAATTCTGGCACCTTTTAGACTTGTCTCTATGCCGGCAGCCAAAAAGTTACTTTTTTCCTTTTATGGCATCAAAACTGACGACACGTTACGTTAAACATGGTCGTCACTAACAATAAACGAACGCCTGAAGCCACAATTAGAAACTTGGATGATCTTTGGAGTTGGTGGCGTTGGCGGCGGTGATGGATAATAACGCTGAAAAGATCAAAAATAAATAAAATCTATCAAAATAAATAAAAAATAAAGATGGATTTGCTGGATGGTGTAGGTCATGATTATCCACACAAATCTGATAAGTAATAAACACGTATCAAAGAAAGTTGTTACCTTGAAGATTTATAAATTAATATTTATTATTGCTGATTAACAGAAATACATAGAGAAAGCCACGCATACAGTCAAAGACAAAGGAAATATATACATACACGCGCATGCAATTATTAGTGTAAGAGTAAAATGAAAGTGAATATAAAGAATTACTGGAACAGAAGGAGTGGAATGTTAAAGCAAAATGTAATGATAGAATTGAAAAAAAAATGGGATAAAAAATGTGTAAAAAATAAGACAAACGCTATTTAAGAAAGAAAGAAAGACAAAGAATACGGTGGATAGGACAAGAAAAAGCAATAAAAATGGGAAAAGAAACAAAGATGATGAAGAAAGATAGACAGGGAGAAAGAGAGAAAAAACAAGGAAAAGGAAAGGAAATAAAGTAAAGAAAGCAGAAACTAAAAATATTAACGAATGAAAGAAAAATATAACAACGTTTACAGAAAATTCAAAAAACCTTTTGGGGAAAGAGAAAAAAGAATAAAAGATGAATAAAATATGACGGAAAATATAAAATGTGACGAATGAAATGCAAGAAGAGGAAGAATGTGATGGAGAATTATGTACAGAAATAAAACAACAAAAAGAAAAGGATAAAAAAGAACCAATGAAAATAGAGAAACTAAAGAAAGAAAGAAAGAAAGAAAGAAAGAAAGAAAGAAAGAAAGAAAGAACGAACGTCATAATAAAGTAAGGGAAATTATTGAAAACATGAGAACAGTTGTCGGTTTTTAAGTCGGAGTTAGAGGAACAAAATGGAAGCAATATTCCTGAGAAGGAAAACTTTTCTTGCTTCATAAATTTTTAGTTTCATAGACGATGGAAAATAATATCTACGATGGATATTAGACAGGTTTAATTTTCACAGCCGACTCACCAATATTACAAATGGTGTAAACGAATCTATTCTATTTTTCCTTCTTCATTGCTGTTTTCTCTTTTTTGTTTTTTTTTCTTCTATATAAAATTTCCTTGCTTTTTTTTGGCTTCTTATTTCTTTCATCTCTCTCCATCTTCTCGTTTTCTTATTTTCTTTTCTTATGGTTTTTTTCTCTCTTTCCTTCTCCATATCTTTATTTCCAATATTTTCTTCCTCTTTTTTCTTGATTTCTTTATCACTATAAAACAATTTTAAGTGATTTCTGATATTCTAACTTTGACGAAATATCTATAATTCAGAATGTGTATAACATACGGAACTAAACTGAGAAGGAAACAAGATGAGAGATAAAAAAAGACAGAAAACAGAAAAAAAAGAACAACAAATATAATTCTTGTACTTAAAAAATTCTTATCAACAGAATACATGTATTTCATTTTGTACTTTTGAAGCAACTAAATATATTTTGAATCTAATTAAATATCTCGATTAAAATAAAAAGGAAATTCTAACTTAATCAAGGTTTTAATATATGCTTTTCCATTTTTACGAGGAAACTCATCATGGTTTTTATACTTACAACGTTTCAGAATGAGTGTCCTGACTAAGGTGGTGGAATTTTAGCTTTAAAATTCTTCCTCATCAAGGAGAAGTAATAGGTAAATAAAAGATAAATAGCAATGTTGGCGTTGTTCGGAGCACGCTCCTTTGTTCCGTTGCTCTACGTAATTGTTTCTTTATGCGGTAAACTACTAATAGCGAAACTGTCATAATTACAGCAGTTCGATTAGGATTAAATATTTGGCTAGCTCTTTTTTTCACATACAGAATCTTATAATTTATAATATTTGTTACATTTTCAATATATCGTATCAAAAAATGCCAACATTGTTTTTATTTCGCTTTTTACGTTGTTTTTCTTCCCTTTACTCCAAAGCTGTAATCTAAATGCTAAGGTCATCCAAGACAGAAAATGACTCAATTTGAATAACTAAAAGATTTAATTATAAAAGCAAGCAACAATGATTTATTTATAAAGAACACAACAGATGATATTGGAAATAAATAAGAAAACTATTTGGCCTTTATTTATTGTTTTAAAGATAAATGCATATATTAATTATCAGCCTGAAGAAAAAAATAAGTACAGATCAATGCTAAAAAGCCGCATTATTTTACAGCTATTATTTTGCTTAACCCCTGGGTGGCCGTCACTCCAGTTTCAGTTCCTGACACCTAAGATGTTTCAAAGGTGAAATTCTGGGGATTTTTGTTTCCAATCCTATGTGCCGGTGGGACCCTCTCTTTAAACTAAAACTTCTCGCATATTCCGTTCGAAATAAACGTATCGATAAAGCCGCATTTATCTGATGCCAGTTTTACATAATATTTGCACACATGAACAGCCAATTTTTATATAATTAATTGATTTTCAGCGTTTCGAGCGGATGTACAATCAAATTATCAGCTTTATATATTAGATGAAGGAAGAAAAAGGTAACCCTTCAAATTTGAGCCAATTGATAGCTTTAGATTTTACAAAAATTTTACTGAAACAAAAATGCTTGATTATATGAAGGCTAAATTTTGAATCTCGGTAAAATTTTTGCATCGAATTGCCTAGAAAGATATAACATCACCCTTAAAATATATTTTTCTGTATTTGATAATTGAACAATTCAGAGCCACATAATCAGAGGATAAAGCCGGTATTTTTGTTTTTGTTAACTTTTTCATTTTTTTTTTCGTTTTTGGTGCGTGTATTATTTTTGATAACTTTTCCAGATTAAGAAAACTTTTGAGGAGAAACCAATCAATTTCTGACAATTTATCGTTTAATTCCTGAAAGTTTTACTATGTATTATATGGGAAAATATCATTGTATTATTATTTGGCTGATTATTGAATAATAATAATCGATAACTGATATTATCGATTATTATTTAATATTCAGACATATTATTTTCTATGAGAATAATTAAAGACTAACAGATATCTTCAATAGATCTGCATTTTAGTGTACATAAATTTCTTAGATTTCTATCTCGATGGTCAGTGGGCTAACATCTGGCTTTTAGGTAAACAACTCTGAAATTAACGATCAATATATTAATATTATATTTTCTTTAAATGATGGCGTTGCACATTCTTCGTAAAAAGATGTCGCAACGCACTCATTTTAAAATTATGGCGCTACACATGCTTTGGAAAACATAACTAAAAAGCTTTAACACTGTTTTGTGCATATTTGCATATGAATAATGAAGATAGATGAAAGTTATCAATATTAGGCATTTTACATTGAAATTTTACAGGAAATTATTTAACATACCGAAAATTGTAGTGGAAATTGCACAAAGAAAGAGGCTTCAAAAACTAATAATGACAACAAATAGCGTCTGCATTTTTAACAGACAGTTCACCTAGGCAGAGTATTTCCTGTTTCTTGTGATGACATCTAAGCAATTATATCTGAAATAATTGTCCTCTCGGACGACTAGAGTTAACAAGAAAAATGACTAATAAAAAACCAGCAAACAGCAATTAAAATGAATGAACATGTTTTTAGACATTCCGAGAGTTCATAATCACAGTAAAAAGATGCAAATACGAATAATGTCTCTCCCTTCATTGTATGAAGAACAGTGATTAACCGAGTTGCATGATTATTTAATGGTATATCATATAATTGCCTGTTTCTATTCTTTGCCGCCAGCAAACATACATCGCAACATCCGGTCATCGATCTCACTCAGTTGTCATTTAACATCTCTGCTTCATTGTTTGGCCTTTTATCAAAAATTAATCGCTTCTTCGCCTGCAGTATGTTTTACTAGTATTTCGAAAAAGAGAAAAGAATGTATCACTGATATCATGATGTGCGGATGAAAACTGAAGAAAAGATACGATAAAAAATCAGTTGCATGTTTCGGGCGCATGCTTTTTTCATCTGGCTGTCATTACAGTTCTGATCTATCTAAACAAATTATATATATATATATATATATATATATATATATATATATATATATATATATATATATATATGATTAATACAAAGAAATAAAATTTGGCACAGCTGATTGAGGTTATATTCAATTTCTAAAAAGTTCATATACTCTAAGGTTAAGCCACCTTATAGTATATATGAACTTTTAAAAAATTGTTTAATCCACTCTTCAAGATGTTTCAGCAATTATTGCCGTTTTTCTCATTTTGCATTTTCTTTATACTTAGTGTGGTGATGGAATTAGTTTATGCGCCAGTTGGGATGCTCTTATTATTGGTATTAGGTTGAGTGTGTGTGATTATGTATCAAATATATATATGAAGACATACAAACCATTTTTGCTATCATTCAAATACGAAAAATATAAAAATAACCCTATGTTGGCAAAATATATAGGGAAATCAAATTGAAAGAGAACATATCGTTAGTATAATGGCATATGTTTCTGTAACTGTTTCTCTTTATTTTTTTTATAATAAAAGATAAAGAGAGAAACAGTTACAGAAATTGCAATCTATGCATGGAAGAGAAACTCCAAATTATAAAGTTTAAGAAAACGAATTTAACAAACAAAAGAAATTAAATTTTTTCGAACTGTCGCCACGCTAGCGCTTTCTTTTTGAAAAACGTGAAATGAACAACTTATTACGGGTGTATTCTAAATAAACAGGCACCCATTTTGAAATAATCGTCTGCGTTAAAAAAAATTCGGTTAATGAGTGATTAAATAAAACTATTTATGTGCATTAATAAACTCTATTAAAAAAATTATTTGTAAAAGTTGTGTCTGGTCATGTGCGCAAATATTACATATATGGCGACTAGGTGTGCATATTTAGCACCGTTAGAACCGTTTAGCAGTTCTTAATAAATGAAGATAATTCATTTTTATATTAAACAATTTTGTAAAAATAACTGTTTTGCGATTGATTTACTGAAAATATAAGAAATATTAATAATTTTAAGTTTTGTTTAAAAAAAAAATTGTTTCGATGTGTTTTCTTCATAGATAAATTTGTTTATATTTTATTATGTTTATTTAAAGACAAAAAAATAAATGTTTTCGAGGACAATTTCGTTCAGACCATTTTATGGCAGATGCAAATATTTTAAAAGAAGGAACAACCGCGAAGCGCAACGCTGAATATCATATATATATATATATATATATATATATATATATATATATATATATATATATATATATATATATATATATATTATATATATTAGTGACTTCCACATAAAACGCGATACCTAAGGTTTAAAAATGAAAAAAATCTTTCTTGGAATTTTATTTTAGTTTTAATTTCAAGCTAATAGATGAAATTCAGTATTTCAAATAAGCAAAATACTTTGCTGTTTCAAAAACTAATTGACTGGAAGCGATTTTTTTTCTAAAATAGCTGGTTAGCGCCTTTTTTAGTCGTCTTTCGCGGCAATATTCATTAAAAAATATTCCAAAAATAAAATATACTTTTCTGAAACTTTATTTGAGGAATATTATCTGATTTAAAGTATAATTTGATTTGAAATAAATATTATTTACTTTAAGTTTAAAATATCGCAGAAATGCATTTTTAACCCGACAGTAGCTGTTTTTTGTAAAAATTCATTATCAATCAATAAGATATTAGTGTCCTTTACAAAAGCAAGAACAAACTTTTCTATTTAAATAATGTCATAGTTTTATTGCATTTTTATTTTATGATCCAGAGCAGATTTTCTGTAAAAGATGTTTCTGTATGACAAAAACAAACTGATGATTTAAATTTTCTAAGGACTCCTGATTTTAACTAATTTAAATATGAAGACGATGAAACTTTAATTTCTCGAAATTTCATAAAATTAAGTAAGTAAGTTACAGAAGTAAAACAAAAAAATTACCAAGATTTAAAAAAAATTCATTCATTTGTAAATAAGTCCTGAAAATCTAATTAAAATCCGATAATAATTTGACGCTAAAATTCCTATATTAATCTTTGGCCCAGCGCTGACGCAAGAAAAATAAGTTTTAACCAAAATTTCGAGCGTGCTAGAAAAGACTAAAAATTTAATCAAATAATCAAAAAATAATTTGGTCTTTCCTCTTTATAATAAAATATAAACATTTTGACGACAAACTTTTTTTTATCAAGTTTGGGGCTATTTTCATTATAGTATGGTCTTTTTAGAAAAAAAATATATATGTCTGTGTGTGTGTGTGTGTGTGCGTGTGTGTGTGTGTGAAAGAGAGAGAGTGTGTGTGTGTGTATGTGTGTGTGTAAATATATATGATAACAAATATAGTTTTAAGGTATGCTATATTTTAAGCATGAATCAGACTGCCACCGCTGGTGTTGATCTCAATGTTCACACACACACACACACACGCACACACACACACACACACACACACACACATATATATATATATATATATATATATATATATATATATATATATACAAATAAAGAGAAAGAACAGTTAGATTTAGAATCCACAGTTATTTAGCATTTTTTTAACGTGCTCGATACAACGTAAAGCATAATATCATAATATTTTTATTTAAAATATATTTTACATTGCCACACGGAAATTTCTGTTTCAGAACTTAAATCTGTTCCATTATCAAGCGATGTTGGGTAACTTTTGATGAAAATGATTTACTTTTCAAAACAGAATGGTATTTTATTTAAGAGTTAGGAAGGAGAGAGGAACAAGATTTCAAAATTTTTATGGGTATGTCTTCTTTGACCAATAAAAAAACAGGTCAAAGCTAATGAAGAAATGTGAAAAAATGTAGGTTAGAGGTTAAAGTTTGTGTGTGTGTTATTCAAACTTGTCTAGATAAACCGTCATTTTTAGACGTGTCACCAATTACATCCGGTTAAGAAAATGATTTTTAGTTATAATGAAATAATCAGATGGATGTGTATCCAACAAACGGTTAATTTTAGGATTTTATTTTTTGAAATTATTATTGTTTATGCTTTAGAGCTATCTTAAATAGGCTTCTATTATGATTAAATCAATTTTATATATTATATTATTTTCAAACTAAAATACTATACTTATATTCAAAGGTCCATATAAATAAATATTATATGTAATATTATATATAGTAAAAATAAAAATATTATATGTAATATTATATATAGTAAAATAACAGATATATAACTGTTTTTATAGAAAAATTCTATTAACTATAATTTAACGTAAACATTGTATAATGCCTACATATTACAGTTAGTTCATTTTGTTGATTTAATAGATCATTATTTTTCGGAAACTTAATCATATATATTTTCATGTAGACACAGGGGACATGGGTCATTTAATGACTTACAAATCTATTTTTTAAAAATATTTTCTATTTTACTGTGTCTTTTTTTTAAATTTCTTTTAAATACCAAAAATATTTTGAGAGGAATGTTCGGTTTCGGTAAAAGAAGAAATATGTTGGTACCATTTTCGTTTTAATGTATTTTTTGTGCTCCCAATATAATTTTTTTTAACATCTGTGTTTTCAGTAGATGAAATGATGCACTGTAAAAAACAGACTCAGTAAGACATTTATTTTCCAATGGACAGTTTATGGGATTTCTACAATTACATAATTTATTATCAATATATTATTTTTTTTTTCTGTTTTTGAATTACTATTATTTTTATTTAGGTTTAAGTGTTTATTTAAAATTTTATCATTACGTTTTTTTATACTTTTTTCTAGATTATCAGTACAATTATAACTTAATTTTAGCGTATTTTTATTGAAAATCTTGGTAAGAGAATTATTCATTTGAAAATGTTTTCCAATCAAATCAAAAAACTTTTTGCCTTAACTTATTGCTAAACATTTGGTTAAATGGGGATGTTTACCTAATTTTTCTCCGGTTATTGTTATTATCTTTTCTATATTTAATATCAGAGCATTTATAGCCACTGTTTTTTAAAGCATTATTATAAAGATTGCAATGTTTAAAAAATATATCTTCGTTAGCAGAGTTAATACTAATTTTATATTCTATGGAGCAGGGTACGTATTTTATTATTGACAGACAGAATGAGAGACGTTCAAACGAATGTACGATAAATTATTTAACAAACCACACACAGACTCACGCACAAGCACTGATAAAAATATAAATGTAAAAAAATGTAAAATATATTGAAATAGATACTATATATATACTGATATATATTTATGCAAGCTTTATCCATACAAAATGTATAGATACACACCAGGTATTAATACGCCGTGTTTTGCGATAAATAAAAAAAGCATAAAACTACTCCATTATAAAGTCTTCATATGTACTTATAACTTTCTTACAGGCAATTATTAATCATTTTTTCGCCTTAAATTACCAACATCTGTTTGGAATAAAACTTCGGATTTGTTTTGTTATTTAATCGATCGACGTCTTCATTCGGCGCTCCTCGACTGCTGCAGTCAGAAACGTATGTCGAACAATTCCCATGACCCCTTGCGAAAAATTACTCGATTACAGCAGTACTTTGAATTTTTCAATAATCTTCAATGTCAAGTAGGAAAATTTATGCGCATTTTTACACACTTGTCTGTATTCGCTGTTAGAGGAGATTTAATTTTTTTGAATTCCATTAAGTCTGCCCAGTAACCGTAAGGAGAAGATGACTTGTGCTCCTGGAGATAAAATTCAATGGGTTTCTTGTCACAATTGATTTGAACAGATCCGGTCCAGCGTAGAACAACACCACCACAATCTCTCGATTACACTACTGCATTATATCTCTTCAACTTAGCTAAGTATGGCACGAGGCCTAATCAGAAAAGTAGGGTTTGGAAGATTGTGTTGCTGCAATCTTTCAAGTAAATTAGAACTGATTACATTTCAAATTCTCACTCGCCCCCTGGGTCAATCACCAGTTCCTAGCACCAGTAGGAAATTTTCATCAACAATGCTACTCATGACAATAGCTTAAATCATAGGCCCACCTACATCTAGTGCAAGAAATGTAAAAACCTTCCAGTAACTTATGTCTCGTCCCTTGACGCAAAGAATTATCCAAGATCAAACAAACACTTAATAACAACGGCTTTCTTTATCACATTGTCGATGAGTAAAGAACATTATTTTTACTAATTATTCAGTGTGACATACTTAATGAAACCGATTTAGACCACAAAACAAAAAAGGAACTATAATTTACTGTAAAGAAATGCACTTCAATTACATAAAAGGAGTAAAAACAGAAATAAAACATAATCCATAGATATATAAGTCTGACAGAAAAATATTCATCATCCTACAAAAATTTCTAACCTCCCAAGCTCATCTCCATAAGACTTGACCATAAAAAATATACTTCACAATAGATTAATGTTGTATACCAATTGTCTTGTCCCTAGGGAGACTATATCTGTAGATAATAACCAAAGAAAAAAAAAAGAAAGAAAAGAAAAAAATCAGCAACATATATTGACCATACCACAATATTTCTCGAGAAAATTAATCTCTAATCTCTTCGAGCAAAGCGCCATATATTTACCACAAATTTAGTCGACAATTCAACAGTACTCTA